>JAOAOB010000062.1:0-52947 GCA_027563665.1 Antrozous pallidus | reverse complement strand
GAGTGAGGGCAGCATCCAGCTTAGTGCACAGCTCTGGGAACGTGATTTCCCAGTGCCCAAACACTGTCCCACAGCTAAACAAGCTGTTTCCACATGAATTCCTAGGGTTCCAAGCACATTCATACGTTTTCCCCTGGAAAAGCGTTGTGCTTTCGCTGCGTTCAGTTCACTCTTCCCCAGCAATTGCACTGCTTGCATTGTGAATGCCAGTGTTTCCACAGTGTTTTCACATCTAATCCTCACCTTTAACAGTGAATCCCCACTCATCTGAACACCCCCCTGCTGTGCACAACACTTTGTATGCAAGTTCTAAGCATTATCATCAGTGCGCGAGAAACGTTTAGCTTTCCCCAAGCTGAAGCGTTTTCCTTCGCGTTTCCTCTCCAGCAAACGCGAAAACGGCTCAGATTCAGCCGGAGAAGCAGGCATTCGCGAACTAGCTTCGCAGCTCTTAGAAAACGTTTTCCCGCAGAGGAGAACACTTCCCTGCACAAATCACACCACACCAACGTGTATTCCTGCTGATTTCAGCCCATTTCCAGACATGTGCGTGTGTAACACAGTGAGTTCTAAGAGTGGGAAAGCTGTATTCTGCAGTGTGTAAGCAGCACTCTTGTACAAACGCCTGCTTCTGCACTGTGAATTCTGAGTGAGTGCAGCATCCAGCTTAGTGCACAGCTCTGGGAACGTGATTTCCCAGTGCCCAAACACTGTCCCACAGCTAAGCAAGCTGTTTCCACATGAATTCCTAGGGTTCCAAGCACATTCATACGTTTTCCCCTGGAAAAGCGTTGTGCTTTCGCTGCGTTCAGTTCACTCTGCTCCAGCAATTGCACTACTTGCATTGTGAATGCCAGTGTTTCCACAGTGTTTTCACATCTAATCCTCACCTTTAACAGTGAATCCCCACTCATCTGAACACCCCCCTGCTGTGCACAACACTTTGTATGCAAGTTCTAAGCATTATCATCAGTGCGCGAGAAACGTTTAGCTTTCCCCAAGCTGAAGCGTTTTCCTTCGCGTTTCCTCTCCAGCAAACGCGAAAACGGCTCAGATTCAGCCGGAGAAGCAGGCATTCGCGAACTAGCTTCGCAGCTCTTAGAAAACGTTTTCCCGCAGAGGAGAACACTTCCCTGCACAAATCACACCACACCAACGTGTATTCCTGCTGATTCAGCCCATTTCCAGACATGTGCGTGTGTAACACAGTGAGTTCTAAGAGTGGGAAAGCTGTATTCTGCAGTGTGTAAGCAGCACTCTTGTACAAACGCCTGCTTCTGCACTGTGAATTCTGAGTGAGTGCAGCATCCAGCTTAGTGCACAGCTCTGGGAACGTGATTTCCCAGTGCCCAAACACTGTCCCACAGCTAAGCAAGCTGTTTCCACATGAATTCCTAGGGTTCCAAGCACATTCATACGTTTTCCCCTGGAAAAGCGTTGTGCTTTCGCTGCGTTCAGTTCACTCTGCTCCAGCAATTGCACTACTTGCATTGTGAATGCCAGTGTTTCCACAGTGTTTTCACATCTAATCCTCACCTTTAACAGTGAATCCCCACTCATCTGAACACCCCCCTGCTGTGCACAACACTTTGTATGCAAGTTCTAAGCATTATCATCAGTGCGCGAGAAACGTTTAGCTTTCCCCAAGCTGAAGCGTTTTCCTTCGCGTTTCCTCTCCAGCAAACGCGAAAACGGCTCAGATTCAGCCGGAGAAGCAGGCATTCGCGAACTAGCTTCGCAGCTCTTAGAAAACGTTTTCCCGCAGAGGAGAACACTTCCCTGCACAAATCACACCACACCAACGTGTATTCCTGCTGATTCAGCCCATTTCCAGACATGTGCGTGTGTAACACAGTGAGTTCTAAGAGTGGGAAAGCTGTATTCTGCAGTGTGTAAGCAGCACTCTTGTACAAACGCCTGCTTCTGCACTGTGAATTCTGAGTGAGTGCAGCATCCAGCTTAGTGCACAGCTCTGGGAACGTGATTTCCCAGTGCCCAAACACTGTCCCACAGCTAAGCAAGCTGTTTCCACATGAATTCCTAGGGTTCCAAGCACATTCATACGTTTTCCCCTGGAAAAGCGTTGTGCTTTCGCTGCGTTCAGTTCACTCTGCTCCAGCAATTGCACTACTTGCATTGTGAATGCCAGTGTTTCCACAGTGTTTTCACATCTAATCCTCACCTTTAACAGTGAATCCCCACTCATCTGAACACCCCCCTGCTGTGCACAACACTTTGTATGCAAGTTCTAAGCATTATCATCAGTGCGCGAGAAACGTTTAGCTTTCCCCAAGCTGAAGCGTTTTCCTTCGCGTTTCCTCTCCAGCAAACGCGAAAACGGCTCAGATTCAGCCGGAGAAGCAGGCATTCGCGAACTAGCTTCGCAGCTCTTGGAAAACGTTTTCCCGCAGAGGAGAACACTTCCCTGCACAAATCACACCACGCCAACGTGTATTCCTGCTGATTCAAGCCCATTTCCAGACATGTCCATGGTGTAACACAGTGAGTTCTAGAGTGGGAAAGCTGTATTCTGCAGTGTGTAAGCAGCACTCTTGTACAAACGCCTGCTTCTGCACTGTGAATTCTGAGTGAGTGCAGCATCCAGCTTAGTGCACAGCTCTGGGAACGTGATTTCCCAGTGCCCAAACACTGTCCCACAGCTAAGCAAGCTGTTTCCACATGAATTCCTAGGGTTCCAAGCACATTCATACGTTTTCCCCTGGAAAAGCGTTGTGCTTTCGCTGCGTTCAGTTCACTCTGCTCCAGCAATTGCACTACTTGCATTGTGAATGCCAGTGTTTCCACAGTGTTTTCACATCTAATCCTCACCTTTAACAGTGAATCCCCACTCATCTGAACACCCCCCTGCTGTGCACAACACTTTGTATGCAAGTTCTAAGCATTATCAGCAGTGCGCGAGAAACGTTCAGCTTTCCCCAAGCTGAAGCGTTTTCCTTCGCGTTTGCTCTCCAGCAAACGCGAAAACGGCTCAGATTCAGCCGGAGAAGCAGGCATTCGCGAACTAGCTTCGCAGCTCTTGGAAAACGTTTTCCCGCAGAGGAGAACACTTCCCTGCACAAATCACACCACACCAACGTGTATTCCTGCTGATTTCAGCCCATTTCCAGACATGTGCGTGGTGTAACACAGTGAGTTCTAGGAGTGGGAAAGCTGTATTCTGCAGTGTGTAAGCAGCACTCTTGTACAAACGCCTGCTTCTGCACTGTGAATTCTGAGTGAGTGCAGCATCCAGCTTAGTGCACAGCTCTGGGAACGTGATTTCCCAGTGCCCAAACACTGTCCCACAGCTAAGCAAGCTGTTTCCACATGAATTCCTAGGGTTCCAAGCACATTCATACGTTTTCCCCTGGAAAAGCGTTGTGCTTTCGCTGCGTTCAGTTCACTCTGCTCCAGCAATTGCACTACTTGCATTGTGAATGCCAGTGTTTCCACAGTGTTTTCACATCTAATCCTCACCTTTAACAGTGAATCCCCACTCATCTGAACACCCCCCTGCTGTGCACAACACTTTGTATGCAAGTTCTAAGCATTATCATCAGTGCGCGAGAAACGTTTAGCTTTCCCCAAGCTGAAGCGTTTTCCTTCGCGTTGCTCTCCAGCAAACGCGAAAACGGCTCAGATTCAGCCGGAGAAGCAGGCATTCGCGAACTAGCTTCGCAGCTCTTAGAAAACGTTTTCCCGCAGAGGAGAACACTTCCCTGCACAAATCACACTACACCAACGTGTATTCCTGCTGATTTCAGCCCATTTCCAGACATGTGCGTGCTGTAACACAGTGAGTTCTAGAGTGGGAAAGCTGTATTCTGCAGTGTGTAAGCAGCACTCTTGTACAAACGCCTGCTTCTGCACTGTGAATTCTGAGTGAGTGCAGCATCCAGCTTAGTGCACAGCTCTGGGAACGTGATTTCCCAGTGCCCAAACACTGTCCCACAGCTAAGCAAGCTGTTTCCACATGAATTCCTAGGGTTCCAAGCACATTCATACGTTTTCCCCTGGAAAAGCGTTGTGCTTTCGCTGCGTTCAGTTCACTCTGCTCCAGCAATTGCACTACTTGCATTGTGAATGCCAGTGTTTCCACAGTGTTTTCACATCTAATCCTCACCTTTAACAGTGAATCCCCACTCATCTGAACACCCCCCTGCTGTGCACAACACTTTGTATGCAAGTTCTAAGCATTATCATCAGTGCGCGAGAAACGTTCAGCTTTCCCCAAGCTGAAGCGTTTTCCTTCGCGTTGCTCTCCAGCAAACGCGAAAACGGCTCAGATTCAGCCGGAGAAGCAGGCATTCGCGAACTAGCTTCGCAGCTCTTAGAAAACGTTTTCCCGCAGAGGAGAACACTTCCCTGCACAAATCACACCACACCAACGTGTATTCCTGCTGATTCAGCCCATTTCCAGACATGTGCGTGCTGTAACACAGTGAGTTCTAGAGTGGGAAAGCTGTATTCTGCAGTGTGTAAGCAGCACTCTTGTACAAACGCCTGCTTCTGCACTGTGAATTCTGAGTGAGTGCAGCATCCAGCTTAGTGCACAGCTCTGGGAACGTGATTTCCCAGTGCCCAAACACTGTCCCACAGCTAAGCAAGCTGTTTCCACATGAATTCCTAGGGTTCCAAGCACATTCATACGTTTTCCCCTGGAAAAGCGTTGTGCTTTCGCTGCGTTCAGTTCACTCTGCTCCAGCAATTGCACTACTTGCATTGTGAATGCCAGTGTTTCCACAGTGTTTTCACATCTAATCCTCACCTTTAACAGTGAATCCCCACTCATCTGAACACCCCCCTGCTGTGCACAACACTTTGTATGCAAGTTCTAAGCATTATCATCAGTGCGCGAGAAACGTTCAGCTTTCCCCAAGCTGAAGCGTTTTCCTTCGCGGTTGCTCTCCAGCAAACGCGAAAACGGCTCAGATTCAGCCGGAGAAGCAGGCTTTCGCGAACTAGCTTCGCAGCTCTTAGAAAACGTTTTCCCGCAGAGGAGAACACTTCCCTGCACAAATCACACTACACCAACGTGTATTCCTGCTGATTCCAGCCCATTTCCAGACATGTGCGTGCTGTAACACAGTGAGTTCTAAAGTTGGAAAGCTGTATTCTGCAGTGTGTAAGCAGCACTCTTGTACAAACGCCTGCTTCTGCACTGTGAATTCTGAGTGAGTGCAGCATCCAGCTTAGTGCACAGCTCTGGGAACGTGATTTCCCAGTGCCCAAACACTGTCCCACAGCTAAGCAAGCTGTTTCCACATGAATTCCTAGGGTTCCAAGCACATTCATACGTTTTCCCCTGGAAAAGCGTTGTGCTTTCGCTGCGTTCAGTTCACTCTGCTCCAGCAATTGCACTACTTGCATTGTGAATGCCAGTGTTTCCACAGTGTTTTCACATCTAATCCTCACCTTTAACAGTGAATCCCCACTCATCTGAACACCCCCCTGCTGTGCACAACACTTTGTATGCAAGTTCTAAGCATTATCAGCAGTGCGCGAGAAACGTTCAGCTTTCCCCAAGCTGAAGCGTTTTCCTTAGCGTTTGCTCTCCAGCAAACGCGAAAACGGCTCAGATTCAGCCGGAGAAGCAGGCATTCGCGAACTAGCTTCGCAGCTCTTGGAAAACGTTTTCCCGCAGAGGAGAACACTTCCCTGCACAAATCACACTACACCAACGTGTATTCCTGCTGATTTCAGCCCATTTCCAGACATGTGCGTGGTGTAACACAGTGAGTTCTAAGAGTTGGAAAGCTGTATTCTGCAGTGTGTAAGCAGCACTCTTGTTCAAACGCCTGCTTCTGCACTGTGAATTCTGAGTGAGGGCAGCATCCAGCTTAGTGCACAGCTCTGGGAACGTGATTTCCCAGTGCCCAAACACTGTCCCACAGCTAAGCAAGCTGTTTCCACATGAATTCCTAGGGTTCCAAGCACATTCATACGTTTTTTCCTTGAAAAGCGTTGTGCTTTCGCTGCGTTCAGTTCACTCTGCTCCAGCAATTCCACTGCTTGCATTGTGAATGCCAGTGTTTCCACAGTGTTTTCACATCTAATCCTCACCTTTAACAGTGAATCCCCACTCATCTGAACACCACCCTGCTGTGCACAACACTTTGTATGCAAGTTCTAAGCATTATCAGCAGTGCGCGAGAAACGTTCAGCTTTCCCCAAGCTGAAGCGTTTTCCTTCGAGTTTGCTCTCCAGCAAACGCGAAAACGGCTCAGATTCAGCCGGAGAAGCAGGCATTCTCGAACTAGCTTCGCAGCTCTTAGAAAACGTTTTCCCGCAGAGGAGAACACTTCCCTGCACAAATCACACTACACCAACGTGTATTCCTGCTGATTCCAGCCCATTTCCAGACATGTGCGTGGTGTAACACAGTGAGTTCTAAGAGTTGGAAAGCTGTATTGTGCAGTGTGTAAGCAGCACTCTTGTACAAACGCCTGCTTCTGCACTGTGAATTCTGAGTGAGTGCAGCATCCAGCTTAGTGCACAGCTCTGGGAACGTGATTTCCCAGTGCCCAAACACTGTCCCACAGCTAAACAAGCTGTTTCCACATGAATTCCTAGGGTTCCAAGCACATTCATACGTTTTTCCCTGGAAAAGCATTGTGCTTTCCTGCGTTCAGTTCACTCTGCTCCAGCAATTGCACTAGTTGCATTGTGAATGCCAGTGTTTCCACAGTGTTTTCACATCTAATCCTCACCTTTAACAGTGAATCCCCACTCATCTGAACACCCCCCTGCTGTGCACAACACTTTGTATGCAAGTTCTAAGCATTATCAGCAGTGCGCGAGAAACGTTCAGCTTTCCCCAAGCTGAAGCGTTTTGCTTTGCGTTTGCTCTCCAGCAAACGCGAAAACGGCTCAGATTCAGCCGGAGAAGCAGGCATTCGCGAACTAGCTTCGCAGCTCTTGGAAAACGTTTTCCCGCAGAGGAGAACACTTCCCTGCACAAATCACACCACGCCAACGTGTATTCCTGCTGATTCAAGCCCATTTCCAGACATGTGCGTGCTGTAACACAGTGAGTTCTAAGAGTTGGAAAGCTGTATTGTGCAGTGTGTAAGCAGCACTCTTGTACAAACGCCTGCTTCTGCACTGTGAATTCTGAGTGAGGGCAGCATCCAGCTTAGTGCACAGCTCTGGGAACGTGATTTCCCAGTGCCCAAACACTGTCCCACAGCTAAGCAAGCTGTTTCCACATGAATTCCTAGGGTTCCAAGCACATTCATACGTTTTTCCCTGGAAAAGCGTTGTGCTTTCGCTGCGTTCAGTTCACTCTTCTCCAGCAATTGCACTACTTGCATTGTGAATGCCAGTGTTTCCACAGTGTTTTCACATCTAATCCTCACCTTTAACAGTGAATCCCCACTCATCTGAACACCCCCCTGCTGTGCACAACACTTTGTATGCAAGTTCTAAGCATTATCAGCAGTGCGCGAGAAACGTTCAGCTTTCCCCAAGCTGAAGCGTTTTGCTTTGCGTTTGCTCTCCAGCAAACGCGAAAACGGCTCAGATTCAGCCGGAGAAGCAGGCATTCGCGAACTAGCTTCGCAGCTCTTAGAAAACGTTTTCCCGCAGAGGAGAACACTTCCCTGCACAAATCACACTACACCAACGTGTATTCCTGCTGATTCAAGCCCATTTCCAGACATGTGCGTGGTGTAACACAGTGAGTTCTAAGAGTGGGAAAGCTGTATTCTGCAGTGTGTAAGCAGCACTCTTGTACAAACGCCTGCTTCTGCACTGTGAATTCTGAGTGAGGGCAGCATCCAGCTTAGTGCACAGCTCTGGGAACGTGATTTCCCAGTGCCCAAACACTGTCCCACAGCTAAACAAGCTGTTTCCACATGAATTCCTAGGGTTCCAAGCACATTCATACGTTTTTCCCTGGAAAAGCGTTGTGCTTTCGCTGCGTTCAGTTCACTCTGCTCCAGCAATTCCACTGCTTGCATTGTGAATGCCAGTGTTTCCACAGTGTTTTCACATCTAATCCTCACCTTTAACAGTGAATCCCCACTCATCTGAACACCCCCCTGCTGTGCACAACACTTTGTATGCAAGTTCTAAGCATTATCAGCAGTGCGCGAGAAACGTTCAGCTTTCCCCAAGCTGAAGCGTTTTGCTTTGCGTTTGCTCTCCAGCAAACGCGAAAACGGCTCAGATTCAGCCGGAGAAGCAGGCATTCGCGAACTAGCTTCGCAGCTCTTAGAAAACGTTTTCCCGCAGAGGAGAACACTTCCCTGCACAAATCACACTACACCAACGTGTATTCCTGCTGATTCCAGCCCATTTCCAGACATGTGCGTGGTGTAACACAGTGAGTTCTAAGAGTGGGAAAGCTGTATTCTGCAGTGTGTAAGCAGCACTCTTGTACAAACGCCTGCTTCTGCACTGTGAATTCTGAGTGAGTGCACCATCCAGCTTAGTGCACAGCTCTGGGAACGTGATTTCCCAGTGCCCAAACACTGTCCCACAGCTAAACAAGCTGTTTCCACATGAATTCCTAGGGTTCCAAGCACATTCATACGTTTTTCCCTGGAAAAGCGTTGTGCTTTCGCTGCGTTCAGTTCACTCTGCTCCAGCAATTCCACTGCTTGCATTGTGAATGCCAGTGTTTCCACAGTGTTTTCACATCTAATCCTCACCTTTAACAGTGAATCCCCACTCATCTGAACACCCCCCTGCTGTGCACAACACTTTGTATGCAAGTTCTAAGCATTATCAGCAGTGCGCGAGAAACGTTCAGCTTTCCCCAAGCTGAAGCGTTTTCCTTCGCGTTTGCTCTCCAGCAAACGCGAAAACGGCTCAGATTCAGCCGGAGAAGCAGGCATTCGCGAACTAGCTTCGCAGCTCTTAGAAAACGTTTTCCCGCAGAGGAGAACACTTCCCTGCACAAATCACACTACACCAACGTGTATTCCTGCTGATTCCAGCCCATTTCCAGACATGTGCGTGCTGTAACACAGTGAGTTCTCAGAGTTGGAAAGCTGTATTCTGCAGTGTGTAAGCAGCACTCTTGTACAAACGCCTGCTTCTGCACTGTGAATTCTGAGTGAGGGCAGCATCCAGCTTAGTGCACAGCTCTGGGAACGTGATTTCCCAGTGCCCAAACACTGTCCCACAGCTAAACAAGCTGTTTCCACATGAATTCCTAGGGTTCCAAGCACATTCATACGTTTTTCCCTGGAAAAGCGTTGTGCTTTCGCTGCGTTCAGTTCACTCTGCTCCAGCAATTCCACTGCTTGCATTGTGAATGCCAGTGTTTCCACAGTGTTTTCACATCTAATCCTCACCTTTAACAGTGAATCCCCACTCATCTGAACACCCCCCTGCTGTGCACAACACTTTGTATGCAAGTTCTAAGCATTATCATCAGTGCGCGAGAAACGTTCAGCTTTCCCCAAGCTGAAGCGTTTTCCTTCACGTATGCTCTCCAGCAAACGCGAAAACGGCTCAGATTCAGCCGGAGAAGCAGGCATTCGCGAACTAGCTTCGCAGCTCTTAGAAAACGTTTTCCCGCAGAGGAGAACACTTCCCTGCACAAATCACACTACACCAACGTGTATTCCTGCTGATTCCAGCCCATTTCCAGACATGTGCGTGGTGTAACACAGTGAGTTCTCAGCGTGGGAAAGCTGTATTGTGCAGTGTGTAAGCAGCACTCTTGTACAAACGCCTGCTTCTGCACTGTGAATTCTGAGTGAGTGCAGCATCCAGCTTAGTGCACAGCTCTGGGAACGTGATTTCCCAGTGCCCAAACACTGTCCCACAGCTAAACAAGCTGTTTCCACATGAATTCCTAGGGTTCCAAGCACATTCATACGTTTTTCCCTGAAAAGCGTTGTGCTTTCCTGCGTTCAGTTCACTCTGCTCCAGCAATTGCACTACTTGCATTGTGAATGCCAGTGTTTCCACAGTGTTTTCACATCTAATCCTCACCTTTAACAGTGAATCCCCACTCATCTGAACACCCCCCTGCTGTGCACAACACTTTGTATGCAAGTTCTAAGCATTATCAACATTGCCCGAGAAACGTTCAGCTTTCCCCAAGCTGAAGCGTTTTCCTTCGCGTTTGCTCTCCAGCAAACGCGAAAACGGCTCAGATTCAGCCTGAGAAGCAGGCATTAGCGAACTAGCTTCGCAGCTCTTGGAAAACGTTTTCCCGCAGAGGAGAACACTTCCCTGCACAAATCACACTACACCAACGTGTATTCCTGCTGATTCCAGCCCATTTCCAGACATGTGCGTGCTGTAACACAGTGAGTTCTAGGAGTTGGAAAGCTGTATTGTGCAGTGTGTAAGCAGCACTCTTGTACAAACGCCTGCTTCTGCACTGTGAATTCTGAGTGAGGGCAGCATCCAGCTTAGTGCACAGCTCTGGGAACGTGATTTCCCAGTGCCCAAACACTGTCCCACAGCTAAACAAGCTGTTTCCACATGAATTCCTAGGGTTCCAAGCACATTCATACGTTTTCCCCTGGAAAAGCGTTGTGCTTTCCTGCGTTCAGTTCACTCTTCTCCAGCAATTGCACTGCTTGCATTGTGAATGCCAGTGTTTCCACAGTGTTTTCACATCTAATCCTCACCTTTAACAGTGAATCCCCACTCATCTGAACACCCCCCTGCTGTGCACAACCCTTTGTATGCAAGTTCTAAGCATTATCAGCAGTGCGCGAGAAACGTTCAGCTTTCCCCAAGCTGAAGCGTTTTCCTTCGCGTTTGCTCTCCAGCAAACGCGAAAACGGCTCAGATTCAGCCGGAGAAGCAGGCATTCGCGAACTAGCTTCGCAGCTCTTAGAAAACGTTTTCCCGCAGAGGGAACACTTCCCTGCACAAATCACACTACACCAACGTGTATTCCTGCTGATTCCAGCCCATTTCCAGACATGTGCGTGCTGTAACACAGTGAGTTCTAAGAGTTGGAAAGCTGTATTCTGCAGTGTGTAAGCAGCACTCTTGTACAAACGCCTGCTTCTGCACTGTGAATTCTGAGTGAGTGCAGCATCCAGCTTAGTGCACAGCTCTGGGAACGTGATTTCCCAGTGCCCAAACACTGTCCCACAGCTAAGCAAGCTGTTTCCACATGAATTCCTAGGGTTCCAAGCACATTCATACGTTTTTCCCTGGAAAAGCGTTGTGCTTTCCTGCGTTCAGTTCACTCTTCTCCAGCAATTGCACTGCTTGCATTGTCAATGCCAGTGTTTCCACAGTGTTTTCACATCTAATCCTCACCTTTAACAGTGAATCCCCACTCATCTGAACACCCCCCTGCTGTGCACAACCCTTTGTATGCAAGTTCTAAGCATTATCATCAGTGCGCGAGAAACGTTCAGCTTTCCCCAAGCTGAAGCGTTTTCCTTCGCGTTTGCTCTCCAGCAAACGCGAAAACGGCTCAGATTCAGCCGGAGAAGCAGGCTTTCGCGAACTAGCTTCGCAGCTCTTGGAAAACGTTTTCCCGCAGAGGAGAACACTTCCCTGCACAAATCACACTACACCAACGTGTATTCCTGCTGATTCCAGCCCATTTCCAGACATGTGCGTGCTGTAACACAGTGAGTTCTAGGAGTTGGAAAGCTGTATTGTGCAGTGTGTAAGCAGCACTCTTGTTCAAACGCCTGCTTCTGCACTGTGAATTCTGAGTGAGTGCAGCATCCAGCTTAGTGCACAGCTCTGGGAACGTGATTTCCCAGTGCCCAAACACTGTCCCACAGCTAAACAAGCTGTTTCCACATGAATTCCTAGGGTTCCAAGCACATTCATACGTTTTTCCCTGGAAAAGCGTTGTGCTTTCCTGCGTTCAGTTCACTCTTCTCCAGCAATTGCACTGCTTGCATTGTGAATGCCAGTGTTTCCACAGTGTTTTCACATCTAATCCTCACCTTTAACAGTGAATCCCCACTCATCTGAACACCCCCCTGCTGTGCACAACACTTTGTATGCAAGTTCTAAGCATTATCAGCAGTGCGCGAGAAACGTTCAGCTTTCCCCAAGCTGAAGCGTTTTCCTTCGCGTTTGCTCTCCAGCAAACGCGAAAACGGCTCAGATTCAGCCGGAGAAGCAGGCATTCGCGAACTAGCTTCGCAGCTCTTAGAAAACGTTTTCCCGCAGAGGAGAACACTTCCCTGCACAAATCACACTACACCAACGTGTATTCCTGCTGATTCCAGCCCATTTCCAGACATGTGCGTGGTGTAACACAGTGAGTTCTAGGAGTTGGAAAGCTGTATTGTGCAGTGTGTAAGCAGCACTCTTGTACAAACGCCTGCTTCTGCACTGTGAATTCTGAGTGAGTGCAGCATCCAGCTTAGTGCACAGCTCTGGGAACGTGATTTCCCAGTGCCCAAACACTGTCCCACAGCTAAACAAGCTGTTTCCACATGAATTCCTAGGGTTCCAAGCACATTCATACGTTTTTCCCTGGAAAAGCGTTGTGCTTTCGCTGCGTTCAGTTCACTCTGCTCCAGCAATTCCACTGCTTGCATTGTGAATGCCAGTGTTTCCACAGTGTTTTCACATCTAATCCTCACCTTTAACAGTGAATCCCCACTCATCTGAACACCCCCCTGCTGTGCACAACACTTTGTATGCAAGTTCTAAGCAATATCAGCAGTGCGCGAGAAACGTTCAGCTTTCCCCAAGCTGAAGCGTTTTGCTTTGCGTTTGCTCTCCAGCAAACGCGAAAACGGCTCAGATTCAGCCGGAGAAGCAGGCATTCGCGAACTAGCTTCGCAGCTCTTAGAAAACGTTTTCCCGCAGAGGAGAACACTTCCCTGCACAAATCACACTACACCAACGTGTATTCCTGCTGATTCCAGCCCATTTCCAGACATGTGCGTGCTGTAACACAGTGAGTTCTAAGAGTTGGAAAGCTGTATTCTGCAGTGTGTAAGCAGCACTCTTGTACAAACGCCTGCTTCTGCACTGTGAATTCTGAGTGAGTGCAGCATCCAGCTTAGTGCACAGCTCTGGGAACGTGATTTCCCAGTGCCCAAACACTGTCCCACAGCTAAACAAGCTGTTTCCACATGAATTCCTAGGGTTCCAAGCACATTCATCCGTTTTCCCCTGTAACTGCGTTGTGCTTTCCTGCGTTCCATTCACTCTTCTCCAGCAATTGCACTACTTGCATTGTGAATGCCAGTGTTTCCACAGTGTTTTCACATCTAATCCTCACCTTTAACAGTGAATCCCCACTCATCTGAACACCCCCCTGCTGTGCACAACACTTTGTATGCAAGTTCTAAGCATTATCATCAGTGCGCGAGAAACGTTCAGCTTTCCCCAAGCTGAAGCGTTTTCCTTCGCGTTTGCTCTCCAGCAAACGCGAAAACGGCTCAGATTCAGCCGGAGAAGCAGGCTTTCGCGAACTAGCTTCGCAGCTCTTGGAAAACGTTTTCCCGCAGAGGAGAACACTTCCCTGCACAAATCACACTACACCAACGTGTATTCCTGCTGATTCCAGCCCATTTCCAGACATGTGCGTGCTGTAACACAGTGAGTTCTAAGAATGGAAAGCTGTATTGTGCAGTGTGTAAGCAGCACTCTTGTACAAACGCCTGCTTCTGCACTGTGAATTCTGAGTGAGGGCAGCATCCAGCTTAGTGCACAGCTCTGGGAACGTGATTTCCCAGTGCCCAAACACTGTCCCACAGCTAAACAAGCTGTTTCCACATGAATTCCTAGGGTTCCAAGCACATTCATACGTTTTCCCCTGGAAAAGCGTTGTGCTTTGCCTGCGTTCAGTTCACTCTTCCCCAGCAATTGCACTGCTTGCATTGTGAATGCCAGTGTTTCCACAGTGTTTTCACATCTAATCCTCACCTTTAACAGTGAATCCCCACTCATCTGAACACCCCCCTGCTGTGCACAACCCTTTGTATGCAAGTTCTAAGCATTATCAGCAGTGCGCGAGAAACGTTCAGCTTTCCCCAAGCTGAAGCGTTTTCCTTCGCGGTTGCTCTCCAGCAAACGCGAAAACGGCTCAGATTCAGCCGGAGAAGCAGGCTTTCGCGAACTAGCTTCGCAGCTCTTGGAAAACGTTTTCCCGCAGAGGGGAACACTTCCCTGCACAAATCACACTACACCAACGTGTATTCCTGCTGATTCCAGCCCATTTCCAGACATGTGCGTGCTGTAACACAGTGAGTTCTAGGAGTTGGAAAGCTGTATTGTGCAGTGTGTAAGCAGCACTCTTGTACAAACGCCTGCTTCTGCACTGTGAATTCTGAGTGAGGGCAGCATCCAGCTTAGTGCACAGCTCTGGGAACGTGATTTCCCAGTGCCCAAACACTGTCCCACAGCTAAACAAGCTGTTTCCACATGAATTCCTAGGGTTCCAAGCACATTCATACGTTTTCCCCTGGAAAAGCGTTGTGCTTTGCCTGCGTTCAGTTCACTCTTCCCCAGCAATTGCACTGCTTGCATTGTGAATGCCAGTGTTTCCACAGTGTTTTCACATCTAATCCTCACCTTTAACAGTGAATCCCCACTCATCTGAACACCCCCCTGCTGTGCACAACCCTTTGTATGCAAGTTCTAAGCATTATCAGCAGTGCGCGAGAAACGTTCAGCTTTCCCCAAGCTGAAGCGTTTTCCTTCGCGGTTGCTCTCCAGCAAACGCGAAAACGGCTCAGATTCAGCCGGAGAAGCAGGCTTTCGCGAACTAGCTTCGCAGCTCTTGGAAAACGTTTTCCCGCAGAGGAGAACACTTCCCTGCACAAATCACACTACACCAACGTGTATTCCTGCTGATTCCAGCCCATTTCCAGACATGTGCGTGCTGTAACACAGTGAGTTCTAGGAGTTGGAAAGCTGTATTGTGCAGTGTGTAAGCAGCACTCTTGTACAAACGCCTGCTTCTGCACTGTGAATTCTGAGTGAGTGCAGCATCCAGCTTAGTGCACAGCTCTGGGAACGTGATTTCCCAGTGCCCAAACACTGTCCCACAGCTAAACAAGCTGTTTCCACATGAATTCCTAGGGTTCCAAGCACATTCATACGTTTTTCCCTGGAAAAGCGTTGTGCTTTCCTGCGTTCAGTTCACTCTTCTCCAGCAATTGCACTGCTTGCATTGTGAATGCCAGTGTTTCCACAGTGTTTTCACATCTAATCCTCACCTTTAACAGTGAATCCCCACTCATCTGAACACCCCCCTGCTGTGCACAACCCTTTGTATGCAAGTTCTAAGCATTATCAGCAGTGCGCGAGAAACGTTCAGCTTTCCCCAAGCTGAAGCGTTTTGCTTTGCGTTTGCTCTCCAGCAAACGCGAAAACGGCTCAGATTCAGCCGGAGAAGCAGGCATTCGCGAACTAGCTTCGCAGCTCTTGGAAAACGTTTTCCCGCAGAGGAGAACACTTCCCTGCACAAATCACACTACACCAACGTGTATTCCTGCTGATTCCAGCCCATTTCCAGACATGTGCGTGGTGTAACACAGTGAGTTCTAAGAGTGGGAAAGCTGTATTCTGCAGTGTGTAAGCAGCACTCTTGTACAAACGCCTGCTTCTGCACTGTGAATTCTGAGTGAGGGCAGCATCCAGCTTAGTGCACAGCTCTGGGAACGTGATTTCCCAGTGCCCAAACACTGTCCCACAGCTAAACAAGCTGTTTCCACATGAATTCCTAGGGTTCCAAGCACATTCATACGTTTTTCCCTGGAAAAGCGTTGTGCTTTCGCTGCGTTCAGTTCACTCTGCTCCAGCAATTCCACTACTTGCATTGTGAATGCCAGTGTTTCCACAGTGTTTTCACATCTAATCCTCACCTTTAACAGTGAATCCCCACTCATCTGAACACCCCCCTGCTGTGCACAACCCTTTGTATGCAAGTTCTAAGCATTATCAGCAGTGCGCGAGAAACGTTCAGCTTTCCCCGAGCTGAAGCGTTTTCCTTCGCGGTTGCTCTCCAGCAAACGCGAAAACGGCTCAGATTCAGCCGGAGAAGCAGGCTTTCGCGAACTAGCTTCGCAGCTCTTGGAAAACGTTTTCCCGCAGAGGGGAACACTTCCCTGCACAAATCACACTACACCAACGTGTATTCCTGCTGATTCCAGCCCATTTCCAGACATGTGCGTGCTGTAACACAGTGAGTTCTAAGAGTGGGAAAGCTGTATTCTGCAGTGTGTAAGCAACACTCTTGTACAAACGCCTGCTTCTGCACTGTGAATTCTGAGTGAGGGCAGCATCCAGCTTAGTGCACAGCTCTGGGAACGTGATTTCCCAGTGCCCAAACACTGTCCCACAGCTAAACAAGCTGTCTCCACATGAATTCCTAGGGTTCCAAGCACATTCATACGTTTTCCCCTGGAAAAGCGTTGTGTTTTCCCTGCGTTCAGTTCACTCTTCTCCAGCAATTGCACTGCTTGCATTGTGAATGCCAGTGTTTCCACAGTGTTTTCACATCTAATCCTCACCTTTAACAGTGAATCCCCACTCATCTGAACACCCCCCTGCTGTGCACAACCCTTTGTATGCAAGTTCTAAGCATTATCAGCAGTGCGCGAGAAACGTTCAGCTTTCCCCGAGCTGAAGCGTTTTCCTTCGCGGTTGCTCTCCAGCAAACGCGAAAACGGCTCAGATTCAGCCGGAGAAGCAGGCTTTCGCGAACTAGCTTCGCAGCTCTTGGAAAACGTTTTCCCGCAGAGGGGAACACTTCCCTGCACAAATCACACTACACCAACGTGTATTCCTGCTGATTCCAGCCCATTTCCAGACATGTGCGTGCTGTAACACAGTGAGTTCTAGGACGTGGAAAGCTGTATTGTGCAGTGTGTAAGCAGCACTTGTACAAACGCCTGCTTCTGCACTGTGAATTCTGAGTGAGGGCAGCATCCAGCTTAGTGCACAGCTCTGGGAACGTGATTTCCCAGTGCCCAAACACTGTCCCACAGCTAAACAAGCTGTCTCCACATGAATTCCTAGGGTTCCAAGCACATTCATACGTTTTCCCCTGGAAAAGCGTTGTGCTTTCCTGCGTTCAGTTCACTCTTCTCCAGCAATTGCACTGCTTGCATTGTGAATGCCAGTGTTTCCACAGTGTTTTCACATCTAATCCTCACCTTTAACAGTGAATCCCCACTCATCTGAACACCCCCCTGCTGTGCACAACCCTTTGTATGCAAGTTCTAAGCATTATCAGCAGTGCGCGAGAAACGTTCCGCTTTCCCCGAGCTGAAGCGTTTTCCTTCGCGGTTGCTCTCCAGCAAACGCGAAAACGGCTCAGATTCAGCCGGAGAAGCAGGCTTTCGCGAACTAGCTTCGCAGCTCTTGGAAAACGTTTTCCCGCAGAGGGGAACACTTCCCTGCACAAATCACACTACACCAACGTGTATTCCTGCTGATTCCAGCCCATTTCCAGACATGTGCGTGCTGTAACACAGTGAGTTCTAGGAGTTGGAAAGCTGTATTGTGCAGTGTGTAAGCAGCACTCTTGTACAAACGCCTGCTTCTGCACTGTGATTTCCCAGTGCCCAAACACTGTCCCACAGCTAAACAAGCTGTTTCCACATGAATTCCTAGGGTTCCAAGCACATTCATACGTTTTCCCCTGGAAAAGCGTTGTGCTTTCCCTGCGTTCAGTTCACTCTTCTCCAGCAATTGCACTGCTTGCATTGTGAATGCCAGTGTTTCCACAGTGTTTTCACATCTAATCCTCACCTTTAACAGTGAATCCCCACTCATCTGAACACCCCCCTGCTGTGCACAACCCTTTGTATGCAAGTTCTAAGCATTATCAGCAGTGCGCGAGAAACGTTCAGCTTTCCCCGAGCTGAAGCGTTTTCCTTCGCGGTTGCTCTCCAGCAAACGCGAAAACGGCTCAGATTCAGCCGGAGAAGCAGGCTTTCGCGAACTAGCTTCGCAGCTCTTGGAAAACGTTTTCCCGCAGAGGAGAACACTTCCCTGCACAAATCACACTACACCAACGTGTATTCCTGCTGATTCCAGCCCATTTCCAGACATGTGCGTGCTGTAACACAGTGAGTTCTAGGAGTTGGAAAGCTGTATTTTGCAGTGTGTAAGCAGCACTCTTGTACAAACGCCTGCTTCTGCACTGTGAATTCTGAGTGAGGGCAGCATCCAGCTTAGTGCACAGCTCTGGGAACGTGATTTCCCAGTGCCCAAACACTGTCCTACAGCTAAACAAGCTGTTTCCACATGAATTCCTAGGGTTCCAAGCACATTCATACGTTTTCCCCTGGAAAAGCGTTGTGTTTTCCCTGCGTTCAGTTCACTCTTCTCCAGCAATTGCACTGCTTGCATTGTGAATGCCAGTGTTTCCACAGTGTTTTCACATCTAATCCTCACCTTTACCAGTGAATCCCCACTCATCTGAACACCCCCCTGCTGTGCACAACCCTTTGTATGCAAGTTCTAAGCATTATCAGCAGTGCGCGAGAAACGTTCAGCTTTCCCCGAGCTGAAGCGTTTTCCTTCGCGGTTGCTCTCCAGCAAACGCGAAAACGGCTCAGATTCAGCCGGAGAAGCAGGCTTTCGCGAACTAGCTTCGCAGCTCTTGGAAAACGTTTTCCCGCAGAGGGGAACACTTCCCTGCACAAATCACACTACACCAACGTGTATTCCTGCTGATTCCAGCCCATTTCCAGACATGTGCGTGCTGTAACACAGTGAGTTCTAGGAGTTGGAAAGCTGTATTGTGCAGTGTGTAAGCAGCACTCTTGTACAAACGCCTGCTTCTGCACTGTGAATTCTGAGTGAGGGCAGCATCCAGCTTAGTGCACAGCTCTGGGAACGTGATTTCCCAGTGTCCAAACACTGTCCCACAGCTAAACAAGCTGTTTCCACATGAATTCCTAGGGTTCCAAGCACATTCATACGTTTTCCCCTGGAAAAGCGTTGTGCTTTTCCCTGCGTTCAGTTCACTCTTCTCCAGCAATTGCACTGCTTGCATTGTGAATGCCAGTGTTTCCACAGTGTTTTCACATCTAATCCTCACCTTTAACAGTGAATCCCCACTCATCTGAACACCCCCCTGCTGTGCACAACCCTTTGTATGCAAGTTCTAAGCATTATCAGCAGTGCGCGAGAAACGTTCAGCTTTCCCCGAGCTGAAGCGTTTTCCTTCGCGGTTGCTCTCCAGCAAACGCGAAAACGGCTCAGATTCAGCCGGAGAAGCAGGCTTTCGCGAACTAGCTTCGCAGCTCTTGGAAAACGTTTTCCCGCAGAGGGGAACACTTCCCTGCACAAATCACACTACACCAACGTGTATTCCTGCTGATTCCAGCCCATTTCCAGACATGTGCGTGCTGTAACACAGTGAGTTCTAGGAGTTGGAAAGCTGTATTGTGCAGTGTGTAAGCAGCACTCTTGTACAAACGCCTGCTTCTGCACTGTGAATTCTGAGTGAGGGCAGCATCCAGCCTAGTGCACAGCTCTGGGAACGTGATTTCCCAGTGTCCAAACACTGTCCCACAGCTAAACAAGCTGTTTCCACATGAATTCCTAGGGTTCCAAGCACATTCATACGTTTTCCCCTGGAAAAGCGTTGTGCTTTCCCTGCGTTCAGTTCACTCTTCTCCAGCAATTGCACTGCTTGCATTGTGAGCAGTGTTCACAGTGTTTTCACATCTAATCCTCACCTTTAACAGTGAATCCCCACTCATCTGAACACCCCCCTGCTGTGCACAACCCTTTGTATGCAAGTTCTAAGCATTATCAGCAGTGCGCGAGAAACGTTCAGCTTTCCCCGAGCTGAAGCGTTTTCCTTCGCGGTTGCTCTCCAGCAAACGCGAAAACGGCTCAGATTCAGCCGGAGAAGCAGGCTTTCGCGAACTAGCTTCGCAGCTCTTGGAAAACGTTTTCCCGCAGAGGAGAACACTTCCCTGCACAAATCACACTACACCAACGTGTATTCCTGCTGATTCCAGCCCATTTCCGGACATGTGCGTGCTGTAACACAGTGAGTTCTAGGACTTGGAAAGCTGTATTGTGCAGTGTGTAAGCAGCACTCTTGTACAAACGCCTGCTTCTGCACTGTGAATTCTGAGTGAGGGCAGCATCCAGCTTAGTGCACAGCTCTGGGAACGTGATTTCCCAGTGCCCAAACACTGTCCCACAGCTAAACAAGCTGTCTCCACATGAATTCCTAGGGTTCCAAGCACATTCATACGTTTTCCCCTGGAAAAGCGTTGTGTTTTCCCTGCGTTCAGTTCACTCTTCTCCAGCAATTGCACTGCTTGCATTGTGAATGCCAGTGTTTCCACAGTGTTTTCACATCTAATCCTCACCTTTAACAGTGAATCCCCACTCATCTGAACACCCCCCTGCTGTGCACAACCCTTTGTATGCAAGTTCTAGGCATTATCAGCAGTGCGCGAGAAACGTTCAGCTTTCCCCGAGCTGAAGCGTTTTCCTTCGCGGTTGCTCTCCAGCAAACGCGAAAACGGCTCAGATTCAGCCGGAGAAGCAGGCTTTCGCGAACTAGCTTCGCAGCTCTTGGAAAACGTTTTCCCGCAGAGGGGAACACTTCCCTGCACAAATCACACTACACCAACGTGTATTCCTGCTGATTCCAGCCCATTTCCGGACATGTGCGTGCTGTAACACAGTGAGTTCTAGGACTTGGAAAGCTGTATTGTGCAGTGTGTAAGCAGCACTCTTGTACAAACGCCTGCTTCTGCACTGTGAATTCTGAGTGAGGGCAGCATCCAGCTTAGTGCACAGCTCTGGGAACGTGATTTCCCAGTGCCCAAACACTGTCCCACAGCTAAACAAGCTGTTTCCACATGAATTCCTAGGGTTCCAAGAACATTCATACGTTTTTCCCTGGAAAAGCGTTGTGCTCTCCCTGCGTTCAGTTCACTCTTCTCCAGCAATTGCACTGCTTGCATTGTGAATGCCAGTGTTTTCACATCTAATCCTCACCTTTAACAGTGAATCCCCACTCATCTGAACACCCCCCTGCTGTGCACAACCCTTTGTATGCAAGTTCTAAGCATTATCAGCAGTGCGCGAGAAACGTTCAGCTTTCCCCGAGCTGAAGCGTTTTCCTTCGCGGTTGCTCTCCAGCAAACGCGAAAACGGCTCAGATTCAGCCGGAGAAGCAGGCTTTCGCGAACTAGCTTCGCAGCTCTTGGAAAACGTTTTCCCGCAGAGGAGAACACTTCCCTGCACAAATCACACTACACCAACGTGTATTCCTGCTGATTCCAGCCCATTTCCAGACATGTGCGTGCTGTAACACAGTGAGTTCTAGGAGTTGGAAAGCTGTATTGTGCAGTGTGTAAGCAGCACTCTTGTACAAACGCCTGCTTCTGCACTGTGAATTCTGAGTGAGGGCAGCATCCA
Source organism: Antrozous pallidus (assembly GCA_027563665.1). Classification (NCBI taxonomy): domain Eukaryota; kingdom Metazoa; phylum Chordata; class Mammalia; order Chiroptera; family Vespertilionidae; genus Antrozous; species Antrozous pallidus. The sequence goes on along the minus strand of JAOAOB010000062.1, from coordinate 31,635 downwards.
GCTTAGTGCACAGCTCTGGGAACGTGATTTCCCAGTGCCCAAACACTGTCCCACAGCTAAACAAGCTGTCTCCACATGAATTCCTAGGGTTCCAAGCACATTCATACGTTTTCCCCTGGAAAAGCGTTGTGCTTTCCCTGCGTTCAGTTCACTCTTCTCCAGCAATTGCACTGCTTGCATTGTGAATGCCAGTGTTTCCACAGTGTTTTCACATCTAATCCTCACCTTTAACAGTGAATCCCCACTCATCTGAACACCCCCCTGCTGTGCACAACCCTTTGTATGCAAGTTCTAGGCATTATCATCAGTGCGCGAGAAATGTTTAGCTTTCTCCAGCTGAAGCGTTTTCCTTAGCGTTTGCTCTCCAGCAAACGCGAAAACGGCTCAGATTCAGCCGGAGAAGCAGGCATTCGCGAACTAGCTTCGCAGCTCTTGGAAAACGTTTTCCCGCAGAGGGGAACACTTCCCTGCACAAATCACACTACACCAACGTGTATTCCTGCTGATTCCAGCCCATTTCCGGACATGTGCGTGCTGTAACACAGTGAGTTCTAGGACTTGGAAAGCTGTATTGTGCAGTGTGTAAGCAGCACTCTTGTACAAACGCCTGCTTCTGCACTGTGAATTCTGAGTGAGGGCAGCATCCAGCCTAGTGCACAGCTCTGGGAACGTGATTTCCCAGTGTCCAAACACTGTCCCACAGCTAAACAAGCTGTCTCCACATGAATTCCTAGGGTTCCAAGCACATTCATTCGTTTTCCCCTGGAAAAGCGTTGTGCTTTCCCTGCGTTCAGTTCACTCTTCTCCAGCAATTGCACTGCTTGCATTGTGAATGCCAGTGTTTCCACAGTGTTTTCACATCTAATCCTCACCTTTAACAGTGAATCCCCACTCATCTGAACACCCCCCTGCTGTGCACAACCCTTTGTATGCAAGTTCTAGCATTATCAGCAGTGCGCGAGAAACGTTCAGCTTTCCCCGAGCTGAAGCGTTTTCCTTCGCGGTTGCTCTCCAGCAAACGCGAAAACGGCTCAGATTCAGCCGGAGAAGCAGGCTTTCGCGAACTAGCTTCGCAGCTCTTGGAAAACGTTTTCCCGCAGAGGGGAACACTTCCCTGCACAAATCACACTACACCAACGTGTATTCCTGCTGATTCCAGCCCATTTCCAGACATGTGCGTGCTGTAACACAGTGAGTTCTAGGAGTTGGAAAGCTGTATTGTGCAGTGTGTAAGCAGCACTCTTGTACAAACGCCTGCTTCTGCACTGTGAATTCTGAGTCAGGGCAGCATCCAGCCTAGTGCACAGCTCTGGGAACGTGATTTCCCAGTGTCCAAACACTGTCCCACAGCTAAACAAGCTGTTTCCACATGAATTCCTAGGGTTCCAAGCACATTCATACGTTTTCCCTGGAAAAGCGTTGTGCTCTCCCTGCGTTCAGTTCACTCTTCTCCAGCAATTGCACTGCTTGCATTGTGAATGCCAGTGTTTTCACATCTAATCCTCACCTTTAACAGTGAATCCCCACTCATCTGAACACCCCCCTGCTGTGCACAACCCTTTGTATGCAAGTTCTAAGCATTATCAGCAGTGCGTGAGAAATGTTCAGCTTTCCCCGAGCTGAAGCGTTTTCCTTCGCGGTTGCTCTCCAGCAAACGCGAAAACGGCTCAGATTCAGCCGGAGAAGCGGGCCTTCGCGAACTAGCTTCGCAGCTCTTGGAAAACGTTTTCCCGCAGAGGAGAACACTTCCCTGCACAAATCACACTACACCAACGTGTATTCCTGCTGATTCCAGCCCATTTCCAGACATGTGCGTGCTGTAACACAGTGAGTTCTAGGACTTGGAAAGCTGTATTGTGCAGTGTGTAAGCAGCACTCTTGTACAAACGCCTGCTTCTGCACTGTGAATTCTGAGTGAGGGCAGCATCCAGCCTAGTGCACAGCTCTGGGAACGTGATTTCCCAGTGTCCAAACACTGTCCCACAGCTAAACAAGCTGTCTCCACATGAATTCCTAGGGTTCCAAGCACATTCATTCGTTTTCCCCTGGAAAAGCGTTGTGTTTTCCCTGCGTTCAGTTCACTCTTCTCCAGCAATTGCACTGCTTGCATTGTCAATGCCAGTGTTTCCACAGTGTTTTCACATCTAATCCTCACCTTTAACAGTGAATCCCCACTCATCTGAACACCCCCCTGCTGTGCACAACCCTTTGTATGCAAGTTCTAGGCATTATCAGCAGTGCGCGAGAAACGTTCAGCTTTCCCCGAGCTGAAGCGTTTTCCTTCGCGGTTGCTCTCCAGCAAACGCGAAAACGGCTCAGATTCAGCTGGAGAAGCAGGCTTTCGGGAACTAGCTTCGCAGCTCTTGGAAAACGTTTTCCCGCAGAGGGAACACTTCCCTGCACAAATCACACTACACCAACGTGTATTCCTGCTGATTCCAGCCCATTTCCAGACATGTGCGTGCTGTAACACAGTGAGTTCTAGGACTTGGAAAGCTGTATTGTGCAGTGTGTAAGCAGCACTCTTGTACAAACGCCTGCTTCTGCACTGTGAATTCTGAGTGAGGGCAGCATCCAGCCTAGTGCACAGCTCTGGGAACGTGATTTCCCAGTGTCCAAACACTGTCCCACAGCTAAACAAGGTGTTTCCACATGAATTCCTAGGGTTCCAAGAACATTCATACGTTTTTCCCTGGAAAAGCGTTGTGCTCTCCCTGCGTTCAGTTCACTCTTCTCCAGCAATTGCACTGCTTGCATTGTGAATGCCAGTGTTTTCACATCTAATCCTCACCTTTAACAGTGAATCCCCACTCATCTGAACACCCCCCTGCTGTGCACAACCCTTTGTATGCAAGTTCTAAGCATTATCAGCAGTGCGTGAGAAACGTTCAGCTTTCCCCGAGCTGAAGCGTTTTCCTTCGCGGTTGCTCTCCAGCAAACGCGTAAACGGCTCAGATTCAGCCGGAGAAGCGGGCTTTCGCGAACTAGCTTCGCAGCTCTTGGAAAACGTTTTCCCGCAGAGGAGAACACTTCCCTGCACAAATCACACTACAACAACGTGTATTCCTGCTGATTCCAGCCCATTTCCAGACATGTGCGTGCTGTAACACAGTGAGTTCTAGGACGTGGAAAGCTGTATTGTGCAGTGTGTAAGCAGCACTTGTACAAACGCCTGCTTCTGCACTGTGAATTCTGAGTGAGGGCAGCATCCAGCTTAGTGCACAGCTCTGGGAACGTGATTTCCCAGTGCCCAAACACTGTCCCACAGCTAAACAAGCTGTCTCCACATGAATTCCTAGGGTTCCAAGAACATTCATACGTTTTTCCCTGGAAAAGCGTTGTGCTCTCCCTGCGTTCAGTTCACTCTTCTCCAGCAATTGCACTGCTTGCATTGTGAATGCCAGTGTTTCCACAGTGATTTCACATCTAATCCTCACCTTTACCAGTGAATCCCCACTCATCTGAACACCCCCCTGCTGTGCACAACCCTTTGTATGCAAGTTCTAAGCATTATCAGCAGTGCGCGAGAAACGTTCCGCTTTCTCCGAGCTGAAGCGTTTTCCTTCGCGGTTGCTCTCCAGCAAACGCGAAAACGGCTCAGATTCAGCCGGAGAAGCAGGCTTTCGCGAACTAACTTCGCAGCTCTTGGAAAACGTTTTCCCGCAGAGGAGAACACTTCCCTGCACAAATCACACTACAACAACGTGTATTCCTGCTGATTCCAGCCCATTTCCAGACATGTGCGTGCTGTAACACAGTGAGTTCTAGGACTTGGAAAGCTGTATTGTGCAGTGTGTAAGCAGCACTCTTGTACAAACGCCTGCTTCTGCACTGTGAATTCTGAGTCAGGGCAGCATCCAGCCTAGTGCACAGCTCTGGGAACGTGATTTCCCAGTGCCCAAACACTGTCCCACAGCTAAACAAGCTGTCTCCACATGAATTCCTAGGGTTCCAAGAACATTCATACGTTTTTCCCTGGAAAAGCGTTGTGCTCTCCCTGCGTTCAGTTCACTCTTCTCCAGCAATTGCACTGCTTGCATTGTCAATGCCAGTGTTTCCACAGTGTTTTCACATCTAATCCTCACCTTTAACAGTGAATCCCCACTCATCTGAACACCCCCCTGCTGTGCACAACCCTTTGTATGCAAGCTCTAGGCATTATCAGCAGTGCGCGAGAAACGTTCCGCTTTCTCCGAGCTGAAGCATTTTCCTTCGCGGTTGCTCTCCAGCAAACGCGAAAACGGCTCAGATTCAGCCGGAGAAGCAGGCTTTCGCGAACTAACTTCGCAGCTCTTGGAAAACGTTTTCCCGCAGAGGAGAACACTTCCCTGCACAAATCACACTACACCAACGTGTATTCCTGCTGATTCCAGCCCATTTCCAGACATGTGCGTGCTGTAACACAGTGAGTTCTAGGACGTGGAAAGCTGTATTGTGCAGTGTGTAAGCAGCACTCTTGTACAAACGCCTGCTTCTGCACTGTGAATTCTGAGTCAGGGCAGCATCCAGCCTAGTGCACAGCTCTGGGAACGTGATTTCCCAGTGTCCAAACACTGTCCCACAGCTAAACAAGGTGTTTCCACATGAATTCCTAGGGTTCCAAGCACCTTCATATGTTTTCCCCTGGAAAAGCGTTGTGTTTTCCCTGCGTTCAGTTCACTCTTCTCCAGCAATTGCACTGCTTGCATTGTGAATGCCAGTGTTTTCACATCTAATCCTCACCTTTAACAGTGAATCCCCACTCATCTGAACACCCCCCTGCTGTGCACAACCCTTTGTATGCAAGTTCTAAGCATTATCAGCAGTGCGTGAGAAATGTTCAGCTTTCCCCGAGCTGAAGCGTTTTCCTTCGCGGTTGCTCTCCAGCAAACGCGAAAACGGCTCAGATTCAGCCGGAGAAGCGGGCTTTCGCGAACTAGCTTCGCAGCTCTTGGAAAACGTTTTCCCGCAGAGGAGAACACTTCCCTGCACAAATCACACTACAACAACGTGTATTCCTGCTGATTCCAGCCCATTTCCAGACATGTGCGTGCTGTAACACAGTGAGTTCTAGGACGTGGAAAGCTGTATTGTGCAGTGTGTAAGCAGCACTCTTGTACAAACGCCTGCTTCTGCACTGTGAATTCTGAGTGAGGGCAGCATCCAGCTTAGTGCACAGCTCTGGGAACGTGATTTCCCAGTGCCCAAACACTGTCCCACAGCTAAACAAGCTGTCTCCACATGAATTCCTAGGGTTCCAAGCACATTCATACGTTTTTCCCTGGAAAAGCGTTGTGCTCTCCCTGCGTTCAGTTCACTCTTCTCCAGCAATTGCACTGCTTGCATTGTGAATGCCAGTGTTTCCACAGTGATTTCACATCTAATCCTCACCTTTACCAGTGAATCCCCACTCATCTGAACACCCCCCTGCTGTGCACAACCCTTTGTATGCAAGTTCTAAGCATTATCAGCAGTGCGCGAGAAACGTTCCGCTTTCTCCGAGCTGAAGCATTTTCCTTCGCGGTTGCTCTCCAGCAAACGCAAAAACGGCTCAGATTCAGCCGGAGAAGCAGGCTTTCGCGAACTAACTTCGCAGCTCTTGGAAAACGTTTTCCCGCAGAGGAGAACACTTCCTTGCACAAATCACACTACACCAACGTGTATTCCTGCTGATTCCAGCCCATTTCCAGACATGTGCGTGCTGTAACACAGTGAGTTCTAGGACGTGGAAAGCTGTATTGTGCAGTGTGTAAGCAGCACTCTTGTACAAACGCCTGCTTCTGCACTGTGAATTCTGAGTCAGGGCAGCATCCAGCCTAGTGCACAGCTCTGGGAACGTGATTTCCCAGTGTCCAAACACTGTCCAACAGCTAAACAAGCTGTCTCCACATGAATTCCTAGGGTTCCAAGAACATTCATACGTTTTTCCCTGGAAAAGCGTTGTGCTCTCCCTGCGTTCAGTTCACTCTTCTCCAGCAATTGCACTGCTTGCATTGTGAATGCCAGTGTTTCCACAGTGTTTTCACATCTAATCCTCACCTTTAACAGTGAATCCCCACTCATCTGAACACCCCCCTGCTGTGCACAACCCTTTGTATGCAAGCTCTAGGCATTATCAGCAGTGCGCGAGAAACGTTCCGCTTTCTCCGAGCTGAAGCATTTTCCTTCGCGGTTGCTCTCCAGCAAACGCGAAAACGGCTCAGATTCAGCCGGAGAAGCAGGCTTTCGCGAACTAACTTCGCAGCTCTTGGAAAACGTTTTCCCGCAGAGGAGAACACTTCCCTGCACAAATCACACTACAACAACGTGTATTCCTGCTGATTCCAGCCCATTTCCAGACATGTGCGTGCTGTAACACAGTGAGTTCTAGGACGTGGAAAGCTGTATTGTGCAGTGTGTAAGCAGCACTCTTGTACAAACGCCTGCTTCTGCACTGTGAATTCTGAGTGAGGGCAGCATCCAGCCTAGTGCACAGCTCTGGGAACGTGATTTCCCAGTGCCCAAACACTGTCCCACAGCTAAACAAGCTGTCTCCACATGAATTCCTAGGGTTCCAAGAACATTCATACGTTTTTCCCTGGAAAAGCGTTGTGCTCTCCCTGCGTTCAGTTCACTCTTCTCCAGCAATTGCACTGCTTGCATTGTCAATGCCAGTGTTTCCACAGTGTTTTCACATCTAATCCTCACCTTTAACAGTGAATCCCCACTCATCTGAACACCCCCCTGCTGTGCACAACCCTTTGTATGCAAGTTCTAGGCATTATCAGCAGTGCGCGAGAAACGTTCAGCTTTCCCCGAGCTGAAGCGTTTTCCTTCGCGGTTGCTCTCCAGCAAACGCGTAAACGGCTCAGATTCAGCCGGAGAAGCGGGCTTTCGCGAACTAGCTTCGCAGCTCTTGGAAAACGTTTTCCCGCAGAGGAGAACACTTCCCTGCACAAATCACACTACAACAACGTGTATTCCTGCTGATTCCAGCCCATTTCCAGACATGTGCGTGCTGTAACACAGTGAGTTCTAGGACGTGGAAAGCTGTATTGTGCAGTGTGTAAGCAGCACTCTTGTACAAACGCCTGCTTCTGCACTGTGAATTCTGAGTGAGGGCAGCATCCAGCCTAGTGCACAGCTCTGGGAACGTGATTTCCCAGTGTCCAAACACTGTCCCACAGCTAAACAAGGTGTTTCCACATGAATTCCTAGGGTTCCAAGCACCTTCATATGTTTTCCCCTGGAAAAGCGTTGTGTTTTCCCTGCGTTCAGTTCACTCTTCTCCAGCAATTGCACTGCTTGCATTGTGAATGCCAGTGTTTTCACATCTAATCCTCACCTTTAACAGTGAATCCCCACTCATCTGAACACCCCCCTGCTGTGCACAACCCTTTGTATGCAAGTTCTAAGCATTATCAGCAGTGCGTGAGAAATGTTCAGCTTTCCCCGAGCTGAAGCGTTTTCCTTCGCGGTTGCTCTCCAGCAAACGCGTAAACGGCTCAGATTCAGCCGGAGAAGCGGGCTTTCGCGAACTAGCTTCGCAGCTCTTGGAAAACGTTTTCCCGCAGAGGAGAACACTTCCCTGCACAAATCACACTACAACAACGTGTATTCCTGCTGATTCCAGCCCATTTCCAGACATGTGCGTGCTGTAACACAGTGAGTTCTAGGACGTGGAAAGCTGTATTGTGCAGTGTGTAAGCAGCACTTGTACAAACGCCTGCTTCTGCACTGTGAATTCTGAGTGAGGGCAGCATCCAGCTTAGTGCACAGCTCTGGGAACGTGATTTCCCAGTGCCCAAACACTGTCCCACAGCTAAACAAGCTGTCTCCACATGAATTCCTAGGGTTCCAAGAACATTCATACGTTTTTCCCTGGAAAAGCGTTGTGCTCTCCCTGCGTTCAGTTCACTCTTCTCCAGCAATTGCACTGCTTGCATTGTGAATGCCAGTGTTTCCACAGTGTTTTCACATCTAATCCTCACCTTTACCAGTGAATCCCCACTCATCTGAACACCCCCCTGCTGTGCACAACCCTTTGTATGCAAGTTCTAAGCATTATCAGCAGTGCGCGAGAAACGTTCCGCTTTCTCCGAGCTGAAGCATTTTCCTTCGCGGTTGCTCTCCAGCAAACGCAAAAACGGCTCAGATTCAGCCGGAGAAGCAGGCTTTCGCGAACTAACTTCGCAGCTCTTGGAAAACGTTTTCCCGCAGAGGAGAACACTTCCCTGCACAAATCACACTACACCAACGTGTATTCCTGCTGATTCCAGCCCATTTCCAGACATGTGCGTGCTGTAACACAGTGAGTTCTAGGAGTTGGAAAGCTGTATTGTGCAGTGTGTAAGCAGCACTCTTGTACAAACGCCTGCTTCTGCACTGTGAATTCTGAGTCAGGGCAGCATCCAGCCTAGTGCACAGCTCTGGGAACGTGATTTCCCAGTGTCCAAACACTGTCCCACAGCTAAACAAGCTGTTTCCACATGAATTCCTAGGGTTCCAAGAACATTCATACGTTTTTCCCTGGAAAAGCGTTGTGCTCTCCCTGCGTTCAGTTCACTCTTCTCCAGCAATTGCACTGCTTGCATTGTCAATGCCAGTGTTTCCACAGTGTTTTCACATCTAATCCTCACCTTTAACAGTGAATCCCCACTCATCTGAACACCCCCCTGCTGTGCACAACCCTTTGTATGCAAGTTCTAGGCATTATCAGCAGTGCGCGAGAAACGTTCCGCTTTCTCCGAGCTGAAGCGTTTTCCTTCGCGGTTGCTCTCCAGCAAACGCGAAAACGGCTCAGATTCAGCCGGAGAAGCAGGCTTTCGCGAACTAGCTTCGCAGCTCTTGGAAAACGTTTTCCCGCAGAGGAGAACACTTCCCTGCACAAATCACACTACAACAACGTGTATTCCTGCTGATTCCAGCCCATTTCCAGACATGTGCGTGCTGTAACACAGTGAGTTCTAGGACGTGGAAAGCTGTATTGTGCAGTGTGTAAGCAGCACTCTTGTACAAACGCCTGCTTCTGCACTGTGAATTCTGAGTCAGGGCAGCATCCAGCCTAGTGCACAGCTCTGGGAACGTGATTTCCCAGTGTCCAAACACTGTCCCACAGCTAAACAAGCTGTCTCCAGATGAATTCCTAGGGTTCCAAGCACATTCATTCGTTTTCCCCTGGAAAAGCGTTGTGTTTTCCCTGCGTTCAGTTCACTCTTCTCCAGCAATTGCACTGCTTGCATTGTCAATGCCAGTGTTTCCACAGTGTTTTCACATCTAATCCTCACCTTTAACAGTGAATCCCCACTCATCTGAACACCCCCCTGCTGTGCACAACCCTTTGTATGCAAGTTCTAGGCATTATCAGCAGTGCGCGAGAAATGTTCAGCTTTCCCGGAGCTGAAGCGTTTTCCTTCGCGGTTGCTCTCCAGCAAACGCGAAAACGGCTCAGATTCAGCTGGAGAAGCAGGCTTTCGGGAACTAGCTTCGCAGCTCTTGGAAAACGTTTTCCCGCAGAGGGGAACACTTCCCTGCACAAATCACACTACACCAACGTGTATTCCTGCTGATTCCAGCCCATTTCCGGACATGTGCGTGCTGTAACACAGTGAGTTCTAGGACTTGGAAAGCTGTATTGTGCAGTGTGTAAGCAGCACTCTTGTACAAACGCCTGCTTCTGCACTGTGAATTCTGAGTGAGGGCAGCATCCAGCTTAGTGCACAGCTCTGGGAACGTGATTTCCCAGTGCCCAAACACTGTCCCAAAGCTAAACAAGCTGTTTCCACAATTCCTAGGGTTCCAAGCACATTCATACGTTTTCCCCTGGAAAAGCTTTGTGCATATAGACTATAAAAATTTCAATAACATTTGGTTGTCAAAGCAATGATGGGGATTTATATGAAGGCAACACAATAATACCCTTTATTTAGAAGAAGTCAGGGGAGCTTTGCTACTAAAAGACGTTCTTAAACTGAAAGAAAGTTGTCTGCAAGAGTTTTTACCATGGAAATTAATGATTGGGTTCAATATGAAAATTTTTTACATGATTTTGCCAGTTTCAACCTCTTAATATCAATGAGATAAATTAAGCTGTGATTGATAGTGGTTAGTGGTTTTCTTTTTTCTAAGGTTGAGCAATGTGGTGGTTTTTATTAGGCAAATCCATGATGACTTATATGTGAACATTGTGAAATAATTACCACAATCAAGTTCAGTAACACATTCATCACCTTAGTTATCTTATTTTTTTTTTATGGTAAGAATATGAGATTTATTCTCTTAGCAAGTTTCAGGTATATAACACAATGTTGTTAACTATCACCATGCTGTACATTAGATCTTCAGAACTTACTTATTTTATAACTGCAAGTTTCAAGTCTTGACCAACATCTCCCATTTTCTCCAACCCCATCCCTTGGTAACCAGCATTCTACTCTGTTTTATGAGTTAGACTCTTTTTTTAAATTTTTATTATTGCATATATGCTATTCAGTATTTGTCTTTTGGTGACTGGTTTATTTTATTTAGCATAATGTCTTCTATGTTTGTCCATATTGTCAAGGCTTCTCTTTATGGCTAAGTAATATTTCATTGTATATAAATTTTATTTATCCATTCATTCATTGATGGAGACAGGATTTTTTCATTATCTTGGCTATTGTGAATAATGCTGTAAGTGAACTTGGAAGTGCAGATGGCTCTTTAGATACTGATTTAATTTTTAAATTTTGGATAGCTACCCTGACGTGGGCGTCCAAAATCAGATGGTAGTTCTAGTTTAACTTTCTTGAGGAACCTCCATACTGTTTTCCATAGTAGCTATAGTAATTTATATTCCTCCCAATAATATACAAAGGTTTCCTTTTCTCTACATTCTTGCCAGCAATTGTTATCTCTTATCTTTTTGATAATAAACATCCTAACAGAAGGATGGTATATCTCATTGTGAAGTTATATCTTATTGTGGTTTTGATTTGCATTTCCATGATGACTAGAGATATTGAGCATCTATTCATATACATGTTGGTCATCTGTATGTTTCCTTTGGGAAAAAGCCTATTCAGGTCTTTTTACCATATTTAAAAATTGGGTTATTTGTTATTTTTGCTATTGAGTTGTATGAGTGCCTTATGTATTTTGGCTATTAACTTCTACTAGGTAAATAATTTGCAAATATTTTCTCCTATTCCATAGGTTGCCTTTTCATTTTGTAGCTTTATTCCTTTGTTGCACAGAGCACTTCTGTTTGATAGAGTCACATTTGTTTATTTTTGCTTTTGTTGCCTGTGGTTTTGGTGTAATATATATATATATATATATATATATATATATATATATATATGAACATTGCCAACACCAGTGCCAAAGAGGTTACCCCTATATTTTCTTCCAGCAGTTTTATTATTTTAGGCTTTATTCCATTTTGAGTTGATTTTTGTGTATGATGGGAGAGTTCAATTTTGTTCTTTTACAGGTGGATATCTACTGTTTCCAACCTAATTTATTGAAAAGACTACCTTTTCCAAAAATTGTGTCTTTTTGCTGCCCTTGTCAAAGGTTAGTTGACTCATGTAGGGGTTTATTTCTGGTCTGTCCTTTCTGTTCCATTGGCCTATATGTCTGTGTTTATGCCAGAACCATGCTGATTTTATTACTATGGGCTTGTATTATAATTTGATATCAGGAAGTATTATGTCTCCAACTTTGCTATTCTATCTCAAGATTTCTTTGACTATTTGAGATCTTTTATGGTTCCATACAGATTTTAGGATTGTTTTTTCTATTTCTGTGAAAAATATCATGGGAATTTTGGTCAGAATTACATTGAATTGGTTGCTGTTCATATATATATATATTTGATTTTTTTACAGAGAGAAAGTAAGAGGGGTAGAGAGTTAGAAACATCGATGAGAAAGAAATACTGATCAGCTGCCCCCTGCACATCCCCTACTGGGAATGTGCCTGCAACCAAGGTACATGCCCTTGCCAGAATCGGACATGGAACCCTTGAGTCCACAGGCCAACACTCTATCCACTGAGCCAAACCAGTTAGGGCTAGTTGCTGTTTTTAGGTGATTTCCTAACAATCCTGTAACTGAATTGATGTGATTAACAGCATGGATTCTGGAGCCTGGCCTTTAATCCTGGCTCTGAAATTTACTAACTTATTTGTGTCTCAGTGTGAATGCAGTGCCTACAAAAAATGCAGGTAGTCATAGTACTTACTTAAAGCTCTTTAGGAGAATAGAGTTAGTACATGAATAGCTCTTACAACAAGGCCTGGCACATACCACACACTGTATACAGTATGTGTCTGCTGCTGCTGCTATTACTACTTCTGTTATTGGGAGTGGGGAAGAAGATTAATTTTTAAGAATTGTGATGTAAAATTATTGTCAAAAGTAGTTTAAAGAGCATGAACCCTGAATTTAGTCACACTATGTTTCAAGTTCAGGCTCTGCCACTAGCTTGTGAACTTCAACAAGAAATTATGTATCTTTAAGTGTCTGATGTTTTTTGTCTATGAAACAGGGGTGATACTAGTAAACATACTATAGATGGTCAGAGTTAAATAAGTTAATGATTAAAAAATGCTTAGCATAGTCCTAATGCATAGTATATGCTAAAAAATATTGTTTCTTATATCATTACAATTTCTTTATCTTTCTTCTTCAAAGAATGCTTTCAGTGGTGTGCTATCAATTTAAATTTAGTGATTTTGATTCTTTTGAGTATGTGTGGTTACATGTTTTAGTAATTTATAATTTTTATAACATAAAAATGACAGGTATAATTGAGAGAAAGCATGATGCTCTCCTTTTTTCTCACTTAAATGTACTTACAGAAAATCCAATAATTCAAGTCAGAGGCTAACAAAGCCCCATATTTTATTTGTTGGCAATCTTTCTCATTATAAGAGGAATACCAAACAGAATATATGCATCTCTAAAGAGCCAATCTGACAAACTTAACCTATCAAATGATGGCAAATGCCACATGTAATTAAATGAAACAGTGAATTTACAGAAATTCAGATAACTCAGCGAGGGCCATACTTTTTCTTTGGAAATATAGGAAATACTCTTTTTTCAAAATATGTTTTGGAAAAATTCAAAATAAATACAAAACCAGGGATGCTCTTGTATTTCTGTTTAGATAAGTGACACAATAGAAGTGACTGCCTAGACCCAGGGCAGTGTTTGGTTCTCTGAATAAAGCAGCACTGACTACATGACAGAGAAAGTGGACTGCAGGCTTTCGTAACCCACTCATCAAAAAGCAGGTCTGAATTAAGATAAGCTATGGCTGAAGTTAGAAAGACTGAGCACCAGAGCCGTAGTTAAAAAAAATAAAGAAACCGATGTATAAATTACTGGACATTAGGAGTTGGCAAATCACAGTTTGAAGGTCAAATCTGGCCCACCATCGTTCTTTTGTGAATACTTATGTATTATCAATCGCTGCTTTCATGTGACAACAGCAAAGCTGAGTAATTGTGACAGAGACTGTATGGCCCACAAAGCTTTAAGTATTTGCCTTACAGAAAAAGTTCACCTAACATTGTTGGTCTAGGTAAAAATTAACCAATTTTGTTCAATTAAAGAGCTATAAATGAGGCAAAAAATATGGTAAAATAGAGAAAATACTTGTAACATCTGCAATAAATAATGGGTTACTAGCTTTAAAAGAGCTATAAAATATAACATATATAAAATGTAATATATAAGATATGTTAATATTTTCATCAATAAGGAAAACATAAATGGTTCCAACAGAAAAATAGGCAAAGGTAACAAACAACCAATTCACTAATGAAGAACTGTAATTTTATGAAAAATAGATAATATCAATAATAATTTAGGAAATACAAATTAAAATGATAAAACTATTTTGTCAGTAAATTGGCAATTTTTATTTCATTTCACTTTTTTTTCTTGAAGCTAGACCACTTTATTACATCATACACAGAAATTAACTCAACATGGATTAAAGGCTTAAATATAAGACACAAAACCTATAAAACTCCTGAAGAAAACATAGGTATTAATATATTTGATATTAATCTTAGAAATATTCCATATAATAAAGAGCTAATATGCAAACGGTCAACACGCCCTCATGCCCTTGAGCCCTCGCTCCAGAACTGCTCAGACACTCAACACTGGGAGAGAGGAATGGGCACAAATGAGCTCGCAAGAGAGGAATGGGGCACAGCCAGGCAAAAATGAGCTCACAAAAGAGGAATGGGACGAGGCAGACTGCTGCCCAGGAGAGGGACAAGCTGCCCACCCTGTGGTCCTGGGCACCAGTGACTGGGGCTGTGGCTGGGAGAGGGATAAGCCATTTGCCCCGTGGTCCCAGACCCCAGTACCTGCAGCTACAGGCCAGGTGAAGCTGCCTACCCACAGTCCCCTGTGGCTGTAGCCAACTTGGGCGAAGCCGGCCCAGGTCGGGATGCCTGTGGCCGGCCATAGGGAGGGAAGCCCAGATGCCAGGTGCATGTGACTGACTGGAGGAGGGAATCCTAGTTCCCAGGTTCTGGGTGAGGCAGAGGCAGTTAGGAGCTATTGGACCAGCAGGGGAACAGTTAGGGGCAATCAGGCAGGCAGGCAGAAGTGGGTAAGGGTGATCAGGCAGGCAGGCAGGTGAGCAGTTAGGAGCCAGTGGTCTCAGGTTACAAGAAGCAGTTGGACATCCCTCGAGGGGTCCTGGATTGGATATGGTGCAAGTTGGGCTGAGGGACTCTCCCCCGGTGCATAAATTTTGTGCACCAGGCCTCTAGCTTTTTTTTTATTATGATAAAAAACATATATAATTTCCATCTTTTAAAAAAAATTATCATTTACATTCATTATTATTCTGTACTAGAAGCCCGATGCATGAAATTCATGCAAGAGTAGGCCTTTCTTTCCCTGGCTGCTGGCACTGGCTTCCCTCCAGCACCCGGGACCCAAGCTCCCCTCGCATCCCTGGCTTCATTTGGAAGGTCTTCTAGTCTAATCAGCATATTATGCTTTTATTATTATATATTAATTTCAGTTGCACAACATAGTGGTTAGGCAATCATATGTTTTACAGAATGGTCCACCTGATATTTCAAGTACCTCTCTCTCCCCTAGCCCATATATAGCTATTACATTATTTTTTTCCTCCATTGACCTCTCCCCAGCACATGCCCTCACTCCCCACTAATGACTGTGTCCATTGGTAATGCCTATATGTATGCAAATAAGTCCTTTGATCTCTTATTCTCATACCCCCACCCAACAGCCCCACCCCTTCCCAAGCCTTTCCTCTGAAGTTTGATAGTTCAATGCTTCTTTGTCTCTGGATCTATTTTTGTTAATCAGTTTTTGTTGTTCACTATATTCCACAAATGAGTGAGATCATGTGGCATTTATCTTTCTCAGACCGGCTTATTTTGCTTTGCATAATGATCTCCAGGTCCATCCATGCTGTTCCAAATGGTAAAAGTTCCTTCTTCTTCTTCTTTTTTTTTTAAATAGCGGCATAGTATTCCATTGTGTAGATCTACCACTATTTTCTAATTCTTTCCTTTGTTGATAAGGCTCTTAGGCTGTTTCCAAATCTTAGTTATTGTAAACTGTGCTGCTATGAACATAGGGGTGCGCATATATCCTTTCTGATAGTTGTTTCTGATTTCTTGGGATATAGTCCTAGAAATGGGATCATTGGGTCAAATGAGAGTTCTATTTTTAATCTTTTGAGGAAACTCCTTATTGTTTTTCAAAGTGACTGCACCAGTCTGAATTCCACCAAGAGTGCACGAGGATTCCCTTTTCTGCACATCCTCTCCAGCACTTGTCATTTGTTGATTTGTTGATGATAGCCATTCTGACAGGTGTGAAGTGATACCTCATTGTCATTTTGATTTGGATCTCTCAGATGATCAGTGACTTTGAGCATGTTTTCATGTGTCTCTTGGCTTTCTGAATGTCATCTTTCAAAAAGTGTCTATTTAGGTCCTTTCCTACCCCCCCCCCCCTTTTTTATTTGTGTTTATCTTACTTTTGTTAAGTTGTATAAGTTCCCTGAAAATTTGAGATTAAACTCTTATGGAAGATAATATTGGCAAATATTCTCTCCCAAGCAGTGGGTTTGTTTGTTGTTTTATTGATGTTTCTTTTGCTGTGCAGAAGCGTTTTATTTTTATGTAATCCCATTTTTTAATTTTCTCTTTAGTTTCCATTGCTCTAGGTGCTGTGTTGGTAAAGACATTGCTACAACATATGTCTGATATTTTGCTGCCTATGGTTTGCTCTAAGGTTTTTATGGTTTCTCATTTTACATTTAAGCCCTTTATCCATTTTGAGTTTATTTTTGTGTAGGTGTAAGTTGGTGGTCGTTTCATTTTTTTTGCAAGTATCTGTCCAATTTTGCCAACACCATTTATTGAAGAGACTGTCGTTACCCCACTGTATCCTCTTGCCTCCTTTGTCAAATATTAATTTATCGTAGTGGTTTGGGTAGATTTCTGGGTTCTCTATTTTATTCCATTGGTCTATATGTCTGTTCTTGTGCCAGTACCAGGCAGTTTTGAGGACAGTGGCTTATATTTTCTTATTGTTCTCTTTCTAATTCTTAGTTGTAGGGTTAGATTGTTTAATTGAAAATAAACCATACCTTCGCTACACTACTAGCCAATCAGGAGCAGGGGCAGGGCCAAGCAGTGCGAGGTGGGGGGGCGAGGCCGCGGTGGGAGAGGGCGGCCTTCAGTGTCCCTGGCCAGCATGGCAGGAGAGGGTGGGCTGTCCGTGCCCCTGGTGGGAGTGGCGGGAGAGGGCAGGCCTGTGGTGGGAGAGGGTGGTCCTGCAGCGGGAGAGGGCGGGCTGTTCACGCCTCCAGCAGACCTGGTGGTCCGCCCTCTCCCGTCACAGGGCAGGAGAGAACGAGCCATGTGCAGTAGGAGAGGGCAGACCATCTGTGCCCCTGGCCAGCGCAGTGGGAGAGGGCGGACCTGCAGTGGGGGAGGGCAGGCCTGCGGCAGGACAGGGTGGCCTTCAGCGCCCCTGGTGGGAGTGGTGGGAGAGGGCGGGCTGTTTACGCCTCCAGCAGGCTCTGTGGTCCGAACTCTCCTGCCGCAGAGTGGGAGAGAATGAGCCATATGCAGCAGGAGAGGGCAGACCATCTGCACCCCTGGCCAACCTGGTGGCCCACCGCATCTCGCTGCAAGGCGGGAGAGGGTGGACCGTGCACAGCAGGAGAGGGCGGGCTGTCAGTGCCCCTGGCGGGAGTTGTAGGAGAGGGCAGGCCTGCAGTGGGAGAGAGTGGTCCTGTGGTGGGAGAGGCTGGGCCGCACACGGCAGGAGAGGGCTGGCTGTCCACGCCCTAAGCCGGCCAGGTGCCCGCCCTCTCCCACTGCCTGGAGGGAGAGAACAGGCCCGGGGCAGCAAATTGCACCATGCCAGGCGGGGAAGCCGGATCTGAAAGCCCAAGCCCCGAAGTACCCGACAGGGGTTCGTGTGCTGGAGTCCTGAGGAGGCCCCAGGACGAGTATCTCCCTAGAGGCTGTGTGGAAGGAAAGGAACCTCTGGCTAGAGGCCGGGGTGAAGGATGATAGACACCCCCACCTGCCCCCGTGCACAAATTTTGTGCACCGGGCTTCTAGTCATCCTAATAACAGAGTAATATACAAATTTTACCATACCTTCGCCACACCCACAAGCCACACCCACAGCCACGCACACCAGCCAATCAGGAGCAGATTATGCAAATAAACCTCAACCAAGATGGCTGCAACCGCTGAGAGTAGAGGAAGGCTTGGGTTTCCCGGGCAACAGAGGAAGCCAAGCCATCTGACATTGCCTGCCTAGGCCTCCACTCAGTGTCACAAAGTTTCAGTTATAAAAGATACAGAAATGGTGGCAGCCACTGAGCTGGAGCGAACAGAGGCATGTGTTCCCCTGGCAACAGAGGAATCCAAGCTTTCAGCCTGCCATTGCTGGCATAGGCCTCCACTCTAGGGTACAAAGTTTCAAACAGAAATGGCTGCCACCATGGAGCAAGCAGAAGGCTTGGCTCCACTCCAGGCTACAAAGTTTCAGTTGTAAACATAGATTAATCCCAGATACCAGGGCCTCTGCTTGGGTGGCTGGGGGGCGTGGCCGGCCTGCAAACCTCCACAGGCCCCTCGCCCAGGCCGCCCCTCACCCCAAGGGAACCCCCAACCTGATCTGGGACACTCTTCTGGGCAAACCAGCTGGCCCCCACCCATGCACCAGGCCTCTATCCTATCTAATAAAAGAGAAATATGCAGATTGACCATTATTCCACCACACAAGAGGGCTGTCCCCATGTGGTCAAAGATCCTGCCCCCATGTGGACACAAGATGGCCACCACAAGGGGAGGGCTGTTGGGAGTTTCCAGGCCCTGCAAGGGAGGGCAGTTTGGTGGGACCAGGCCTGCAAGGGAGGGCAGTTGGGGGTGATCAGGCCTGCAGGGGAGGGCAGTTAGGGGTGACCAGGCCGGCAGAGGAGGGAAGTTGGGGGCAAACAGGCTGGCAGGGGAGCAGTCAGACATCAATTAGGCTGGCAGGGTAGTGGTTAGTGGGTGATCAGGCTGGCAGGCAGAAGTGGTTAGGGGCAATCAGGGAGGCAGGCAGGTGAGCAGTTTGGAGCCAGCAGTGCTGGATTGTGTGAAGGATGTCTGACTGCTGGTTT
The DNA here is from genome assembly GCA_027563665.1 of Antrozous pallidus. Taxonomy (NCBI): domain Eukaryota; kingdom Metazoa; phylum Chordata; class Mammalia; order Chiroptera; family Vespertilionidae; genus Antrozous; species Antrozous pallidus. Next base: position 12,996 of record JAOAOB010000062.1, on the reverse strand, counting down.
AGGGCCGATCCTACTGGGATCAGGCCTAAACTGGCAGTCGGACATCCCTCGAGAAGTCCCAGATTGGAGAGGCTGGGCTAAGGGACATTCCCATCCCCTGTGCATGAATTTCGTGCACTGGGCCTCTAGTGTCTTCATAACTGTTACACAGGTGCTGACAGGACAAAACAAGAGCAAACCAGAAATAACACTCCTATCCCCATACACACATTAAAGCTCAATAACAAGAATAAAACCATCACTACAACAAAAAAGAAAGAAAGAAAGACAAAAAAGACAATACTATAAATCAAGAGATCAAGGAATTATAGCAGAAAGAAGGAAATGAAAGAAGAAAATGTGAAAGAAAAGAAGATGGAGAAAAGAAACAAAAATAAAATAAAATAAAAAATATACATTGAAGTAATAATAATTAAAATAAGGTAATAATAACAATGGATAAAATAATATATAAATAGGAAAAGAAAATTGGAGATTTTCTAAAGTAAATAAAATTTAAAAAGCAAAGAGAAAGAAAAAATGGATGATGAAAAGAAATAAGGGATATGATAGAATAAAAGAGAAGAATTGAAATGAAATATAAAAAATAAGTAAAAGCTTATACACAAATTAATAACAGTTAAAAAGAAAGGAAAAAAAACACCTGGGTTTTGCCTCCACAGATTTTTGTGCCTACTGAGTTCACCCTTTGGATCTGCTGTTTGTGGCACTTGCTGAATTTTGCTCTGATATTGTCCAAGTCTGGACCCTTGGTGTGCTGTTCCCAGGCCTCTCACTAGGTTCTATGATGCAGTCAATGTCAGCCACTTTACTTGCCTGACAGTAGGCTACCAATCTGATGCCGGGCAGGACAGAGTCCCAAACAGTCTAGTGGTCGGGCCTCCAAAGCCCAGAGACTGGGTTTGCCTCAGGTCTTGCCCATTGAATGCCCTTGCTCTGAGTTGCTTTCCCTTCCCCCATGGATCTATGCTCTGTGAGGCTATGTGGGACCTGGCCAGGGTGGTTTAAACAGTCACTTTGCGGGTGGTGCTTGTAATCTGCAGGAGTGGGTGTAGACACTCTTCTCCTTCCCCGAGCTGTGCTGGCTGTTGGCTGTCCTCACTGAGAGGCTTAGCTCTGAAGGGCCCAGCACATGCCTGTCTATCTCCTGGACTGAAACCCACCCAGTAGACACTGTTGCAACACCTCAACTTGCCTGGCTCTCTGGCACCCCCTCACCACTACACAAAGTAGGAGGGGGTAAAAAAAAAATCACTCCCACTTGCTACTCCAATCTTTCCTCAAAGCTAACCCTCAGGGGCAGGCCTCCACTCAGGTTTTGACTGGCCAAACGTTTGTGTTCCCCTCATGCCATCACATCAAGCAGTATGGGCACAGATTTGTAGCCCCACACTGTTTTCCATTCAGATCACAGCAGAAAGGGGCAGACCTTGCAGTGTTGCAGTTTAGAGTGGGATGTCATCCATATGCTTGAGCTAGGCAAGTTCAACCTTTTCCCCCACCGAGGCACACAGACCAGCCCCTGTCGAGCTCTCTGCCCAATGTTCTATTAGTAGGTGAAGGATGTCTCAGAGTCACTTCTGGGTGTACTGATAAGCTTCCAATGTGACTGAGTTTTGTGGTGTGGAACTTGATCACCTGGCTCCTCACCCAGTTCCAGATAAGATCAATCATCCCAGGGTTGGTGATGGGAGTAAGGTACCTGTATTAATTTCCTGTGGCTGTTATAACAAATGACCACAAACCAGGTGGCTTAAAACAACAAAAATTTATTCTTTCATAGTTCTGTATGCTACAAATCCAAAATTAAGGTGTCAGCAGGGCTGCACTTCCTCCAGGTTCTCTAGGGAAGATCCTACTTCCTGTCTCTTTTACCTTATGGTGGCTGCCAGTATTCCTTGGCTTGGGCCCACATCATTTCAATCTCTGCCTCCATGGTTACTTTGCCTCCTCCTTTTCTATCTGTCTCTCCTCCATATGTTTCTCATTACAAACTTGTCATGGGATTTTGGGGCCCACCAAAATGACCTCTTCATTCTAAGATTCTTAACTTAATTATACCTATAAGGTCACATTCCACGGCTTAGTACCTAAACATATTTTTGGTGGGGCACCATTCAGCCCATGTGTGTGCCCAAGTCTGCAATGTATGTGCAAGGAAGCACCACCTGCCAAGAAAAAGGCAGAAGATGGCAGAGGCAGATGACCTGGACCTGTAAGAAGGTTTTCATAATGATTGATGAGAAACCAGCCATCCAGGTCGTAGACAATCTTTACTTCTGTGGCAGAGGGCTTCAAGGAGGCATTGATCATAGTCAGAAAGAGCAGGAGAGTAGCCTGAGACAACTGAAAATATATCGGATCCCTGATTGGGAACAGTGTGTGCCACGTTCAGAAGATGGCCTATTGAGAAGGAGCAGAAGAGCTTTCAGGCAAATAGAGCAGGAGAATGTGCATCAGGACTGGGAGGCTGAAGCCATGGACCAATAGCTAGCATCCCCCACCAGCTTCTGCAAGGGTCCCCTCCCACTTTCTACTCTCACAGCTCCTAGTCTCTCACTTTGAGCTCTCCAAACCAAATCTGTTCTTACAAAGCTTTATAAGTCCTCAAGTCCCCATAGGCAGTGGGGTTGGCTTGTTTTGGTGTCTGGGAAGTGGCTGAACTTTGATTTTATTTTTTTCATCGGGCATATTATTATGTAATCCTTACAGATAACAGTATGATTTTATTTTCATAGTTGATATCACATCTGTGTTAATGTACTTAAATATATGTTCTCAGCTCTTCATGGTCTCTTATCTCATAGGAAGGATTGTACTAATAGATGGATTTAAATAAACCCTGAAGGGAATGATTAAGGTTTACAGACAATTGTGTCATCAATTATCTGTAATTTATTACATATTATTTACATATGTAAGGCCACCTTGGAATACTATGACTTCTTTGATTTACTATTTGGAAAGAAGAGAACAATTCAACTCTTCTAGGAAGGGAAATCTGTAAAACTCTAATGTCAATTATTTTTGTTTTAAGTTTTAAAGATAAGTTATGAAGCATAGCGTGAGATAGGTCAAGAGGAGTAGAGAGGACATTCAGAGGAAGAAAAACAGTGTATAAAATTAATTTTAATTATTGGAGGGGATGCCATTGATTTATTTAAAGAATCTGATGAGAACTTTGGATTCTTAACCTTAGACAGACTCACATGAGCACACATGTATAAAATTCCACATGCATCTGCCAGGGTACTTGATCTCTCTGAAGCTCCTCCATGAGTTCTTAGGAGCGGATCCAAATCAGCCAGTTAAGGCCCCTCTGGAGCATGACAGGCCTAGGCACACTGGAAACATCAGCTCAATTGGAGCTGATGTTTGAGATAAGATAAGAGAAGAAGACAAGGTTGGAAAGCTGGGTAGTGAGGCTCAATTGCAAGATTCAGGGCACATAACTGTGACTGTGGTTGACACAGAGCTATTAAATATTTTGGGCAGGATGTATACCAAACACTAGGAATACCAGGTCCTGGGCAAGTCATCTTTCTGGGCTCTAGTGACCTCATTTTTAAAATGGGTGTGTCTTCAGAGTCAGCATGAGAACAAAGTGAGATAGTGTAAGGGAAGATGTTTATAAATCTTTTAGGTTATAATGTCTAAAATGGAGACTTGGGAAGATGAGTCAGGTTATAACAGGGTGGGTATATTCACACACAGCCCTCAACTGTGGGGCAGGGAACATTTAATGTGGTTGGGACAATTATTAAGGGCAAAAGAAAAAAAAAGCCATGAACACATTACAAACTAAACCAAGGGGAATGAAATTACTATTTTTGAAGTAATGGGTAATACTCCAGATAGATTATTAATTTTTTGTGTGCATGGAAAGGTCTTGAATGAGATGAGAAAGGAGGAAGATAAGAAATGTTCATCTTGAAAGCCCTGAATTTTTCCAGAGGCCTTTCTTCCAAAACCAGATGGTACATAAATTAGATTTTCTGTGAATTACAGAATATTAAATTTTATAACCAAACTAAATTGATGTCTTATGCTTGGGACCAATGCAGTCATGAATCTATTGGGAATAGCTTAGATTATTTTAACTATTGATTCATGAAAAAGGTTTTGGCAAATGGTCTCAGTGAAGGAGTCAAGCCAGAAACAGCATTTGTCATACCAGATGGGTTGACTCATTCTTTGGCCTGAAAAATTCACCTGTCTTTTTGTGGAAACTGTCTAGTGGTCTATTAAATGGGGCAGGGACACTTGTTATGTATTAACTAGAGGTCCAGTGCACGAAATTCATGCACTTGGAGGGGGGTCCCTCAATCTGGACTGAACCCTCTCGCAGGCTAGGAGCCATCTATCAGACATCTGTAGCGTTGCCAGGAGGGAGACGCTTCCATCGCCACTGCTGTGCTAGCCAGCCATAAGCCTGAGTTTTGGCTGAGCGGTGCTCCCCCTGTGGGAGGACACTGATCACCAGGGGATAGTTCCTCCAGTGAGCATCTGCTCCCCAGGTGGTCAGTGCATGTCATGGCGACCAGTCATTCTGCTGTTCGGTCAATTTGCATAATAGTCTTTTATTATCCTATTTAATAAAAGAGTAATATGCAAATTTGACCATACCTTCCCCACACCCACAAGCCACGCCCACAGCCACACCCACCAGCCAATCAGGAGCAGATTATGCAAATAAACCCCAACCAAGATGGCTGTCACCACTGAGAGCAGGAGGAAGGCTTAGGTTTCCCTGGCAACAGAAGAAGCCAAGCTATCCACCTGGCTTCCACTCAATGCTACAAAGTTTCAATTATAAAAGATACAGAAATGGCGGCAGCCACTGAGCTGGAGCGAACAGAGGCATGGGTTTTCCTGGCAATGGAGGAAGCCAAGCTTTCAGCCTGCCGTTAATGACCTATGCCTCCTCTCAGGGCTACAAAGTTTCAAACAGAAATGGCTGCCACCCTGGAGAGAGCAGAAGGCTTGGCTCCACTCCAGGCTACAAAGTTTCAATTGTAAACATAGATTAATCCCAGATCCCAAGGCCTCCACTTGGGTTGCTGGGGGGTGTGGCCAGCCTGCAAACCTCCACAGGCCCCTTGCCCAGGCTGCCCCTCGCCCCAGGGGAACCCCCATCCTGATCTGGGACACTTTTTGGGGCAAACCAGCTGGCCCCCACCCATGCACCAGGCCTCTATCCTATCTAATAAAAGAGAAATACATAGATTCACAATAACTCCAGTACCCAAGAGGGCTGCCCCCTTGTGGTCAAAGATCCTGCCCCCATGTGAACACATGGTGGCCACTACAAGATGGCCAGTAGGGGAGGGCTGTTGGGAGGTTCCAGGCCCTGCAAGGGAGGGCAGTTGGGAGGGACCAGGCCTGCAAGGGAGGGCAGTTGGGGGTGACCAGGCTGGCAAAGGAGGGAAGTTGGGGGCAAACAGCTGGCAGAAGAGCAGTTAGACATCAATTAGGCTGACAGGGTAGTGATTAGGGGGTGATCAGGCTGGCAGGCAGAAGCAGTTAGGGCAATCAGGGAAGTAGGCAGGTGAGCAGTTTGGAGCCAGCAGTCCTAGATTGTGAGAAGGATGTCTGACTGCCCATTTACTAGCAGTCAGACATACCTTGAGGGGTCCCAGATTGGAGAGGGTGCAGGCTGGGCTAAGGGACATCCCCTGCCCCCCGTGCACAAATTTTGTGCACCGGGTCTCTAGTATAGAATAATGGCTTATTATGGGCAAGGCTGCTAAATCAATTTTTTTTAGGTAGTTAAAGGGAGGGGCAGAATTGTCACTTGACTCTAAAGCTAAAATTGCCCTTAGCTGAAAAATCTGTATACCACTGAGACACGTCTTGGTGAGGCTCTGTCTGAACCCCCACACTGTTCTGTTATGTGTATAAGTTTTGGGAACCACCCTGTCTTTTTAATGGAAGGAAACTTAGGTTACAAAGACAAATTTTATCTAATGAGGTGTTTTTGGCTTCAAGCTCATATCCAGTATTCATGCAGCAACTTCAGCTATTCTGTTCAGTATTTACTTGGCATATCTTTTATTTTATTTTCTCTAAATCTTTCTAGATTTTTATGTATTAGACAGGAATGGCCCATGGGCACAGACAATAGTCTGGTGAAGGCCTGGAAGGGGCGGGTGCAGGGTGGAGGAGATCCATGGGGGGAAAAAATAAACTAAAACAAAGGGACATCTGTGATACTTTCAACAACAAAGATACGTTTTAAATAAAGGAAAATATCTTAGTTGAAAAGAGTTTTGTGTGAAATAATATAAGTGATTGCTCTACACTGTACTTTATATTCTCAACTCCTCTCAAAGAGATACTAATTGACCTTACGTTCACTGACTGCAGGACTGACTTCCGCTGTGCTGACCCAGCACTGACTGCCACGGGATCTGTGATCAGACCCTGCTTTTCTCTCTGGGCCTGACCACGGCCCTCTCAGCAGTCAGGGCTGGTCAATGAGGCACCTGCAGGCGGCAGTCAGTGCTGGGTCACCATGGCAACCCAGCACTGACTGCAGGACTGACTTCTGGTGTTCAGTCGAACCTTTGGTTGTTTTGGACATTACAGACCCTGGCTCTTTATATATATGGATAGATGAGTCTTGATTATCTGATGTATATGGGCTTCTGGGACACTTCTGTTTGGTGCTCAATGCTATCTATAAAACTAGTATTTTAGAGAAACTTAATAAAAACAGATTTGGACATCTAAAGGTCAGCTATTTGGAAGAGGAAGTGTGAAATTGGCCCAAAACCACTTTGGGAGAAAGAAGACATTATTAAAAGTTGAGAACCTACTACACATAAGAGACATGCGAGCTCATCTGCTCTAAAGAAGATTACAGAAGGACCTGCGTGTCTTAACACTAAAACGTAATTCCTTGAAAAGTTACTCGGATTCAGAGTTGCGGAGATTGCTCTTCCTATGACTTTCCCCTGGCTGTCTTACTCTCATTAAGTAAAGTTCAGCCAAAACATCACTTTTCTACCTGAGTAACTTTTCTACCCCCAATCCTGCTTTCAGAATTTCTGTCATATTACCCTGCTACTTCCTCCCTCATTTTTAAACTGAGTTACCTGTTTAGGGCCTTTTCCCCCTCTCACAAGGGATCCTGTCTGTCTTGCTCCCTGCTATATCCCCAACCCTTAGCACAAATCTGATCCGTATTTGTTGAATGGATAAAAGTGTGGCGCTTTTGAAACAAACCAATTTGCTGACCACTTCTTGGAGATCTTTTATGTTTTTTATTCTGACAAATCTTTTGGATTTTATACCTGTAAGATATCTCTCTCTTTCTGCTGCTGCTGTCCTAATTTAGACTTTTCTTACATTTGGACCATTGCATTGGCCTCCAAAATGTTCTTCCTGCCTTCAGTCTCCTTCCTCTCCAGGTCCTTCTGTGAACCCTGCTGCATCATTTTCCATGTTCTATTTAGAGAACAAGCCACCAGTCTGACTTTCAAGTTCTCTCAACTCTGTCCTTGGTCCCCATCTTCTTCATATTCCCTTTGATTCAGTCGTCAAAGTACTGCTCCCTTTCCACACAGAGCCTGCAGTTTCCCACCTGCAAGCCTCTGCTCAACTGGTTCTCTTTGGTTGACCAAATATTAGCTAACTTTTCAGATCAGACTCAAATATTCTCCCTTCCAAGAAGCTTTCCCTTTTTTTCACTAAACTGAAAGTAAACCCTGCTTCTTTCAAGTTTTCTAATAGCTTTATTTATTCTTCTCTTAAAGTATGAAACACTGCATAAATGTCTGGCTTCCACCAATCGAACATGAACTAGCTGAAGGTGGGGACTAAACCTTGTTCATCTTTGCTTTTTTCCCCCCTTTTAAATATTTCTTTATTGTTGAAAGTATTATATGTCTCCTTTTCCCTTCCACTCACCTCCTCCAGCCCTCGGCTGCCCCTGCCCCAGGTCCTCTCTGCTCCATTGTCTGTGTTCATGGACCATGCATATATGCATATAAAGTCCTTGGTTGATTACCTCCTACCCACTCACTCTCCCTCGCTTTCCTAAGATTCCCTACTTTGAGTCTCTTGACTCACTCTGTTCACCAGTTTATTTTGTTACGTAGATTCCACATATGAGTGAGATCATGTGATTCTTGTCTTTCTCTGATAGACTTATTTCACTTAGCATGATACTCTCTAGGTCCCTCAAGGCTGCCTCAAAGGGTAAGAGATTCTTCTTTTTTAGTGCTGCATAGTATTTCATGGTATAAATGTACCACAGCTTTTTTTATCCACTCACCTACTCACCCTTGTTTTCTATAGAGCACGTGGCACAAAGCTTTGTGCACAGGAGATACTCAGTAAGAGTTGTAGAATGAAGGGTCATGTCTGCATTCTTGTTTTGGTCAGTTTTATTTTAAGGTCAGAAAAATGTGAAACATGCTGCAATATATTCATCATGATTTTTGCCAAAGGAAAGAAATCTGTCTCCTGTTTGAAGAATTGCCTGGTGATGGATTGTGGTTTGGATGGTAAAAGCAATCACAAAGATTTTGGCAGTTTGCACAAGTTTGACGGTGTGTCATTCATGTGTCTGGTTCATAGTTGAGGAACCCGAGACTGAAAAAGGAGAAACTGCATGAAGTGATACAGCCAGTATATGGTAGTGAAACAGGAATTTTAGGGTAACATAGGCAGGTTTAGGGAATTTTTAGAATTGGGGTCCATGGAAAAACACAGGGCTACAGAAGGGAAGAAGGTACATTTCCATAACACAAGGAAGCTAGGTGCAGTTACATTTCCATAAGACAAGGGAGCAGCAAAAGGTATATTTCCATAAGACAAGGGAACTGGAAGTAGCCAAAAAAAAAGGTCTATATTTACAAAACAAAAAAGAAGGAAGAAAGCCCAGAAGGTATAGGAGGACAATGAGGGAGGAGGGCCTCATGAGTCACTATAGTAACCAATCCAGAAGGGAATATTGACCAATCAGAGGGGATATCAGGACACAGGAACTAGCCTTTATAAACCATAGAAACAGAAAGTGGGTGGACCCTTTCCCCCTCCTCAGGTGGGAGTCCATTCTGTGGGACTCTTTGCCTCTCCCCATGTGGGAGTCTGTACTTGTTCTCTAATAAATCTCCACCTTTGCTATACTGTTCTCTGTGGATTCATTCTTCGACTTCAGCAGACAAAGAATCCAGGTTCCAATGTAAAAATTCCATTTCAGTAGGACTACTACTTGGTCTTGTGATTGTAGATGGGGTGATCTCTCCTTTCTCTACTGCTGTCCTCCATCATGAGGTGGGTAGAGACTGTGATAAATTCTTACTGCATTTTAGAGAGAAAGCCCTGAAACTCAAGTATTTCCAATGAGCATTTATCGTGGGTGAGAAAGACAGAAGAGAAATGAACCAAGCTTTCAATTCAAGAAGTTGGAATAAAGAACAATTTGAAAAGTACTAGAGTTGGACTAGACAGTGATCGAGACATTCTATGAATTATATGGAAATTTGCCAGGGTCTGTGATTCCAGGAAAAACTCCTGGGGTACCATTTTCCTCGCCCTCCTCCCATGAACTTTTATGGCTCCACCGAATCCAGGAAGCAGATCAGATTCACAGTCATACCTTTTTCCTCCTTTGCCCATCTGCCAGGCCCTTTGGGGTTGACAGATTGTGTCCGTGGGTTTGGCCAGGGGGTGCCAGAACACCGGGCGTAGCGCCTGCTCGCTGCTTTCTGCCCAGGACAGGAGGGGCAGAGGGAGCCCACTCTCCTGCCCATAAGGCCCGGCGTTTCAGTGCAGGCACCCACCCTGGCTAGAACCCAAAATAGAAGCTGTCTCCTCTCTCTCCCTCCCCCGCCCCCCTGCAGGGGCCTTTCCCAGGACTCCTCCCCAGAAGCCCCCGAGGGCTGTCACTGAGCTCACCCCTCCTTCCACCCCGCAGGCCAGCCCCGCCCGCTTCTCAGCGCAGCTCGGGCACCCACGGGCGGGAGCCAGTTCACCCTCTTTTCCTGCCGCTTGTGTCTGCCCCGTGCTCCTCCAGGCGCGCTGACATTGCTGACAGGCCATGGCGGAGGTGGAGCAAGGTATACACTACACTGTGACTCCTATCCTAGTGAGAGTGCGTGCAAGGCTCAGAAGTAAAAGGAAGTACGACTTTCGGGAGTCTTCCGGGAGGTTCTGTGTCAGCTAAGTTTAAAAAACGAATACAAGTTTGCAGGTGGATAAGAGCGTAGAAGAGCACGCGGTAAACTTGCAAAAGGTGAACTACAGGGGAATGTGAGCAAGAAGGAACCCCACGGGCTTGGTGCCCCCAAGAGCCTCCTTCACAGGCACCTTAAATAAGCAATCTAAGCAAAAAAATGGCGAGTTTGCTGCGTGGACACCACTCCGGAACAAGTCTGTCGTCCCCTTTCAATCCTGTGTATTAACTGGAGCTGCCACTGGGGGGTATGGGGCTTGGGGACAAGTAGGTCCAGATGGCTGGGACAGAAACAAGAACAGGTAAGATCTTAAAGAGTGTTGAATGTCATGCTAAAGGCCTTAAACTTTATCCTGTAGACTGGAGCTTGCAAGCTGGTGGCCTTGAGTTGACTGAAAAAAACCCACAAAACAACTTAGGAACTTGTTTTGTTTAACTCATATAGTTTTAAAAGTCAGCTCCTTTCTAGCATCTCTTGGAAGAATCAAAAGACCTGACATACTGAATTCTTGACCCTGCTTGAGCTGGTGCTGGGTTATAATTGCCTCCTTTAAACCTGGCATGGGCTCCAGGTTTGCCTCAGTCCCCGCCATTCCCTTCTGCCTCCCCAAGGACCTTTCTGGTTTCTGGACACATTTCAACACACTCTCGCTCCCTGGAGGCAACAGGGAGCCATTGGTTTTTAGGTAGGAGAGTGTCCAATGTTAGCATTTGAATGGATAAAACTGGTAGGTGATTGGATTTGAGAGGATGGCACATCAGTCAGTGTTAGGAGGGAACAAGTCAGGTCAGAAACAAGTGCCCCGTGCACACACATCAAGGAGACAAACAAGTAACCAGACATTGCTCCAAATCTGCACACTTAAAAATGGTAAAATGGCCTCCTCTTCCTCAATACTTTGAGTTCTTAGATTTCTTTACTTGGTCAAATTTATTTATTTCCAATTTAAAGATTGTTTCTTTTTTGTGGGGGTCCATTTTTTGAGGGAGGTACATATATCATTTTCCCTAGGGCTTACTCCTCCCTTCAGTCTTCCTCTCCCCTCTCAGATTGAGCTGGGTTGTGGACCGAGGAGAACATCAAATCCTGTACCATTGATTTACTGATCTTGTGTTCATCTCCTGTAGAACCGTGTGTTATTCTTCCCATGCCCAACAAACACCTATTACTTAACTGGAAGGAAACAGAACAAAACAAAATCAGAGACTTGTATGGGGATGTGTGGTGGGGGGAATAAAAAAATAAGTACCCTCACTGACCCTGCAGCCAGATGGAACCCACTGCAAATCTCTTTCCAAATCATAATAAGAACTTGTAGAGAAGAGAAAAAGAGAAACTCTGAATTCCGTTCCTACCTCCCACAGCTGCTCCTCCATTGCTGGGTGACCCACCTGGAATGGCTCTTGATCTCCATTACTACAGCAGGATGGCAGAAAGATTACGTGACGTTAATCAAGTGCCAAGCAGATGAAAAGTAATCATGTTATTTGTTTGACAATTGATCTAGCCATCCTTTCTCTCTACTGGTAGAACTAATTTCATTCATAGATGCCATATTATTTACTGCTTTGATCATCTCTTTCAGTGCCATTTCTCAACATTGCACTTTTAAGTAAAATAATGTTCCCATATATGTGTCTCCGTTACAAATGTCAGTAGTAAAAGAATTCAAGGTTTGAGATTTCCTGCCAGGTATTGTCTCTCCCTGGCTCAGACATGCATGGCTGTTGACAATCAGTTTTCATGCCCAGCGGTGGTGTGTTGAGTGGGTAGTTGGAGGCTCACTCATTTATTCAGCAAGCATTCTATCCTAGTTCAGGTTCTCAGGGAAATAGTGAGTCAAGGACTTGAGAGCAAGTCCTTTATTGGGGGGCTGACAAGAAAACTGGTTGTTAAGTCAGAGAAAGGCAGCCTATAAAGATTGTATTGTCAAGTCAGCTGCCCTGTGGGGCTTCAGCATGTTGGGAAACTTTGGGATCCAGTGTAGAACACATGTCTCAGAGTTATCCCATCCAAGATTGCTTTCAGGGAGCTCAAATACCCTGGGACTTCTGCCCTGCTTCTAGAGTAGGCAAAACAGGTTTAAGTGGCCAGAGAAAGTGCTCGGCCAAGGGAGTTCAGGTGCTGGCAGCTGAAAGTGGGTCCCATCCAGACTAAAATGATAAGGACAAGAGGCTATGGGTGGGGAAGTGATAGCATCTGCTACATAGTCTTTAAAGACTTCCTGTGTGCAAGGCAGTCATATAATAGTTACTGAGGTGAATTTTGTCTGTCTTCACAGAGCTTACAGCTCACTAGAGAAGACAAATAAGAAAACAGACCTTGCTCCAAATCCGAGGTCCTGTGTGATGGCAGGAAACCTGTGTGCGGGGGCAGGCGCCCTAAAGAAGGTAGCATCTAATCTAGACCTGCGTTGAACTGGAAATATTGCCAGTTGAGAGGAACAGCATATACAAAGGTTCTGAGGAGTGAATTTGTGGCAAGTTTTGAGACACTATGAGAAATTTGGTACGCCAAATTGTGGACTTCAAGGTGAGGATGCTGCAGGAGGGGCTGGGTGATGGAGAACTTGGCAAACTGTTTGGACAGTTCATAAGGATATTTTCTTCCCAAGACCAATCTACTTTCAATTACTATTTAAAGTCCTAACATCTTCCTCTCTATTTTTATCTTGCATGTAACCATTTCCTATATACATAACCTTTTAAGCATTCTAAATAAAAAATCTGACAAAGATTTATTAGGTTTGTTACATATTAAATTAACATACAATTGGCAAATTATTTATGTTCCTAGATTTAATAGTTGGTTC
>JAOAOB010000061.1:0-54464 GCA_027563665.1 Antrozous pallidus | reverse complement strand
ACAAAGTGATGTGCACAGCAGGGTGGTGTTTAGATTAGTGAGAATTCACGGTTAAAGGTGGGGAATAGATGTGCAAACACTGTTGAAACACTGGGATTCACAATGAAAGTGGTGGAAATGCTGGAGCAGAGGGAACTGAACGCAGAGAAATGACAATGCTTTTCCAGGGAAATACATTTTCATGAATGTGCTTGAAACATTAGGAATTCATGTGGAAAGAGCCAGTTTAGCTGTACAGTGTTTGAGCACTGGGAAATCACGTTCACACAGCTGTGCACTAGTCTTGATGCTGGATTCACTGAGAATTCCCAGTGCAGAAGCAGGCGTTTTTAGAAGAATGCTGGTTAAGCACTGCAGAATTCAGGTTTCAAACTCTTAGAACTCACAGTGTTAAACCACCAACATCTGTGGAAATGGGCTTGAATCAACAGGAACACATGTTCGAATAGTGTGATCTGGCAGGCAAAAGTTTTACCCTCCGGGATATCGTTCTGTGAGAGCTGCGAACCTCCTAAGCGAAATCTTGCCAGGAATCGCTCATTCTCAGCCAGGTTTACATTTGGCGGAGCAAACGCAAAATGAAAGGCTTTACCTTGTGGAAACCTGAATCTCTCTAGCGCATTGTTGATAATGCTGAGTACTTGCTGACAAAGGAATGTGCACAGCAGGGTGCTGTTTAGACTAGTGAGAATTCACGGTTAAGGTGGAGAATAGATGTGCAAACACTGTTGAAACACTGGGATTCACAATGAAAGTGGTGGAAATGCTGGAGCATAGGGAACTGAATGCAGAGAAATGACAATGCTTCACCAGAGAAATACATTCCCATGAATGTGCCTGAAACACTAAGAATTCATGTGGAAAGAGCCAGTTTAGCTGTACACTGCTTGAGCCCTGGGAAATTATGTTCACACAGCTGTGCACTAAGCTGGATGCTGCATTCACTGAGTATTCACTGTGCAGAAGCAGGCGTTTTTAGAAGAATGCTGGTTAAGCACTGCAGAATTGAGTTTTCAAACTCTTAGAACTCACAGTGTTACAGCACGGACATCTGTGGGAATGGGCTTGAATAAACAGGAATACACAATTGGGTAGTGTGATCAGGCAGTGAAAAGTTTTTCCCTCCGGGAAATGGTTTTGTTAGAGCTGCGAACCTCGTTTGCGAAATCTTGCTTGTTATCGCTCATTCTCAGCCGGGTTTGAGTTTGGTGGGAAAACGCAAAAGAAAAAGCTTTACCTTGGAGAAAGCTGAATCTCTCTAACGCCTTGTTGATAATGCTGAGTACTTGCTGACAAAGGAATGTGCACAGCAGGGTGCTGTTTAGACTAGTGAGAATTCACGGTTAAGGTGGAGAATAGATGTGCAAACACTGTTGAAACACTGGGATTCACAATGAAAGTGGTGGAAATGCTGGAGCAGAGGGAACTGAACGCAGAGAAATGACAATGCTTCTCCAGTGAAATACATTCGCATGGATTTGCATGAAACACTAGGAATTCATGTGGAAAGAGCCAGTTTAGCTGTACAGTGCTTGAGCACTGGGAAATCACGTTCACACAGCTGTGCACTAAGCTGGATGCTGGATTCACTGAGAATTCCCAGTGCAGAAGCAGGCGTTTTTAGAAGAATGCTGGTTAAGCACTGCAGAATTGAGTTTTCAAACTCTTAGAACTCACAGTGTTACAGCACGGACATCTGTGGAAATGGGCTTGAATCAACAGGAATACACAATTGGGTAGTGTGATCTGGCAGGGAAAAGTTTTTCCCTCCGGGATATCGTTCTTTAGAGCTGCGAACCTCCTAAGCGAAATCTTGCCAGGAATCGCTCATTCTCAGCCAGGTTTACATTTGGCGGAGCAAACGCAAAATGAAAGGCTTTACCTTGTGGAAACCTGAATCTCTCTAGCGCATTGTTGATAATGCTGAGTACTTGCTGACAAAGGAATGTGCACAGCATGGAGCTGTTTAGACTAGTGAGAATTCACGGGTAAGGTGGAGAATAGATGTGCAAACACTGTAGATACACTGGGATTCACAATGAAAGTGGTGGAAATGCTGGAGCAGAGGGAACTGAACGCAGAGAAATGACAATGCTTCTCCAGGGAAATACATTCGCATGGATTTGCATGAAACACTAGGAATTCATGTGGAAAGAGCCAGTTTAGCTGTACAGTGCTTGAGCACTGGGAAATCACGTTCACACAGCTGTGCACTAAGCTGGATGCTGGATTCACTGAGAATTCCCAGTGCAGAAGCAGGCGTTTTTAGAAGAATGCTGGTTAAGCACTGCAGAATTGAGTTTTCAAACTCTTAGAACTCACAGTGTTACAGCACGGACATCTGTGGAAATGGGCTTGAATCAACAGGAACACATGTTCGAATAGTGTGATCTGGCAGGGAAAAGTTTTACCCTCCGGGATATCGTTCTGTGAGAGCTGCGAACCTCCTAAGCGAAATCTTGCCAGGAATCGCTCATTCTCAGCCAGGTTTACATTTGGCGGAGCAAACGCAAAATGAAAGGCTTTACCTTGTGGAAACCTGAATCTCTCTAGCGCACTGTTGATAATGCTGAGTACTTGCTGACAAAGGAATGTGCACAGCAGGGTGCTGTTTAGACAAGTGAGAATTCACGGTTAAGGTGGAGAATAGATGTGCAAACACTGTTGAAACACTGGGATTCACAATGAAAGTGGTGGAAATGCTGGAGCAGAGGGAACTGAACGCAGAGAAATGACAATGCTTCTCCAGGGAAATACATTCGCATGAATTTTCATGAAACACTAGGAATTCATGTGGAAAGAGCCAGTTTAGCTGTACAGTGCTTGAGCACTGGGAAATCACGTTCACACAGCTGTGCACTAAGCTTGAAGCTGGATTCACTGAGAATTCCCAGTGCAGAAGCAGGCGTTTTTAGAAGAATGCTGGTTAAGCACTGCAGAATTGAGTTTTCAAACTCGTAGAACTCACAGTGTTACAGCACGGACATCTGTGGAAATGGGCTTGAATCAACAGGAACACATGTTCGAATAGTGTGATCTGGCAGGCAAAAGTTTTACCCTCCGGGATATCGTTCTGTTAGAGCTGCGAACCTCCTAAGCGAAATCTTGCCAGGAATCGCTCATTCTCAGCCAGGTTTACATTTGGCGGAGCAAACGCAAAATGAAAGGCTTTACCTTGTGGAAACCTGAATCTCTCTAGCGCATTGTTGATAATGCTGAGTACTTGCTGACAAAGGAATGTGCACAGCAGGGTGCTGTTTAGACTAGTGAGAATTCACGGGTAAGGTGGAGAATAGATGTGCAAACACTGTTGAAACACTGGGATTCACAAGGAAAGTGGTGGAAATGCTGGAGCAGAGGGAACGGAACGCAGAGAAATGACAATGCTTCTCCAGTGAAATACATTCGCATGGATTTGCATGAAACACTAGGAATTCATGTGGAAAGAGCCAGTTTAGCTGTACAGTGCTTGAGCACTGGGAAATCACGTTCACACAGCTGTGCACTAAGCTGGATGCTGGATTCACTGAGAATTCCCAGTGCAGAAGCAGGCGTTTTTAGAAGAATGCTGGTTAAGCACTGCAGAATTGAGTTTTCAAACTCTTAGAACTCACAGTGTTACAGCACGGACATCTGTGGAAATGGGCTTGAATCAACAGGAACACATGTTCGAATAGTGTGATCTGGCAGGCAAAAGTTTTACCCTCCGGGATATCGTTCTGTTAGAGCTGCGAACCTCCTAAGCGAAATCTTGCCAGGAATCGCTCATTCTCAGCCAGGTTTACATTTGGCGGAGCAAACGCAAAATGAAAGGCTTTACCTTGTGGAAACCTGAATCTCTCTAGCGCCTTGTTGATAATGCTGAGTACTTGCTGACAAAGGAATGTGCACAGCAGGGTGCTGTTTAGACTAGTGAGAATTCACGGTTAAGGTGGAGAATAGATGTGCAAACACTGTTGAAACACTGGGATTCACAATGAAAGTGGTGGAAATGTTGGAGCAGAGGGAACGGAACGCAGAGAAATGACAATGCTTCTCCAGGGAAATACATTTGCATGAATTTTCATGAAACACTAGGAATTCATGTGGAAAGAGCCAGGTTATATGTACAGTGCTTGAGCACTGTTAAATCACGTTCACACAGCTGTGCACTAAGCTGGATGCTGGATTCACTGAGAATTCCCAGTGCAGAAGCAGGCGTTTTTAGAAGAATGCTGGTTAAGCACTGCAGAATTGAGTTTTCAAACTCTTAGAACTCACAGTGTTACAGCACGGACATCTGTGGGAATGGGCTTGAATAAACAGGAATACACAATTGGGTAGTGTGATCAGGCAGTGAAAAGTTTTTCCCTCCGGGAAATGGTTTTGTTAGAGCTGCGAACCTCGTTTGCGAAATCTTGCTTGTTATCGCTCATTCCAGCCGGGTTTCAGTTTGGCGGGGTAAACACAAAAGAAAAAGCTTTACCTTGGAGAAAGCTGAATCTCTCTAACGCCTTGTTGATAATGCTGAGTACTTGTAGACAAAGGGACGTGCACAGCACGGTGGTGTTTAGACTAGTGAGAATTCGCGGTTAAAGGTGGGGCATAGATGTGCAAACACAGTTGAAACACTGGGATTCACAAGGAAAGTGGTGGAAATGCGGGAGCAGAGGGAACTGAACGCAGAGGAATCAAAATGCTTTTCAGGGGAAATACATTTGCATGAATGTGCTTGAAACACTAGGAATTCATATGGAAAGAGCCAGTTTAGCTGTACAGTGCTTGAGCACTGGGAAATCACGTTCACACAGCTGTGCACTAAGCTGGATGCTGGATTCACTGAGAATTCCCAGTGCAGAAGCAGGCGTTTTTAGAAGAATGCTGGTTAAGCACTGCAGAATTGAGTTTTCAAACTCTTAGAACTCACAGTGTTACAGCACGGACATCTGTGGAAATGGGCTTGAATCAACAGGAACACATGTTCGAATAGTGTGATCTGGCAGGGAAAAGTTTTACCCTCCGGGATATCGTTCTGTTAGAGCTGCGAACCTCCTAAGCGAAATCTTGCCAGGAATCGCTCATTCTCAGCCAGGTTTACATTTGGCGGCGCAAACGCAAAATGAAAGGCTTTACCTTGTGGAAACCTGAATCTCTCTAGCGCACTGTTGATAATGCTGAGTACTTGCTGACAAAGGAATGTGCACAGCAGGGTGCTGTTTAGACAAGTGAGAATTCACGGTTAAGGTGGAGAATAGATGTGCAAACACTGTTGAAACACTGGGATTCACAAGGAAAGTGGTGGAAATGCGGGAGCAGAGGGAACTGAACGCAGAGAAATGACAATGCTGCTCCAGGGAAATACATTTGCATGAATGTGCTTGAAAAACTAGGAATTCATGTGGAAAGAGCCAGTTTAGCTGTACAGTGCTTGAGCACTGGGAAATCACGTTCACACAGCTGTGCACTAAGCTGGATGCTGGATTCACTGAGAATTCCCAGTGCAGAAGCAGGCGTTTTTAGAAGAATGCTGGTTAAGCACTGCAGAATTGAGTTTTCAAACTCGTAGAACTCACAGTGTTTCAGCACGGACATCTGTGGAAATGGGCTTGAATCAACAGGAACACATGTTCGAATAGTGTGATCTGGCAGGGAAAAGTTTTACCCTCCGGGATATCGTTCTGTGAGAGCTGCGAACCTCCTAAGCGAAATCTTGCCAGGAATCGCTCATTCTCAGCCAGGTTTACATTTGGCGGAGCAAACGCAAAATGAAAGGCTTTACCTTGTGGAAACCTGAATCTCTCTAGCGCATTGTTGATAATGCTGAGTACTTGCTGACAAAGGAATGTGCACAGCAGGGTGCTGTTTAGACTAGTGAGAATTCACGGTTAAAGGTGGAGAATAGATGTGCAAACACTGTTGAAACACTGGGATTCACAATGAAAGTGGTGGAAATGCTGGAGCAGAGGGAACTGAACGCAGAGAAATGACAATGCTTATCCGGGGAAATACATTCGCATGAATGTGCCTGAAACACTAGGAATTCATGTGGAAAGAGCCAGGTTATATGTACAGTGCTTGAGCCCTGGGAAATTATGTTCACACAGCTGTGCACTAAGCTGGATGCTGCATTCACTGAGTATTCACTGTGCAGAAGCAGGCATTTTTACAAGAATGCTGCGTACACACTGCAGAATAGAGCTTTCCAACTCTTAGAGCTCACTGTGTTGCCCGACAGACATCTCTGGAAATGGGCTTGAATCAACAGGAACACATGTTCGATAGTGTGATCAGGCAGGCAAAAGTTTTTCCCTCCGGGAAATGGTTTTGTTAGAGCTGCGAAAATCGTTTGCGAAATCTTGCCAGGAATCGCTCATTCTCAACCAGGTTTACATTTGGCGGAGCAAACGCAAAATGAAAGGCTTTACCTTGTGGAAACCTGATTCTCTCTAGTGCATTGTTGTTAATGCTGAGTACTTGCAGACAAAGGGACGTGCACAGCACGGTGGTGTTTAGACTAGTGAGAATTCGCGGTTAAAGGTGGAGAATAGATGTGCAAACACTGTTGAAACACTGGGATTCACAATGAAAGTGGTGGAAATGCTGGAGCAGAGGGAACGGAACGCAGAGAAATGACAATGCTTTTCCAGGGAAATACATTCGCATGAATGTGCTTGAAACACTAGGAATTCATGTGGAAAGAGCCAGTTTAGCTGTACAGTGCTTGAGCACTGGGAAATCACGTTCACACAGCTGTGCACTAAGCTGGATGCTGGATTCACTGAGAATTCCCAGTGCAGAAGCAGGCGTTTTTAGAAGAATGCTGGTTAAGCACTGCAGAATTGAGTTTTCAAACTCTTAGAACTCACAGTGTGACAGCCCGGATATCTGTGGAAATGGGCTTGATTCAACAGGAATACAAGATCAGGTATTATGATCTGGCAGGGAAAAGTTTTCTCCCCTTGGATATCATTTTGTCAGAGCTGTGAACCTCGTTTGCGAAATCTTGTTATCGCTCATTCTCAGCCGGGTTTGAGTTTGGTGGGGAAAACGCAAAAGAAAACGCTTTACCTTGGAGAAAGCTGAATCTCTCTAACGCCTTGTTGATAATGCTGAGTACTTGCAGACAAAGGGACGTGCACAACACGGTGGTGTTTAGACTAGTGAGAATTCGCGGTTAAAGGTGGGGAATAGATGTGCAAACACAGTTGAAACACTGGGATTCACAAGGAAAGTGGTGGAAATGCGGGAGCAGAGGGAACTGAACGCAGAGAAATCACAATGCTTTTCAGGGGAAATACATTTGCATGAATGTGCTTGAAACACTAGGAATTCATGTGGAAAGAGCCAGTTTAGCTGTACAGTGCTTGAGCACTGGGAAATCACGTTCGCACAGCTGTGCACTAAGCTGGATGCTGGATTCACTGAGAATTCCCAGTGCAGAAGCAGGCGTTTTTAGAAGAATGCTGGTTAAGCACTGCAGAATTGAGTTTTCAAACTCTTAGAACTCACAGTGTTACAGCACGGACATCTGTGGAAATGGGCTTGAATCAACAGGAACACATGTTCGAATAGTGTGATCTGGCAGGGAAAAGTTTTACCCTCCGGGATATCGTTCTGCTAGAGCTGCGAACCTCCTAAGCGAAATCTTGCCAGGAATCGCTCATTCTCAGCCAGGTTTACATTTGGCGGCGCAAACGCAAAATGAAAGGCTTTACCTTGTGGAAACCTGAATCTCTCTAGCGCACTGTTGATAATGCTGAGTACTTGCTGCCAAAGGAATGTGCACAGCAGGGTGCTGTTTAGACAAGTGAGAATTCACGGTTAAGGTGGAGAATAGATGTGCAAACACTGTTGAAACACTGGGATTCACAAGGAAAGTGGTGGAAATGCTGGAGCAGAGGGAACTGAACGCAGAGAAATGACAATGCTTCTCCGGGGAAATACATTCGCATAAATTCGCCTGAAACACTAGGAATTCATGTGGAAAGAGCCAGTTTAGCTGTACAGTGCTTGAGCACTGGGAAATCACGTTCACACAGCTGTGCACTAACCTGGATGCTGGATTCACTGAGAATTCCCAGTGCAGAAGCAGGCGTTTTTAGAAGAATGCTGGTTAAGCCCTGCAGAATTGAGTTTTCAAACTCGTAGAACTCACAGTGTTACAGCACGGACATCTGTGGAAATGGGCTTGAATCAACAGGAACACATGTTCGAATAGTGTGATCTGGCAGGCAAAAGTTTTACCCTCCGGGATATCGTTCTTTAGAGCTGCGAACCTCCTAAGCGAAATCTTGACAGGAATCGCTCATTCTCAGCCAGGTTTACATTTGGCGGAGCAAACGCAAAATGAAAGGCTTTAAGTTGTGGAAACCTGAATCTCTCTAGCGCATTGTTGATAATGCTGAGTACTTGCTGACAAAGGAATGTGCACAGCAGGGTGCTGTTTAGACTAGCGAGAATTCAAGGTTAAGGTGGAGAATAGATGTGCAAACCCTGTTGAAACACTGGGATTCAATATGAAAGTGGTGGAAATGTTGGAGCAGAGGGAACGGAATGCAGAGAAATGACAATGCTTCACCAGAGAAATACATTCCCATGAATGTGCCTGAAACACTAGGAATTCATGTGGAAAGAGCCAGTTTAGCTGTACAGTGCTTGAGCACTGGGAAATCACGTTCACACAGCTGTGCACTAAGCTGGATGCTGGATTCACTGAGAATTCCCAGTGCAGAAGCAGGCGTTTTTAGAAGAATGCTGGTTAAGCACTGCAGAATTGAGTTTTCAAACTCGTAGAACTCACAGTGTTACAGCACGGACATCTGTGGGAATGGGCTTGAATAAACAGGAATACACAATTGGGTAGTGTGATCAGGCAGTGAAAAGTTTTTCCCTCCGGGAAATGGTTTTGTTAGAGCTGCTAACCTCGTTTGCGAAATCTTGCTTGTTATCGCTCATTCCCAGCCGGGTTTCAGTTTGGCGGGGTAAACACAAAAGAAAGAGCTTTACCTTGGAGAAAGCTGAATCTCTCTAACGCCTTGTTGATAATGCTGAGTACTTGTAGACAAAGGGACGTGCACAGCACGGTGGTGTTTAGACTAGTGAGAATTCGCGGTTAAAGGTGGGGCATAGATGTGCAAACACAGTTGAAACACTGGGATTCACAAGGAAAGTGGTGGAAATGCGGGAGCAGAGGGAACTGAACGCAGAGAAATCACAATGCTTTTCAGGGGAAATACATTTGCATGAATGTGCTTGAAACACTAGGAATTCATGTGGAAAGAGCCAGTTTAGCTGTACAGTGCTTGAGCACTGGGAAATCACGTTCGCACAGCTGTGCACTAAGCTGGATGCTGGATTCACTGAGAATTCCCAGTGCAGAAGCAGGCGTTTTTAGAAGAATGCTGGTTAAGCACTGCAGAATTGAGTTTTCAAACTCTTAGAACTCACAGTGTTACAGCACGGACATCTGTGGAAATGGGCTTGAATCAACAGGAACACATGTTCGAATAGTGTGATCTGGCAGGGAAAAGTTTTACCCTCCGGGATATCGTTCTGCTAGAGCTGCGAACCTCCTAAGCGAAATCTTGCCAGGAATCGCTCATTCTCAGCCAGGTTTACATTTGGCGGCGCAAACGCAAAATGAAAGGCTTTACCTTGTGGAAACCTGAATCTCTCTAGCGCACTGTTGATAATGCTGAGTACTTGCTGACAAAGGAATGTGCACAGCAGGGTGCTGTTTAGACAAGTGAGAATTCAAGGTTAACGTGGAGAATAGATGTGCAAACACTGTTGAAACACTGGGATTCACAATGAAAGTGGTGAAAATGCTGGAGCATAGGGAACTGAAAGCAGAGAAATGACAATGCTTCTCCGGGGAAATACATTTGCATGGATTTGCATGAAACACTAGGAATTCATGTGGAAAGAGCCAGTTTAGCTGTACAGTGCTTGAGCACTGGGAAATCACGTTCACACAGCTGTGCACTAAGCTGGATGCTGGATTCACTGAGAATTCCCAGTGCAGAAGCAGGCGTTTTTAGAAGAATGCTGGTTAAGCACTGCAGAATTGAGTTTTCAAACTCTTAGAACTCACAGTGTTACAGCACGGACATCTGTGGAAATGGGCTTGAATCAACAGGAACACATGTTCGAATAGTGTGATCTGGCAGGAAAAGTTTTACCCTCCGGGATATCGTTCTGCTAGAGCTGCGAACCTCCTAAGCGAAATCTTGCCAGGAATCGCTCATTCTCAGCCAGGTTTACATTTGGCGGAGCAAACGCAAAATGAAAGGCTTTACCTTGTGGAAACCTGAATCTCTCTAGCGCATTGTTGATAATGCTGAGTACTTGCTGACAAAGGGATGTGCACAGCACGGTGGTGTTTAGACTAGTGAGAATTCGCGGTTAAAGGTGGGGCATAGATGTGCAAACACAGTTGAAACACTGGGATTCACAATGAAAGTGGTGGAAATGCGGGAGCAGAGGGAACTGAACAAAGAGGAATCACAATGCTTTTCAGGGGAAATACATTTGCATGAAATTGCTTGAAACACTAGGAATTCATGTGGAAAGAGCCAGTTTAGCTGTACAGTGCTTGAGCACTGGGAAATCACGTTCACACAGCTGTGCACTAAGCTGGATGCTGGATTCACTGAGAATTCCCAGTGCAGAAGCAGGCGTTTTTAGAAGAATGCTGGTTAAGCACTGCAGAATTGAGTTTTCAAACTCTTAGAACTCACAGTGTTACAGCACGGACATCTGTGGAAATGGGCTTGAATCAACAGGAACACATGTTCGAGTAGTGTGATCTGGCAGGGAAAAGTTTTACCCTCCGGGATATCGTTCTGTTAGAGCTGCGAACCTCGTTTGCGAAATCTTGCCAGGAATCGCTCATTCTCAACCAGGTTTCAGTTTGGCGGGGCAAACGCAAAATGAAAGGCTTTACCTTGGGGAAAGCTGAATCTCTCTAGCGCATTGTTGATAATGCTGAGTACTTGCTGACAAAGGGATGTGCACAGCACGGTGGTGTTTAGACTAGTGAGAATTCGCGGTTAAAGGTGGGGAATAGATGTGCAAACACAGTTGAAACACTGGGATTCACAAGGAAAGTGGTGGAAATGCGGGAGCAGAGGGAACTGAACGCAGAGAAATCACAATGCTTTTCAGGGGAAATACATTTGCATGAATGTGCTTGAAACACTAGGAATTCATGTGGAAAGAGCCAGTTTAGCTGTACAGTGCTTGAGCACTGGGAAATCACGTTCACACAGCTGTGCACTAAGCTGGATGCTGGATTCACTGAGAATTCCCAGTGCAGAAGCAGGCGTTTTTAGAAGAATGCTGGTTAAGCACTGCAGAATTGAGTTTTCAAACTCTTAGAACTCACAGTGTTACAGCACGGACATCTGTGGAAATGGGCTTGAATCAACAGGAACACATGTTCGAATAGTGTGATCTGGCAGGCAAAATTTTACCCTCCGGGATATCGTTCTGTTAGAGCTGCGAACCTCCTAAGCGAAATCTTGCCAGGAATCGCTCATTCTCAGCCAGGTTTACATTTGGCGGCGCAAACGCAAAATGAAAGGCTTTACCTTGTGGAAACCTGAATCTCTCTAGCGCACTGTTGATAATGCTGAGTACTTGCTGACAAAGGAATGTGCACAGCAGGGTGCTGTTTAGACTAGCGAGAATTCAAGGTTAAGGTGGAGAATAGATGTGCAAACCCTGTTGAAACACTGGGATTCACAATGAAAGTGGTGGAAATGTTGGAGCAGAGGGAACGGAACGCAGAGAAATGACAATCCTTCTCCAGTGAAATACATTCGCATGAATTTTCTTGAAACACTAGCAATTCATGAGGAAAGAGCCAGGTTATATGTACAGTGCTTGAGCACTGTTAAATTACGTTCACACAGCTGTGCACTAAGCTGGATGCTGGATTCACTGAGAATTCCCAGTGCAGAAGCAGGCGTTTTTAGAAGAATGCTGGTTAAGCACTGCAGAATTGAGTTTTCAAACTCTTAGAACTCACAGTGTTACAGCACGGACATCTGTGGGAATGGGCTTGAATAAACAGGAATACACAATTGGGTAGTGTGATCAGGCAGTGAAAAGTTTTTCCCTCCGGGAAATGGTTTTGTTAGAGCTGCTAACCTCGTTTGCGAAATCTTGCTTGTTATCGCTCATTCCCAGCCGGGTTTCAGTTTGGCGGGGTAAACACAAAAGAAAGAGCTTTACCTTCGAGAAAGCTGAATCTCTCTAACGCCTTGTTGATAATGCTGAGTACTTGTAGACAAAGGGACGTGCACAGCACGGTGGTGTTTAGACTAGTGAGAATTCGCGGTTAAAGGTGGGGCATAGATGTGCAAACACAGTTGAAACACTGGGATTCACAAGGAAAGTGATGGAAATGCGGGAGCAGAGGGAACTGAACGCAGAGGAATCACAATGCTTTTCAGGGGAAATACATTTGCATGAATGTGCTTGAAACACTAGGAATTCATATGGAAAGAGCCAGTTTAGCTGTACAGTGCTTCAGCATTGGGAAATCACGTTCACACAGCTGTGTGGTAAGCTGGATGCTGGATTCACTGAGAATTCCCAGTGCAGAAGCAATCGTTTTTAGAAGAATGCTGGTTAAGCACTGCAGAATTCAGTTTTCATACTCTTAGAACTCACAGTGTGACAGCCCGGATATCTGTGGAAATGGGCTTGATTCAACAGGAATACATGATCAGGTATTATGATCTGGCAGGGAAAAGTTTTCTCCCCTTGGATATCATTTTGTCAGAGCTGTGAACCTCGTTTGCGAAATCTTGTTATCGCTCATTCTCAGCCGGGTTTGAGTTTGGTGGGGAAAACGCAAAACAAAACGGTTTACCTTGGAGAAAGCTGAATCTCTCTAACGCCTTGTTGATAATGCTGAGTACTTTCAGACAAAGGGACGTGCACAACACGGTGGTGTTTAGACTAGTGAGAATTCGCGGTTAAAGGTGGGGAATAGATGTGCAAACACAGTTGAATCACTGGGATTCACAAGGAAAGTGGTGGAAATGCGGGAGCAGAGGGAACTGAACGCAGAGAAATCACAATGCTTTTCAGGGGAAATACATTTGCATGAATGTGCTTGAAAAACTAGGAATTCATGTGGAAAGAGCCAGTTTAGCTGTACAGTGCTTGAGCACTGGGAAATCACGTTCGCACAGCTGTGCACTAAGCTGGATGCTGGATTCACTGAGAATTCCCAGTGCAGAAGCAGGCGTTTTTAGAAGAATGCTGGTAAAGCACTGCAGAATTGAGTTTTCAAACTCTTAGAACTCACAGTGTTACAGCACGGACATCTGTGGAAATGGGCTTGAATCAACAGGAACACATGTTCGAATAGTGTGATCTGGCAGGGAAAAGTTTTACCCTCCGGGATATCGTTCTGCTAGAGCTGCGAACCTCCTAAGCGAAATCTTGCCAGGAATCGCTCATTCTCAGCCAGGTTTACATTTGGCGGCGCAAACGCAAAATGAAAGGCTTTACCTTGTGGAAACCTGAATCTCTCTAGCGCACTGTTGATAATGCTGAGTACTTGCTGACAAAGGAATGTGCACAGCAGGGTGCTGTTTAGACAAGTGAGAATTCAAGGTTAACGTGGAGAATAGATGTGCAAACACTGTTGAAACACTGGGATTCACAATGAAAGTGGTGGAAATGCTGGAGCAGAGGGAACTGAACGCAGAGAAATGACAATGCTTCTCCGGGGAAATACATTCGCATAAATTCGCCTGAAACACTAGGAATTCATGTGGAAAGAGCCAGTTTAGCTGTACAGTGCTTGAGCACTGGGAAATCACGTTCACACAGCTGTGCACT
This sequence comes from Antrozous pallidus, assembly GCA_027563665.1. Classification (NCBI taxonomy): domain Eukaryota; kingdom Metazoa; phylum Chordata; class Mammalia; order Chiroptera; family Vespertilionidae; genus Antrozous; species Antrozous pallidus. The sequence continues at coordinate 40,625 of JAOAOB010000061.1, read as the reverse complement.
AACCTGGATGCTGGATTCACTGAGAATTCCCAGTGCAGAAGCAGGCGTTTTTAGAAGAATGCTGGTTAAGCCCTGCAGAATTGAGTTTTCAAACTCGTAGAACTCACAGTGTTACAGCACGGACATCTGTGGAAATGGGCTTGAATCAACAGGAACACATGTTCGAATAGTGTGATCTGGCAGGCAAAAGTTTTACCCTCCGGGATATCGTTCTTTAGAGCTGCGAACCTCCTAAGCGAAATCTTGACAGGAATCGCTCATTCTCAGCCAGGTTTACATTTGGCGGAGCAAACGCAAAATGAAAGGCTTTAAGTTGTGGAAACCTGAATCTCTCTAGCGCACTGTTGATAATGCTGAGTACTTGCTGACAAAGGAATGTGCACAGCAGTGTGCTGTTTAGATTAGCGAGAATTCAAGGTTAAGGTGGAGAATAGATGTGCAAACCCTGTTGAAACACTGGGATTCAATATGAAAGTGGTGGAAATGTTGGAGCAGAGGGAACGGAATGCAGAGAAATGACAATGCTTCACCAGAGAAATACATTCCCATGAATGTGCCTGAAACACTAAGAATTCATGTGGAAAGAGCCAGTTTAGCTGTACAGTGCTTGAGCACTGGGAAATTATGTTCACACAGCTGTGCACTAAGCTGGATGCTGCATTCACTGAGTATTCACTGTGCAGAAGCAGGCGTTTTTACAAGAATGCTGCTTACACACTGCAGAATACAGCTTTCCAACTCTTAGAACTCACAGTGTTACAGCACGGACATCTGTGGGAATGGGCTTGAATAAACAGGAATACACAATTGGGTAGTGTGATCAGGCAGTGAAAAGTTTTTCCCTCCGGGAAATGGTTTTGTTAGAGCTGCTAACCTCGTTTGCGAAATCTTGCTTGTTATCGCTCATTCCCAGCCGGGTTTCAGTTTGGCGGGGTAAACACAAAAGAAAGAGCTTTACCTTCGAGAAAGCTGAATCTCTCTAACGCCTTGTTGATAATGCTGAGTACTTGTAGACAAAGGGACGTGCACAGCACGGTGGTGTTTAGACTAGTGAGAATTCGCGGTTAAAGGTGGGGCATAGATGTGCAAACACAGTTGAAACACTGGGATTCACAAGGAAAGTGATGGAAATGCGGGAGCAGAGGGAACTGAACGCAGAGGAATCAAAATGCTTTTCAGGGGAAATACATTTGCATGAATGTGCTTGAAACACTAGGAATTCATATGGAAAGAGCCAGTTTAGCTGTACAGTGCTTCAGCATTGGGAAATCACGTTCACACAGCTGTGTGGTAAGCTGGATGCTGGATTCACTGAGAATTCCCAGTGCAGAAGCAATCGTTTTTAGAAGAATGCTGGTTAAGCACTGCAGAATTCAGTTTTCAAACTCTTAGAACTCACAGTGTGACAGCCCGGATATCTGTGGAAATGGGCTTGATTCAACAGGAATACATGATCAGGTATTATGATCTGGCAGGGAAAAGTTTTCTCCCCTTGGATATCATTTTGTCAGAGCTGTGAACCTCGTTTGCGAAATCTTGTTATCGCTCATTCTCAGCCGGGTTTGAGTTTGGTGGGGAAAACGCAAAACAAAACGCTTTACCTTGGAGAAAGCTGAATCTCTCTAACGCCTTGTTGATAATGCTGAGTACTTTCAGACAAAGGGACGTGCACAACACGGTGGTGTTTAGACTAGTGAGAATTCGCGGTTAAAGGTGGGGAATAGATGTGCAAACACAGTTGAATCACTGGGATTCACAAGGAAAGTGGTGGAAATGCGGGAGCAGAGGGAACTGAACGCAGAGAAATCACAATGCTTTTCAGGGGAAATACATTTGCATGAATGTGCTTGAAAAACTAGGAATTCATGTGGAAAGAGCCAGTTTAGCTGTACAGTGCTTGAGCACTGGGAAATCACGTTCGCACAGCTGTGCACTAAGCTGGATGCTGGATTCACTGAGAATTCCCAGTGCAGAAGCAGGCGTTTTTAGAAGAATGCTGGTTAAGCACTGCAGAATTGAGTTTTCAAACTCTTAGAACTCACAGTGTTACAGCACGGACATCTGTGGAAATGGGCTTGAATCAACAGGAAAACATGTTCGAATAGTGTGATCTGGCAGGGAAAAGTTTTACCCTCCGGGATATCGTTCTGCTAGAGCTGCGAACCTCCTAAGCGAAATCTAGCCAGGAATCGCTCATTCTCAGCCAGGTTTACATTTGGCGGCGCAAACGCAAAATGAAAGGCTTTACCTTGTGGAAACCTGAATCTCTCTAGCGCACTGTTGATAATGCTTAGTACTTGCTGACAAAGGAATGTGCACAGCAGGGTGCTGTTTAGACAAGTGAGAATTCACGGTTAAGGTGGAGAATAGATGTGCAAACACTGTTGAAACACTGGGATTCACAAGGAAAGTGGTGGAAATGCTGGAGCAGAGGGAACTGAACGCAGAGAAATGACAATGCTTCTCCGGGGAAATACATTCGCATAAATTCGCCTGAAACACTAGGAATTCATGTGGAAAGAGCCAGTTTAGCTGTACAGTGCTTGAGCACTGGGAAATCACGTTCACACAGCTGTGCACTAACCTGGATGCTGGATTCACTGAGAATTCCCAGTGCAGAAGCAGGCGTTTTTAGAAGAATGCTGGTTAAGCCCTGCAGAATTGAGTTTTCAAACTCGTAGAACTCACAGTGTTACAGCACGGACATCTGTGGAAATGGGCTTGAATCAACAGGAACACATGTTCGAATAGTGTGATCTGGCAGGCAAAAGTTTTACCCTCCTGGATATCGTTCTTTAGAGCGGCGAACCTCCTAAGCGAAATCTTGACAGGAATCGCTCATTCTCAGCCAGGTTTACATTTGGCGGAGCAAACGCAAAATGAAAGGCTTTAAGTTGTGGAAACCTGAATCTCTCTAGCGCACTGTTGATAATGCTGAGTACTTGCTGACAAAGGAATGTGCACAGCAGGGTGCTGTTTAGACTAGCGAGAATTCAAGGTTAAGGTGGAGAATAGATGTGCAAACACTGTTGAAACACTGGGATTCAATATGAAAGTGGTGGAAATGTTGGAGCAGAGGGAACGGAATGCAGAGAAATGACAATGCTTCACCAGAGAAATACATTCCCATGAATGTGCCTGAAACACTAAGAATTCATGTGGAAAGAGCCAGTTTAGCTGTACAGTGCTTGAGCCCTGGGAAATTATGTTCACACAGCTGTGCACTAAGCTGGATGCTGCATTCACTGAGTATTCACTGTGCAGAAGCAGGCGTTTTTACAAGAATGCTGCTTACACACTGCAGAATACAGCTTTCCAACTCTTAGAACTCACAGTGTTACAGCACGGACATCTGTGGGAATGGGCTTGAATAAACAGGAATACACAATTGGGTAGTGTGATCAGGCAGTGAAAAGTTTTTCCCTCCGGGAAATGGTTTTGTTAGAGCTGCTAACCTCGTTTGCGAAATCTTGCTTGTTATCGCTCATTCCCAGCCGGGTTTCAGTTTGGCGGGGTAAACACAAAAGAAAGAGCTTTACCTTGGAGAAAGCTGAATCTCTCTAACGCCTTGTTGATAATGCTGAGTACTTTCAGACAAAGGGACGTGCACAACACGGTGGTGTTTAGACTAGTGAGAATTCGCGGTTAAAGGTGGGGAATAGATGTGCAAACACAGTTGAAACACTGGGATTCACAAGGAAAGTGATGGAAATGCGGGAGCAGAGGGAACTGAACGCAGAGGAATCAAAATGCTTTTCAGGGGAAATACATTTGCATGAATGTGCTTGAAACACTAGGAATTCATATGGAAAGAGCCAGTTTAGCTGTACAGTGCTTCAGCATTGGGAAATCACGTTCACACAGCTGTGTGGTAAGCTGGATGCTGGATTCACTGAGAATTCCCAGTGCAGAAGCAATCGTTTTTAGAAGAATGCTGGTTAAGCACTGCAGAATTCAGTTTTCATACTCTTAGAACTCACAGTGTGACAGCCCGGATATCTGTGGAAATGGGCTTGATTCAACAGGAATACATGATCAGGTATTATGATCTGGCAGGGAAAAGTTTTCTCCCCTTGGATATCATTTTGTCAGAGCTGTGAACCTCGTTTGCGAAATCTTGTTATCGCTCATTCTCAGCCGGGTTTGAGTTTGGCGGGGTAAACACAAAAGAAAACGCTTTACCTTGGAGAAATCTGAATCTCTCTAACGCCTTGTTGATAATGCTGAGTACTTGCAGACAAAGGGACGTGCACAACACGGTGGTGTTTAGACTAGTGAGAATTCGCGGTTAAAGGTGGCGAATAGATGTGCAAACACAGTTGAATCACTGGGATTCACAAGGAAAGTGGTGGAAATGCGGGAGCAGAGGGAACTGAACGCAGAGAAATCACAATGCTTTTCAGGGGAAATACATTTGCATGAATGTGCTTGAAAAACTAGGAATTCATGTGGAAAGAGCCAGTTTAGCTGTACAGTGCTTGAGCACTGGGAAATCACGTTCGCACAGCTGTGCACTAAGCTGGATGCTGGATTCACTGAGAATTCCCAGTGCAGAAGCAGGCGTTTTTAGAAGAATGCTGGTAAAGCACTGCAGAATTGAGTTTTCAAACTCTTAGAACTCACAGTGTTACAGCACGGACATCTGTGGAAATGGGCTTGAATCAACAGGAACACATGTTCGAATAGTGTGATCTGGCAGGGAAAAGTTTTACCCTCCGGGATATCGTTCTGCTAGAGCTGCGAACCTCCTAAGCGAAATCTTGCCAGGAATCGCTCATTCTCAGCCAGGTTTACATTTGGCGGCGCAAACGCAAAATGAAAGGCTTTACCTTGTGGAAACCTGAATCTCTCTAGCGCACTGTTGATAATGCTTAGTACTTGCTGACAAAGGAATGTGCACAGCAGGGTGCTGTTTAGACAAGTGAGAATTCACGGTTAAGGTGGAGAATAGATGTGCAAACACTGTTGAAACACTGGGATTCACAAGGAAAGTGGTGGAAATGCTGGAGCAGAGGGAACTGAACGCAGAGAAATGACAATGCTTCTCCGGGGAAATACATTCTCATAAATTCGCCTGAAACACTGGGAATTCATGTGGAATGAGCCAGTTTAGCTGTACAGTGCTTGAGCACTGGGAAATCACGTTCACACAGCTGTGCACTAACCTGGATGCTGGATTCACTGAGAATTCCCAGTGCAGAAGCAGGCGTTTTTAGAAGAATGCTGGTTAAGCCCTGCAGAATTGAGTTTTCAAACTCGTAGAACTCACAGTGTTACAGCACGGACATCTGTGGAAATGGGCTTGAATCAACAGGAACACATGTTCGAATAGTGTGATCTGGCAGGCAAAAGTTTTACCCTCCGGGATATCGTTCTTTAGAGCTGCGAACCTCCTAAGCGAAATCTTGACAGGAATCGCTCATTCTCAGCCAGGTTTACATTTGGCGGAGCAAACGCAAAATGAAAGGCTTTACCTTGTGGAAACCTGAATCTCTCTAGCGCACTGTTGATAATGCTGAGTACTTGCTGACAAAGGAATGTGCACAGCAGGGTGCTGTTTAGACAAGTGAGAATTCAAGGTTAACGTGGAGAATAGATGTGCAAACACTGTTGAAACACTGGGATTCACAAGGAAAGTGGTGGAAATGCTGGAGCATAGGGAACTGAACGCAGAGAAATGACAATGCTTCTCCGGGGAAATACATTCTCATAAATTCGCCTGAAACACTGGGAATTCATGTGGAATGACCCAGTTTAGCTGTACAGTGCTTGAGCACTGGGAAATCACGTTCACACAGCTGTGCACTAACCTGGATGCTGGATTCACTGAGAATTCCCAGTGCAGAAGCAGGCGTTTTTAGAAGAATGCTGGTTAAGCCCTGCAGAATTGAGTTTTCAAACTCGTAGAACTCACAGTGTTACAGCACGGACATCTGTGGAAATGGGCTTGAATCAACAGGAACACATGTTCGAATAGTGTGATCTGGCAGGCAAAAGTTTTACCCTCCGGGATATCGTTCTTTAGAGCTGCGAACCTCCTAAGCGAAATCTTGACAGGAATCGCTCATTCTCAGCCAGGTTTACATTTGGCGGAGCAAACGCAAAATGAAAGGCTTTAAGTTGTGGAAACCTGAATCTCTCTAGCGCACTGTTGATAATGCTGAGTACTTGCTGACAAAGGAATGTGCACAGCAGGGTGCTGTTTAGACTAGCGAGAATTCAAGGTTAAGGTGGAGAATAGATGTGCAAACCCTGTTGAAACACTGGGATTCAATATGAAAGTGGTGGAAATGTTGGAGCAGAGGGAACGGAATGCAGAGAAATGACAATGCTTCACCAGAGAAATACATTCCCATGAATGTGCCTGAAACACTAAGAATTCATGTGGAAAGAGCCAGTTTAGCTGTACACTGCTTGAGCACTGGGAAATCACGTTCACACAGCTGTGCACTAAGCTGGATGCTGGATTCACTGAGAATTCCCAGTGCAGAAGCAGGCGTTTTTAGAAGAATGCTGGTTAAGCACTGCAGAATTGAGTTTTCAAACTCTTAGAACTCACAGTGTTACAGCACGGACATCTGTGGGAATGGGCTTGAATAAACAGGAATACACAATTGGGTAGTGTGATCAGGCAGTGAAAAGTTTTTCCCTCCGGGAAATGGTTTTGTTAGAGCTGCTAACCTCGTTTGCGAAATCTTGCTTGTTATCGCTCATTCCCAGCCGGGTTTCAGTTTGGCGGGGTAAACACAAAAGAAAGAGCTTTACCTTGGAGAAAGCTGAATCTCTCTAACGCCTTGTTGATAATGCTGAGTACTTGTAGACAAAGGGACGTGCACAGCACGGTGGTGTTTAGACTAGTGAGAATTCGCGGTTAAAGGTGGGGCATAGATGTGCAAACACAGTTGAATCACTGGGATTCACAAGGAAAGTGGTGGAAATGCGGGAGCAGAGGGAACTGAACGCAGAGAAATCACAATGCTTTTCAGGGGAAATACATTTGCATGAATGTGCTTGAAAAACTAGGAATTCATGTGGAAAGAGCCAGTTTAGCTGTACAGTGCTTGAGCACTGGGAAATCACGTTCGCACAGCTGTGCACTAAGCTGGATGCTGGATTCACTGAGAATTCCCAGTGCAGAAGCAGGCGTTTTTAGAAGAATGCTGGTAAAGCACTGCAGAATTGGGTTTTCAAACTCTTAGAACTCACAGTGTTACAGCACGGACATCTGTGGAAATGGGCTTGAATCAACAGGAACACATGTTCGAATAGTGTGATCTGGCAGGGAAAAGTTTTACCCTCCGGGATATCGTTCTGCTAGAGCTGCGAACCTCCTAAGCGAAATCTTGCCAGGAATCGCTCATTCTCAGCCAGGTTTACATTTGGCGGCGCAAACGCAAAATGAAAGGCTTTACCTTGTGGAAACCTGAATCTCTCTAGCGCACTGTTGATAATGCTTAGTACTTGCTGCCAAAGGAATGTGCACAGCAGGGTGCTGTTTAGACAAGTGAGAATTCGCGGTTAAAGGTGGAGAATAGATGTGCAAACACTGTTGAAACACTGGGATTCACAAGGAAAGTGGTGGAAATGCTGGAGCAGAGGGAACTGAACGCAGAGAAATGACAATGCTTCTCCGGGGAAATACATTCGCATGAATTCGCCTGAAACACTAGGAATTCATGTGGAAAGAGCCAGTTTAGCTGTACACTGCTTGAGCACTGGGAAATCACGTTCACACAGCTGTGCACTAAGCCTGGATGCTGGATTCACTGAGAATTCCCAGTGCAGAAGCAGGCGTTTTTAGAAGAATGCTGGTTAAGCCCTGCAGAATTGAGTTTTCAAACTCGTAGAACTCACAGTGTTACAGCACGGACATCTGTGGAAATGGGCTTGAATCAACAGGAACACATGTTCGAATAGTGTGATCTGGCAGGCAAAAGTTTTACCCTCCGGGATATCGTTCTTTAGAGCTGCGAACCTCCTAAGCGAAATCTTGACAGGAATCGCTCTTTCTCAGCCAGGTTTACATTTGGCGGAGCAAACGCAAAATGAAAGGCTTTAAGTTGTGGAAACCTGAATCTCTCTAGCGCACTGTTGATAATGCTGAGTACTTGCTGACAAAGGAATGTGCACAGCAGGGTGCTGTTTAGACTAGCGAGAATTCAAGGTTAAGGTGGAGAATAGATGTGCAAACCCTGTTGAAACACTGGGATTCAATATGAAAGTGGTGGAAATGTTGGAGCAGAGGGAACGGAATGCAGAGAAATGACAATGCTTCACCAGAGAAATACATTCCCATGAATGTGCCTGAAACACTAAGAATTCATGTGGAAAGAGCCAGTTTAGCTGTACAGTGCTTGAGCCCTGGGAAATTATGTTCACACAGCTGTGCACTAAGCTGGATGCTGCATTCACTGAGTATTCACTGTGCAGAAGCAGGCGTTTTTACAAGAATGCTGCTTACACACTGCAGAATACAGCTTTCCAACTCTTAGAGCTCACTGTGTTACAGCACGGACATCTGTGGGAATGGGCTTGAATAAACAGGAATACACAATTGGGTAGTGTGATCAGGCAGTGAAAAGTTTTTCCCTCCGGGAAATGGTTTTGTTAGAGCTGCTAACCTCGTTTGCGAAATCTTGCTTGTTATCGCTCATTCCCAGCCGGGTTTCAGTTTGGCGGGGTAAACACAAAAGAAAGAGCTTTACCTTGGAGAAAGCTGAATCTCTCTAACGCCTTGTTGATAATGCTGAGTACTTGTAGACAAAGGGATGTGCACAGCACGGTGGTGTTTAGACTAGTGAGAATTCGCGGTTAAAGGTGGGGCATAGATGTGCAAACACAGTTGAAACACTGGGATTCACAAGGAAAGTGATGGAAATGCGGGAGCAGAGGGAACTGAACGCAGAGGAATCAAAATGCTTTTCAGGGGAAATACATTTGCATGAATGTGCTTGAAACACTAGGAATTCATATGGAAAGAGCCAGTTTAGCTGTACAGTGCTTGAGCATTGGGAAATCACGTTCACACAGCTGTGTGGTAAGCTGGATGCTGGATTCACTGAGAATTCCCAGTGCAGAAGCAATCGTTTTTAGAAGAATGCTGGTTAAGCACTGCAGAATTCAGTTTTCAAACTCTTAGAACTCACAGTGTGACAGCCCGGATATCTGTGGAAATGGGCTTGATTCAACAGGAATACATGATCAGGTATTATGATCTGGCAGGGAAAAGTTTTCTCCCCTTGGATATCATTTTGTCAGAGCTGTGAACCTCGTTTGCGAAATCTTGTTATCGCTCATTCTCAGCCGGGTTTGAGTTTGGCGGGGTAAACACAAAAGAAAACGCTTTACCTTGGAGAAAGCTGAATCTCTCTAACGCCTTGTTGATAATGCTGAGTACTTGCAGACAAAGGGACGTGCACAACACGGTGGTGTTTAGACTAGTGAGAATTCGCGGTTAAAGGTGGGGAATAGATGTGCAAACACAGTTGAATCACTGGGATTCACAAGGAAAGTGGTGGAAATGCGGGAGCAGAGGGAACTGAACGCAGAGAAATCACAATGCTTTTCAGGGGAAATACATTTGCATGAATGTGCTTGAAAAACTAGGAATTCATGTGGAAAGAGCCAGTTTAGCTGTACAGTGCTTGAGCACTGGGAAATCACGTTCGCACAGCTGTGCACTAAGCTGGATGCTGGATTCACTGAGAATTCCCAGTGCAGAAGCAGGCGTTTTTAGAAGAATGCTGGTTAAGCACTGCAGAATTGAGTTTTCAAACTCTTAGAACTCACAGTGTTACAGCACGGACATCTGTGGAAATGGGCTTGAATCAACAGGAACACATGTTCGAATAGTGTGATCTGGCAGGGAAAAGTTTTACCCTCCGGGATATCGTTCTGTTAGAGCTGCGAACCTCCTAAGCGAAATCTTGCCAGGAATCGCTCATTCTCAGCCAGGTTTACATTTGGCGGCGCAAACGCAAAATGAAAGGCTTTACCTTGTGGAAACCTGAATCTCTCTAGCGCACTGTTGATGATGCTTAGTACTTGCTGCCAAAGGAATGTGCACAGCAGGGTGCTGTTTAGACAAGTGAGAATTCACGGTTAAGGTGGAGAATAGATGTGCAAACACTGTTGAAACACTGGGATTCACAAGGAAAGTGGTGGAAATGCTGGAGCAGAGGGAACTGAACGCAGAGAAATGACAATGCTTCTCCGGGGAAATACATTCTCATAAATTCGCCTGAAACACTGGGAATTCATGTGGAATGAGCCAGTTTAGCTGTACAGTGCTTGAGCACTGGGAAATCACGTTCACACAGCTGTGCACTAACCTGGATGCTGGATTCACTGAGAATTCCCAGTGCAGAAGCAGGCGTTTTTAGAAGAATGCTGGTTAAGCCCTGCAGAATTGAGTTTTCAAACTCGTAGAACTCACAGTGTTACAGCACGGACATCTGTGGAAATGGGATTGAATCAACAGGAACACATGTTCGAATAGTGTGATCTGGCAGGCAAAAGTTTTACCCTCCGGGATATCGTTCTTTAGAGCTGCGAACCTCCTAAGCGAAATCTTGACAGGAATCGCTCATTCTCAGCCAGGTTTACATTTGGCGGAGCAAACGCAAAATGAAAGGCTTTAAGTTGTGGAAACCTGAATCTCTCTAGCGCACTGTTGATAATGCTGAGTACTTGCTGACAAAGGAATGTGCACAGCAGGGTGCTGTTTAGACAAGTGAGAATTCAAGGTTAAGGTGGAGAATAGATGTGCAAACACTGTTGAAACACTGGGATTCACAAGGAAAGTGGTGGAAATGCTGGAGCAGAGGGAACTGAACGCAGAGAAATGACAATGCTTCTCCGGGGAAATACATTCTCATAAATTCGCCTGAAACACTGGGAATTCATGTGGAATGACCCAGTTTAGCTGTACAGTGCTTGAGCACTGGGAAATCACGTTCACACAGCTGTGCACTAACCTGGATGCTGGATTCACTGAGAATTCCCAGTGCAGAAGCAGGCGTTTTTAGAAGAATGCTGGTTAAGCCCTGCAGAATTGAGTTTTCAAACTCGTAGAACTCACAGTGTTACAGCACGGACATCTGTGGAAATGGGCTTGAATCAACAGGAACACATGTTCGAATAGTGTGATCTGGCAGGCAAAAGTTTTACCCTCCGGGATATCGTTCTTTAGAGCTGCGAACCTCCTAAGCGAAATCTTGACAGGAATCGCTCATTCTCAGCCAGGTTTACATTTGGCGGAGCAAACGCAAAATGAAAGGCTTTAAGTTGTGGAAACCTGAATCTCTCTAGCGCACTGTTGATAATGCTGAGTACTTGCTGACAAAGGAATGTGCACAGCAGGGTGCTGTTTAGACTAGCGAGAATTCAAGGTTAAGGTGGAGAATAGATGTGCAAACCCTGTTGAAACACTGGGATTCAATATGAAAGTGGTGGAAATGTTGGAGCAGAGGGAACGGAATGCAGAGAAATGACAATGCTTCACCAGAGAAATACATTCCCATGAATGTGCCTGAAACACTAAGAATTCATGTGGAAAGAGCCAGTTTAGCTGTACAGTGCTTGAGCCCTGGGAAATTATGTTCACACAGCTGTGCACTAAGCTGGATGCTGCATTCACTGAGTATTCACTGTGCAGAAGCAGGCGTTTTTACAAGAATGCTGCTTACACACTGCAGAATACAGCTTTCCAACTCTTAGAGCTCACTGTGTTACAGCACGGACATCTGTGGGAATGGGCTTGAATAAACAGGAATACACAATTGGGTAGTGTGATCAGGCAGTGAAAAGTTTTTCCCTCCGGGAAATGGTTTTGTTAGAGCTGCTAACCTCGTTTGCGAAATCTTGCTTGTTATCGCTCATTCCCAGCCGGGTTTCAGTTTGGCGGGGTAAACACAAAAGAAAGAGCTTTACCTTGGAGAAAGCTGAATCTCTCTAACGCCTTGTTGATAATGCTGAGTACTTGTAGACAAAGGGACGTGCACAGCACGGTGGTGTTTAGACTAGTGAGAATTCGCGGTTAAAGGTGGGGCATAGATGTGCAAACACAGTTGAAACACTGGGATTCACAAGGAAAGTGATGGAAATGCGGGAGCAGAGGGAACTGAACGCAGAGGAATCAAAATGCTTTTCAGGGGAAATACATTTGCATGAATGTGCTTGAAACACTAGGAATTCATATGGAAAGAGCCAGTTTAGCTGTACAGTGCTTCAGCATTGGGAAATCACGTTCACACAGCTGTGTGGTAAGCTGGATGCTGGATTCACTGAGAATTCCCAGTGCAGAAGCAGGCGTTTTTAGAAGAATGCTGGTTAAGCACTGCAGAATTCAGTTTTCAAACTCTTAGAACTCACAGTGTGACAGCCCGGATATCTGTGGAAATGGGCTTGATTCAACAGGAATACATGATCAGGTATTATGATCTGGCAGGGAAAAGTTTTCTCCCCTTGGATATCATTTTGTCAGAGCTGTGAACCTCGTTTGCGAAATCTTGTTATCGCTCATTCTCAGCCGGGTTTGAGTTTGGTGGGGAAAACGCAAAACAAAACGCTTTACCTTGGAGAAAGCTGAATCTCTCTAACGCCTTGTTGATAATGCTGAGTACTTGCAGACAAAGGGACGTGCACAACACGGTGGTGTTTAGACTAGTGAGAATTCGCGGTTAAAGGTGGGGAATAGATGTGCAAACACAGTTGAATCACTGGGATTCACAAGGAAAGTGGTGGAAATGCGGGAGCAGAGGGAACTGAACGCAGAGAAATCACAATGCTTTTCAGGGGAAATACATTTGCATGAATGTGCTTGAAAAACTAGGAATTCATGTGGAAAGAGCCAGTTTAGCTGTACAGTGCTTGAGCACTGGGAAATCACGTTCGCACAGCTGTGCACTAAGCTGGATGCTGGATTCACTGAGAATTCCCAGTGCAGAAGCAGGCGTTTTTAGAAGAATGCTGGTTAAGCACTGCAGAATTGAGTTTTCAAACTCTTAGAACTCACAGTGTTACAGCACGGACATCTGTGGAAATGGGCTTGAATCAACAGGAACACATGTTCGAATAGTGTGATCTGGCAGGCAAAAGTTTTACCCTCCGGGATATCGTTCTTTAGAGCTGCGAACCTCCTAAGCGAAATCTTGACAGGAATCGCTCATTCTCAGCCAGGTTTACATTTGGCGGAGCAAACGCAAAATGAAAGGCTTTAAGTTGTGGAAACCTGAATCTCTCTAGCGCACTGTTGATAATGCTGAGTACTTGCTGACAAAGGAATGTGCACAGCAGGGTGCTGTTTAGACTAGCGAGAATTCAAGGTTAAGGTGGAGAATAGATGTGCAAACCCTGTTGAAACACTGGGATTCAATATGAAAGTGGTGGAAATGTTGGAGCAGAGGGAACGGAATGCAGAGAAATGACAATGCTTCACCAGAGAAATACATTCCCATGAATGTGCCTGAAACACTAAGAATTCATGTGGAAAGAGCCAGTTTAGCTGTACACTGCTTGAGCACTGGGAAATTATGTTCACACAGCTGTGCACTAAGCTGGATGCTGCATTCACTGAGTATTCACTGTGCAGAAGCAGGCGTTTTTACAAGAATGCTGCTTACACACTGCAGAATACAGCTTTCCAACTCTTAGAGCTCACTGTGTTACAGCACGGACATCTGTGGGAATGGGCTTGAATAAACAGGAATACACAATTGGGTAGTGTGATCAGGCAGTGAAAAGTTTTTCCCTCCGGGAAATGGTTTTGTTAGAGCTGCTAACCTCGTTTGCGAAATCTTGCTTGTTATCGCTCATTCCCAGCCGGGTTTCAGTTTGGCGGGGTAAACACAAAAGAAAGAGCTTTACCTTCGAGAAAGCTGAATCTCTCTAACGCCTTGTTGATAATGCTGAGTACTTGTAGACAAAGGGACGTGCACAGCACGGTGGTGTTTAGACTAGTGAGAATTCGCGGTTAAAGGTGGGGCATAGATGTGCAAACACAGTTGAAACACTGGGATTCACAAGGAAAGTGATGGAAATGCGGGAGCAGAGGGAACTGAACGCAGAGGAATCAAAATGCTTTTCAGGGGAAATACATTTGCATGAATGTGCTTGAAACACTAGGAATTCATATGGAAAGAGCCAGTTTAGCTGTACAGTGCTTCAGCATTGGGAAATCACGTTCACACAGCTGTGTGGTAAGCTGGATGCTGGATTCACTGAGAATTCCCAGTGCAGAAGCAATCGTTTTTAGAAGAATGCTGGTTAAGCACTGCAGAATTCAGTTTTCAAACTCTTAGAACTCACAGTGTGACAGCCCGGATATCTGTGGAAATGGGCTTGATTCAACAGGAATACATGATCAGGTATTATGATCTGGCAGGGAAAAGTTTTCTCCCCTTGGATATCATTTTGTCAGAGCTGTGAACCTCGTTTGCGAAATCTTGTTATCGCTCATTCTCAGCCGGGTTTGAGTTTGGCGGGGTAAACACAAAAGAAAACGCTTTACCTTGGAGAAAGCTGAATCTCTCTAACGCCTTGTTGATAATGCTGAGTACTTTCAGACAAAGGGACGTGCACAACACGGTGGTGTTTAGACTAGTGAGAATTCGCGGTTAAAGGTGGCGAATAGATGTGCAAACACAGTTGAATCACTGGGATTCACAAGGAAAGTGGTGGAAATGCGGGAGCAGAGGGAACTGAACGCAGAGAAATCACAATGCTTTTCAGGGGAAATACATTTGCATGAATGTGCTTGAAAAACTAGGAATTCATGTGGAAAGAGCCAGTTTAGCTGTACAGTGCTTGAGCACTGGGAAATCACGTTCGCACAGCTGTGCACTAAGCTGGATGCTGGATTCACTGAGAATTCCCAGTGCAGAAGCAGGCGTTTTTAGAAGAATGCTGGTAAAGCACTGCAGAATTGAGTTTTCAAACTCTTAGAACTCACAGTGTTACAGCACGGACATCTGTGGAAATGGGCTTGAATCAACAGGAACACATGTTCGAATAGTGTGATCTGGCAGGGAAAAGTTTTACCCTCCGGGATATCGTTCTGTTAGAGCTGCGAACCTCCTAAGCGAAATCTTGCCAGGAATCGCTCATTCTCAGCCAGGTTTACATTTGGCGGCGCAAACGCAAAATGAAAGGCTTTACCTTGTGGAAACCTGAATCTCTCTAGCGCACTGTTGATAATGCTTAGTACTTGCTGCCAAAGGAATGTGCACAGCAGGGTGCTGTTTAGACAAGTGAGAATTCACGGTTAAGGTGGAGAATAGATGTGCAAACACTGTTGAAACACTGGGATTCACAAGGAAAGTGGTGGAAATGCTGGAGCAGAGGGAACTGAACGCAGAGAAATGACAATGCTTCTCCGGGGAAATACATTCGCATAAATTCGCCTGAAACACTAGGAATTCATGTGGAAAGAGCCAGTTTAGCTGTACAGTGCTTGAGCACTGGGAAATCACGTTCACACAGCTGTGCACTAACCTGGATGCTGGATTCACTGAGAATTCCCAGTGCAGAAGCAGGCGTTTTTAGAAGAATGCTGGTTAAGCCCTGCAGAATTGAGTTTTCAAACTCGTAGAACTCACAGTGTTACAGCACGGACATCTGTGGAAATGGGCTTGAATCAACAGGAACACATGTTCGAATAGTGTGATCTGGCAGGCAAAAGTTTTACCCTCCGGGATATCGTTCTTTAGAGCTGCGAACCTCCTAAGCGAAATCTTGACAGGAATCGCTCTTTCTCAGCCAGGTTTACATTTGGCGGAGCAAACGCAAAATGAAAGGCTTTACGTTGTGGAAACCTGAATCTCTCTAGCGCACTGTTGATAATGCTGAGTACTTGCTGACAAAGGAATGTGCACAGCAGGGTGCTGTTTAGACTAGTGAGAATTCACGGTTAAAGGTGGAGAATAGATGTGCAAACACTGTTGAAACACTGGGATTCACAATGAAAGTGGTGGAAATGCTGGAGCAGAGGGAACTGAACGCAGAGAAATGACAATGCTTCTCCGGGGAAATACATTCTCATAAATTCGCCTGAAACACTAGGAATTCATGTGGAAAGAGCCAGTTTAGCTGTACAGTGCTTGAGCACTGGGAAATCACGTTCACACAGCTGTGCACTAACCTGGATGCTGGATTCACTGAGAATTCCCAGTGCAGAAGCAGGCGTTTTTAGAAGAATGCTGGTTAAGCACTGCAGAATTGAGTTTTCAAACTCGTAGAACTCACAGTGTTACAGCACGGACATCTGTGGAAATGGGCTTGAATCAACAGGAACACATGTTCGAATAGTGTGATCTGGCAGGCAAAAGTTTTACCCTCCGGGATATCGTTCTTTAGAGCTGCGAACCTCCTAAGCGAAATCTTGCCAGGAATCGCTCATTCTCAGCCAGGTTTACATTTGGCGGCGCAAACGCAAAATGAAAGGCTTTAAGTTGTGGAAACCTGAATCTCTCTAGCGCACTGTTGATAATGCTGAGTACTTGCTGACAAAGGAATGTGCACAGCAGGGTGCTGTTTAGACTAGCGAGAATTCAAGGTTAAGGTGGAGAATAGATGTGCAAACCCTGTTGAAACACTGGGATTCAATATGAAAGTGGTGGAAATGTTGGAGCAGAGGGAACGGAATGCAGAGAAATGACAATGCTTCACCAGAGAAATACATTCCCATGAATGTGCCTGAAACACTAAGAATTCATGTGGAAAGAGCCAGTTTAGCTGTACACTGCTTGAGCCCTGGGAAATTATGTTCACACAGCTGTGCACTAAGCTGGATGCTGCATTCACTGAGTATTCACTGTGCAGAAGCAGGCGTTTTTACAAGAATGCTGCTTACACACTGCAGAATTGAGTTTTCAAACTCGTAGAACTCACAGTGTTACAGCACGGACATCTGTGGGAATGGGCTTGAATAAACAGGAATACACAATTGGGTAGTGTGATCAGGCAGTGAAAAGTTTTTCCCTCCGGGAAATGGTTTTGTTAGAGCTGCAAACCTCGTTTGTGAAATCTTGCTTGTTATCGCTCATTCCCAGCCGGGTTTCAGTTTGGCGGGGTAAACACAAAAGAAAGAGCTTTACCTTGGAGAAAGCTGAATCTCTCTAACGCCTTGTTGATAATGCTGAGTACTTGCAGACAAAGGGACGTGCACAGCACGGTGGTGTTTAGACTAGTGAGAATTCGCGGTTAAAGGTGGGGCATAGATGTGCAAACACAGTTGAAACACTGGGATTCACAAGGAAAGTGGTGGAAATGCGGGAGCAGAGGGAACTGAACGCAGAGGAATCAAAATGCTTTTCAGGGGAAATACATTTGCATGAATGTGCTTGAAACACTAGGAATTCATATGGAAAGAGCCAGTTTAGCTGTACAGTGCTTCAGCATTGGGAAATCACGTTCACACAGCTGTGTGGTAAGCTGGATGCTGGATTCACTGAGAATTCCCAGTGCAGAAGCAATCGTTTTTAGAAGAATGCTGGTTAAGCACTGCAGAATTCAGTTTTCAAACTCTTAGAACTCACAGTGTGACAGCCCGGATATCTGTGGAAATGGGCTTGATTCAACAGGAATACATGATCAGGTATTATGATCTGGCAGGGAAAAGTTTTCTCCCCTTGGATATCATTTTGTCAGAGCTGTGAACCTCGTTTGCGAAATCTTGTTATCGCTCATTCTCAGCCGGGTTTGAGTTTGGTGGGGAAAACGCAAAACAAAACGCTTTACCTTGGAGAAAGCTGAATCTCTCTAACGCCTTGTTGATAATGCTGAGTACTTGCAGACAAAGGGACGTGCACAACACGGTGGTGTTTAGACTAGTGAGAATTCGCGGTTAAAGGTGGGGAATAGATGTGCAAACACAGTTGAATCACTGGGATTCACAAGGAAAGTGGTGGAAATGCGGGAGCAGAGGGAACTGAACGCAGAGAAATCACAATGCTTTTCAGGGGAAATACATTTGCATGGATTTGCATGAAACACTAGGAATTCATGTGGAAAGAGCCAGTTTAGCTGTACAGTGCTTGAGCACTGGGAAATCACGTTCACACAGCTGTGCACTAAGCTGGATGCTGGATTCACTGAGAATTCCCAGTGCAGAAGCAGGCGTTTTTAGAAGAATGCTGGTTAAGCACTGCAGAATTGAGTTTTCAAACTCGTAGAACTCACAGTGTTACAGCACGGACATCTGTGGAAATGGGCTTGAATCAACAGGAACACATGTTCGAATAGTGTGATCTGGCAGGGAAAAGTTTTACCCTCCGGGATATCGTTCTGTTAGAGCTGCGAACCTCCTAAGCGAAATCTTGCCAGGAATCGCTCATTCTCAGCCAGGTTTACATTTGGCGGAGCAAACGCAAAATGAAAGGCTTTACCTTGTGGAAACCTGAATCTCTCTAGCGCATTGTTGATAATGCTGAGTACTTGCTGACAAAGGAATGTGCACAGCAGGGTGCTGTTTAGACTAGTGAGAATTCACGGTTAAGGTGGAGAATAGATGTGCAAACACTGTTGAAACACTGGGATTCACAATGAAAGTGGTGGAAATGCTGGAGCAGAGGGAACGGAATGCAGAGAAATGACAATGCTTCTCCAGGGAAATACATTCGCATGGATTTGCATGAAACACTAGGAATTCATGTGGAAAGAGCCAGTTTAGCTGTACAGTGCTTGAGCACTGGGAAATCACGTTCACACAGCTGTGCAGTAAGCTGGAAGCTGGATTCACTGAGAATTCCCAGTGCAGAAGCAGGCGTTTTTAGAAGAATGCTGGTTAAGCACTGCTGAATTGAGTTTTCAAACTCTTAGAACTCACAGTGTTACAGCACGGACATCTGTGGGAATGGGCTTGAATAAACAGGAATACACAATCGGGTAGTGTGATCAGGCAGTGAAAAGTTTTTCCCTCCGGGAAATGGTTTTGTTAGAGCTGCGAACCTCGTTTGCGAAATCTTGCTTGTTATCGCTCATTCTCAGCCGGGTTTGAGTTTGGTGGGGAAAACGCAAAAGAAAACGCTTTACCTTGGAGAAAGCTGAATCTCTCTAACGCCTTGTTGATAATGCTGAGTACTTGCAGACAAAGGGACGTGCACAGCACGGTGGTGTTTAGACTAGTGAGAATTCGCGGTTAAAGGTGGGGAATAGATGTGCAAACACAGTTGAAACACTGAGATTCACAAGGAAAGTAGTGGAAATGCGGGAGCAGAGGGAACTGAACGCAGAGGAATCACAATGCTTTTCAGGGGAAATACATTTGCATGAATGTGCTTGAAACACTAGGAATTCATGTGGAAAGAGCCAGTTTAGCTGTACAGTGCTTGAGCACTGGGAAATCACGTTCACACAGCTGTGTGGTAAGCTGGATGCTGGATTCACTGAGAATTCCCAGTGCAGAAGCAATCGTTTTTAGAAGAATGCTGGTTAAGCACTGCAGAATTCAGTTTTCAAACTCTTAGAACTCACAGTGTGACAGCCCGGATATCTGTGGAAATGGGCTTGATTCAACAGGAATACATGATCAGGTATTATGATCTGGCAGGGAAAAGTTTTCTCCCCTTGGATATCATTTTGTCAGAGCTGTGAACCTCGTTTGCGAAATCTTGTTATCGCTCATTCTCAGCCGGGTTTGAGTTTGGCGGGGTAAACACAAAAGAAAACGCTTTACCTTGGAGAAAGCTGAATCTCTCTAACGCCTTGTTGATAATGCTGAGTACTTGCAGACAAAGGGACGTGCACAACACGGTGGTGTTTAGACTAGTGAGAATTCGCGGTTAAAGGTGGGGAATAGATGTGCAAACACAGTTGAAACACTGGGATTCACAAGGAAAGTGGTGGAAATGCTGACAAAGGAAAGTGCACAAAGGGTGCTGTTAAGACTAGTGAGAATTCACGGGTAAGGTGGAGAATAGATGTGCAAACACAGTTGAAACACTGGGATTCACAATGAAAGTGGTGGAAATGCTGGAGCAGAGGGAACTGAACAAAGAGGAATCACAATGCTTTTCAGGGGAAATACATTTGCATGAATTTACTTGAAACACTAGGAATTCATGTGGAAAGAGCCAGTTTAGCTGTACAGTACTTGAGCACGTTCACACAGCTGTGCTGTAAGCTGGAAGCTGGATTGACTGAGAATTCCCAGTGCAGAAGCAGGCTTTTTTAGAAGAATGCAGGTAAAGCACTACTGAATTGAGTTTTCAAACTCTTAGAACTCACAGTGTTACAGCACGGACATCTGTGGGAATGGGCTTGAATAAACAGGAATACACAATTGGGTAGTGTGATCAGGCAGTGAAAAGTTTTTCCCTCCGGGAAATGGTTTTGTTAGAGCTGCGAACCTCGTTTGCGAAATCTTGCTTGTTATCGCTCATTCTCAGCCGGGTTTGAGTTTGGTGGGGAAAACGCAAAAGAAAACGCTTTACCTTGGAGAAAGCTGAATCTCTCTATCGCCGTGTTGATAATGCTGAGTACTTGCAGACAAAGGGACGTGCACAGCACGGTGGTGTTTAAACTAGTGAGAATTCGCGGTTAAGGTGGGGAATAGATGTGCAAACACAGTTGAAACACTGACATTCACCAGGAAAGTGGTGGAAATGCGGGAGCAGAAGGAACTGAACGCAGAGAAATCACAATGCTTTTCAGTGGAAATACATTTGCATGGATTTGCATGAAACACTAGGAATTCATGTGGAAAGAGCCAGGTTATATGTACAGTGCTTGAGCACTGGGAAATTATGTTCACACAGCTGTGCACTAAGCTGGATGCTGCATTCACTGAGTATTCACTGTGCAGAAGCAGGCGTTTTTACAAGAATGCTGCTTACACACTGTAGAATTGAGTTTTCATACTCGTAGAACTCACAGTGTTACAGCACGGACATCTGAGGAAATGCGCTTGAATCAACAGGAACACACGTTCGAATAGTGTGATCTGGCGGGGAAAAGTTTTACCCTCCGGGATATCATTCTGTTAGAGCTGCGAACCTCCTAAGCGAAATCTTGCCAGGAATCGCTCATTCTCAGCCAGGTTTACATTTGGCGGAGCAAACGCAAAAGGAAAGGCTTTACCTTGCGGAAACCTGAATCTCTCTATCGCATTTTTGATAATGCTGAGTACTTGCTGACAAAGGAAAGTGCACAGCAGGGTGCTGTTTAGACTAGTGAGAATTCACGGTTAAGGTGGAGAATAGATGTGCAAACACAATTGAAACACTGAGATTCACAAGGAAAGTAGTGGAAATGTGGGAGCAGAGGGAACTGAACGCAGAGAAATGACAATGCTTTGCAGGGGAAATACATTTGCATGAATGTGCTTGAAACACTAGGAATTCATGTGGAAAGAGCCAGTTTAGCTGTACAGCGCTTGAGCACTGGGAAATCACGTTCACACAGCTGTGCACTAAGGTGGATGCTGGATTCACTGAGAATTCCCAGGGCAGAAGCAGGCGTTTTTAGAAGAATGCTGGTTAAGCACTGCAGAATTGAGTTTTCAAAGTCGTAGAACTCACAGTGTTACAGCACGGACATCTGAGGAAATGGGCTTGAATCAACAGGAACACAGGTTCGAATAGTGTGATCTGGAAGGGAAAAGATTTACCCTCCGGGATATCATTCTGTTAGAGCTGCAAACCTCCTAAGCGAAATCTTGCCAGGAATCGCTCATTCTCAGCCAGGTTTACATTTGGCGGAGCAAACGCAAAATGAAAGGCTTTACCTTGCAGAAACCTGAATCTCTCTAGCGCATTGTTGATAATGCTGAGTACTTGCTGACAAAGGAAAGTGCACAAAGGGTGCTGTTAAGACTAGTGAGAATTCACGGTTAAGGTGGAGAATAGATGTGCAAACACCGTTGAAACACTGGGATTCACAATGAAAGTGGTGGAAATGCTGGAGCAGAGGGAACTGAACGCAGAGAAATCACAATGCTTTTCAGGGGAAATACATTTGCATGAATGTGCTTGAAACACTAGGAATTCATGTGGAAAGAGCCAGTTTAGCTGTACAGTACTTGAGCACTGGGAAATCACGTTCACACAGCTGTGCTGTAAGCTGGAAGCTGGATTGACTGAGAATTCCCAGTGCACAAGCAGGCATTTTTAGAAGAATGCAGGTAAAGCACGGCTGAATTGAGTTTTCAAACTCTTAGAACTCACAGTGTTACAGCACGGACATCTGTGGGTATGGGCTTGAATAAACAGGAATACACAATTGGGTAGTGTGATCAGGCAGTGAAAAGTTTTTCCCTCCGGGAAATGGTTTTGTTAGAGCTGCGAACCTCGTTAGCGAAATCTTGCTTGTTATCGCTCATTCTCAGCCGGGTTTGAGTTTGGTGGGGAAAACGCAAAAGAAAACGCTTTTCCTTGGAGAAAGCTGAATCTCTCTATCGCCGTGTTGATAATGCTGAGTACTTGCAGACAAAGGGACGTGCACAGCACGGTGGTGTTTAAACTAGTGAGAATTCGCGGTTAAGGGTGGGGAATAGATGTGCAAACACAGTTGAAACACTGACATTCACCAGGAAAGTGGTGGAAATGCGGGAGCAGAAGGAACTGAACGCAGAGAAATCACAATGCTTTTCAGTGGAAATACATTTGCATGAATGTGCTTGAAACACTAGGAATTCATGTGGAAAGAGCCAGGTTAGCTGTACAGTGCTTGAGCACTGGAAAATCACGTTCACACAGCTGTGCACTAAGGTGGATGCTGCATTCACTGAGAATTCCCAGTGCAGAAGCAGGCGTTTTTAGAAGAATGCTGGTTAAGCACTGTAGAATTGAGTTTTCATACTCGTAGAACTCACAGTGTTACAGCACGGACATCTGAGGAAATGCGCTTGAATCAACAGGAACACACGTTCGAATAGTGTGATCTGGCGGGGAAAAGTTTTACCCTCCGGGATATCATTCTGTTAGAGCTGCGAACCTCCTAAGCGAAATCTTGCCAGGAATCGCTCATTCTCAGCCAGGTTTACATTTGGCGGAGCAAACGCAAAAGGAAAGGCTTTACCTTGCGGAAACCTGAATCTCTCTATCGCATTTTTGATAATGCTGAGTACTTGCTGACAAAGGAAAGTGCACAGCAGGGTGCTGTTTAGACTAGTGAGAATTCACGGTTAAGGTGGAGAATAGATGTGCAAACACAATTGAAACACTGAGATTCACAAGGAAAGTAGTGGAAATGTGGGAGCAGAGGGAACTGAACGCAGAGAAATGACAATGCTTTGCAGGGGAAATACATTTGCATGAATGTGCTTGAAACACTAGGAATTCATGTGGAAAGAGCCAGTTTAGCTGTACAGCGCTTGAGCACTGGGAAATCACGTTCACACAGCTGTGCACTAAGGTGGATGCTGGATTCACTGAGAATTCCCAGGGCAGAAGCAGGCGTTTTTAGAAGAATGCTGGTTAAGCACTGCAGAATTGAGTTTTCAAAGTCGTAGAACTCACAGTGTTACAGCACGGACATCTGAGGAAATGGGCTTGAATCAACAGGAACACAGGTTCGAATAGTGTGATCTGGCAGGGAAAAGTTTTACCCTCCGGGATATTATTCTGTTAGAGCTGCGAACCTCCTAAGCGAAATCTTGCCAGGAATCGCTCATTCTCAGCCAGGTTTACATTTGGCGGAGCAAACGCAAAATGAAAGGCTTTACCTTGCGGAAACCAGAATCTCTCTAGCGCATTGTTGATAATGCTGAGTACTTGCTGACAAAGGAAAGTGCACAGCAGGGTGCTGTTTAGACTAGTGAGAATTCACGGTTAAGGTGGAGAATAGATGTGCAAACACTGTTGAAACACTGGGATTCACAATGAAATTGGTGGAAATGCTGGAGCAGAGGGAACTGAACGCAGAGAAATGCCAATGCTTTTCAAGTGAAATACATTCGCATAAATTTGCATGAAACACTAGGAATTCATGTGGAAAGATCCAGTTTAGCTATACAGTACTTGAGCACAGGGAAATCACGTTCACACTGCTGTGCAGTAAGCTGGAAGCTGGATTGACTGAGAATTCCCAGTGCATAAGCAGGCATTTTTAGAGAAATGCAGGTAAAGCTCTGCTGAATTGAATTTTCAAACTCTTAGAACTCACAGTGTTACAGCACGGACATCTGAGGAAATGGGCTTGAATCAACAGGAACACACGTTCGAATAGTGTGATCTGGGGGGGAAAAGTTTTACACTGCGGGATATCGTTCTGTTATAGCTGCGAACCTCCTATCAAAATCTTGCCAGTAATCGCTCACTCTCAGCCAGGTTTACATTTCGCGGAGCAAACGCAAAATGAAAGGCTTTACCTTGCGGAAACCTGAATCTCTCTAGCCCATTGTTGATAATGCTGAGTACTTGCTGACAAAGGAATGTGCACAGCAGGGTGCTGTTTATACTAGTGAGAATTCATGGTTAAGGTGGAGAATAGATGTGCAAACACTGTTGAAACACTGGGATTCACAATGAAAGTGGTGGAAATGTTGGAGCAGAGGGAACTGAACGCAAAGTAATGACAATGCTTTTCAGGTGAAATACAGTTGCATGAATGTGCTTGAAACACTAGGAATTCATGTGGAAAGAGCCAGTTTAGCTGTACAGTACTTGAGCACTGGGAAATCACGTTCACACAGCTGTGCTGTAAGTTGGAAGCTGGATTGACTGAGAATTCCCAGTGCACAAGCAGGCATTTTTAGAAGAATGCAGGTAAAGCACTGCTGAATTGAGTTTTCAAACTCTTAGAACTCACAGTGTTACAGCAAGGACATCTGTGGGTATGGGCTTGAATAAACAGGAATACACAATTGGGTAGTGTGATCAGGCAGTGAAAAGTTTTTCCCTCCGGGAAATGGTTTTGTTAGAGCTGCGAAGCTCGTTTGCGAAATCTTGCTTGTTATCGCTCATTCTCAGCCGGGTTTGAGTTTGGTGGGGAAAACGCAAAAGAAAACGCTTTTCCTTGGAGAAAGCTGAATCTCTCTATCGCCGTGTTGATAATGCTGAGTACTTGCAGACAAAGGGACGTGCACAGCACGGTGGTGTTTAAACTAGTGAGAATTCGCGGTTAAAGGTGGGGAATAGATGTGCAAACACAGTTGAAACACTGACATTCACAAGGAAAGTGGTGGAAATGCGGGAGGAGAAGGAACTGAACGCAGAGAAATCACAATGCTTTTCAGGGGAAATACATTTGCATGAATGTGCTTGAAACACTAGGAATTCATGTGGAAAGAGCCAGGTTAGCTGTACAGTGCTTGAGCACTGGAAAATCACGTTCACACAGCTGTGCACTAAGGTGGATGCTGCATTCACTGAGAATTCCCAGTGCAGAAGGAGGCGTTTTTAGAAGAATGCTGGTTAAGCACTGCAGAATTGAGTTTTCAAACTCGTAGAACTCACAGTGTTACAGCACGGACATCTGAGGAAATGGGCTTGAATCAACAGGAACACACGTTCGAATAGTGTGATCTGGCGGGGAAAAGTTTTACCCTTCGGCATATCGTTCTGTTAGAGCTGCGAACCTCCTAAGCGAAATCTTGCCAGGAATCGCTCATTCTCAGCCAGGTTTACATTTGGCGGAGCAAACGCAAAATGAAAGGCTTTACCTTGCGGAAACCTGAATCTCTCTATGGCATTGTTGATAATGCTGAGTACTTGCTGACAAAGGAAAGTGCACAGCAGGGTGCTGTTTAGACTAGTGAGAATTCTCGGTTAAGGTGGAGAATAGATGTGCAAACACTGTTGAAACACTGGGATACACAATGAAAGTGGTGGAAATGCTGGAGCAGAGGGAACTGAACGCAGAGAAATGACAATGCTTTTAAAGTGAAATACATTCGCATAAATTTGCATGAAACACTAGGAATTCATGTGGAAAGAGCCAGTTTAGCTGTACAGTACTTGAGCACTGGGAAATCACGTTCACACAGCTGTGCAGGAAGCTGGAAGCTGGATTGACTGAGAATTCCCAGTGCACAAGCAGGCATTTTTAGAGAAATGCAGGTAAAGCTCTGCTGAATTGAATTTTCAAACTCTTACAACTCACAGTGTTACAGCACGGACATCTGTGGGAATGGGCTTGAATAAACAGGAATACACAATCGGGTAGTGTCATCAGGCAGTGAAAAGTTTTTCCTTCCGGGAAATGGTTCTGTTAGAGCTGCGAACCTCGTTTGCGAAATCTTGCTTGTTATCACTCATTCTCAGCTGGGTTTGAGTTTGGTGGGGAAAACGCAAAAGAAAACGCTTTTCATTGGAGAAAGCTGAATCTCTCTATTGCCGTGTTGATAATGCTGAGTACTTGCAGACAAAGGGACGTGCACAGCACGGTGGTGTTTAAACTAGTGAGAATTCGCGGTTAAAGGTGGGGAATAGATGTGCAAACACAGTTGAAACACTGACATTCACAAGGAAAGTGGTGGAAATGCGGGAGCAGAGGGAACTGAACGCAGAGAAATCACAATGCTTTTCAGGGGAAATACATTTGCATGAATGTGCTTGAAACACTAGGAAATCATGTGGAAAGAACCAGTTTAGCTGTACAGTGCTTGAGCACGGGGAAATCACGTTCACACAGCTGTGCACTAAGGTGGATGCTGGATTCACTTAGAATTCCCAGTGCAGAAGCAGGCGTTTTTAGAAGAATGCTGGTTAAGCACTGCAGAATTGAGTTTTCAAACTCGTAGAACTCACAGTGTTACAGCACGGACATCTGAGGAAATGGGCTTGAATCAACAGGAACACACGTTCGAATAGTGTGATCTGGCGGGGAAAAGTTTTACCCTCCGGGATATCGTTCTGTTAGAGCTGCGAACCTCCTAAGCGAAATCTTGCCAGGAATCGCTCATTCTCAGCCAGGTTTACATTTGGCGGAGCAAACCCAAAATGAAAGGCTTTACCTTGCGGAAACCTGAATCTCTCTATCGCATTGTTGATAATGCTGAGTACTTGCTGACAAAGGAAAGTGCACAGCAGGGTGCTGTTTAGACTAGTGAGAATTCACGGTTAAGGTGGAGAATAGATGTGCAAACACTGTTGAAACACTGGGATTCACAATGGATGTGGTGGAAATGCTAAACCAGAGGGAACTGAACGCAGAGAAATGACAATGCTTTGCAGGGGAAATATATTTACATGAATGTGCTTGAAACACTAGGAATTCATGTGGAAAGATCCAATTTGCTGTACAGTGCTTGAACACTGGGAAATCACGTTCACACAGCTGTGCAGTAAGCTGGAAGCTGGATTGACTGAGAATTCCCAGTGCACAAGCAGGCATTTTTAGAGAAATGCAGGTAAAACACTGCTGAATTGGATTTTCAAACTCTTAGAACTCACAGTGTTACAGCACGGACATCTTTGGAAATGGGCTTGAATAAACAGGAATACACAATCGGGTAGTGTGATCCTGCAGTGAAAAGTTTTTCCCTCCGGGAAATGGTTCTGTTAGAGCTGTGAACCTCGTTTGCGAAATCTTGCTTGTTATCGCTCATTCTCAGCCGTGTTTGAGTTTGGTGGGGAAAACGCAAAAGAAAACGCTTTACCTTGGAGAAAGCTGAATCTCTCTAACGCCTTGTTGATAATGCTGAGTACTTGCAGACAAAGGGACGTGCACAGCACGGTGGTGTTTAGACTAGTGAGAATTCGAGGTTAAAGGTGGGGAATAGATGTGCAAACACAATTGAAACACTGAGATTCACAAGGAAAGTAGTGGAAATGCGGGAGCAGAGGGAACTGAACGCAGAGAAATGACAATGCTTTGAAGGGGAAATACATTTGCATGAATGTGCTTGAAACACTAGGAATTCATGTGGAAAGAGCCAGTTTAGCTGTACAGCGCTTGAGCACTGGGAAATCACGTTCACACAGCTGTGCACTAAGGTGGATGCTGGATTCACTGAGAATTCCCAGTGCAGAAGCAGGCGTTTTTAGAAGAATGCTGGTTAAGCACTGCAGAATTGAGTTTTCAAAGTCGTAGAACTCACAGTGTTACAGCACGGACATCTGAGGAAATGGGCTTGAATCAACAGGAACACAGGTTCGAATAGTGTGATCTGGCAGGGAAAAGTTTTACCATCCGGGATATCATTCTGTTAGAGCTGGGAACCTCCTAAGCGAAATCTTGCCAGGAATCGCTCATTCTCAGCCAGGTTTACATTTGGCGGAGCGAACCCAAAATGAAAGGCTTTACCTTGCGGAAACCTGAATCTCTCTATCGCATTGTTGATAATGCTGAGTACTTGCTGACAAAGGAAAGTGCACAGCAGGGTGCTGTTTAGACTAGTGAGAATTCACGGTTAAGGTGGAGAATAGATGTGCAAACACTGTTGAAACACTGGGATTCACAATGGATGTGGTGGAAATGCTAAACCAGAGGGAACTGAACGCAGAGAAATGACAATGCTTTTCAGGGGAAATACATTTGCATGAATGTGCTTGAAACACTAGGAATTCATGTGGAAAGAGCCACTTTAGCGGTACAGTGCTTGAGCACTGGGAAATCACGTTCACACAGCTGTGCACTAAGTTGGATGCTGGATACACTGAGAATTCCCAGTGCACAAGCAGGCGTTTTTTAAGAGGAATGCTGGTAAAGCACTGCTGAATTGAATTTTCAAACTCTTAGAACTCACAGTGGTACAGCACGGACATCGGTGGGAATGGGGTTGAATAAACAGGAATACACAATCGGGTAGTGTGATCAAGCAGTGAAAAGTTTTTCCCTCCGGAAAATGGTTCTGTTAGAGCTGCGAACCTCGTTTGCGAAATCTTGCTTGTTATCGCTCATTCTCAGCCGGGTTTGAGTTTGGTAGGGAAAACGCAAAAGAAAACGCTTTACCTTGGAGAAAGCTGAATCTCTCTAATGCCTTGTTGATAATGCTGAGTACTTGCAGACAAAGGGACGTGCAGAGCACGGTGGTGTTTAGAGTAGTGAGAATTCGCGGTTAAAGGTGGAGAATAGATGTGCAAACACAGTTGAAACACTGAGATTCACGCGGAAAGTGGTGGAAATGCGGGAGCAGTGGGAACTGAACGCAGAGAAATGACAATGCTTTGCAGGGGAAATACATTTGGATGAATGTGCTTGAAACACTAGGAGTTCATGTGGAAAGAGCCAGTTTAGCTGTACAGTGCTTGAACACTGGGAAATCACGTTCACACAGCTGGGCACTAAGATGGATGCTGGATTCACTGAGAATTCCCAGTGCAGAAGCAGGCGTTTTTAGAAGAATGCTCGGTAAGCACTGCAGAATTGAGTTTTCAAAGTCGTAGAACTCACAGTGTTACAGCACGGACATCTGAGGAAATGGATTGAATCAACAGGAACACACGTTCGAATAGTGTGATCTGGCGGAGAAAAGTTTTACCCTCCGGGATATCGTTCTGTTAGAGCTGCGAACCTCCTATCGAAATCTTGCCAGGAATCGCTCATTCTCAGCCAGGTTTACATTTGGCGGAGCAAACGCAAAAGGAAAGGCTTTACCTTGCGGAAACCTGAATCTCTCTATCGCATTTTTGATAATGCTGAGTACTTGCTGACAAAGGAAAGTGCACAGCAGGGTGCTGTTTAGACTAGTGAGAATTCACGGTTAAGGTGGAGAATAGATGTGCAAACACTGTTGAAACACTGGGATTCACAATGAAAGTGGTGGAAATGCTGGAGCAGAGGGAACTGAACGCAAAGAAATGACAATGCTTTTCAGGTGAAATACATTTGCATGAATGTGCTTGAAACACTAGGAATTCATGTGCTAAGAGCCAGTTTAGCTGTACAGTACTTGAGCACTGGGAAATCACGTTCACTCAGCTGTGCAGTAAGCTGGAAGCTGGATTGACTGAGAATTCCCAGTGCACAAGCAGGCATTTTAAGAAGAATGCAGGTAAAGCACTGCTGAATTAAGTTTTCAAACTCTTAGAACTCACAGTGTTACAGCAAGGACATCTGTGGGTATGGGCTTGAATAAACAGGAATACACAATTGGGTAGTGTGATCAGGCAGTGAAAAGTTTTTCCCTCCGGGAAATGGTTTTGTTAGAGCTGCGAACCTCGTTTGCGAAATCTTGCTTGTTATCGCTCATTCTCAGCCGGGTTTGAGTTTGGTGGGGAAAACGCAAAAGAAAACGCTTTTCCTTGGAGAAAGCTGAATCTCTCTATCGCCGTGTTGATAATGCTGAGTACTTGCAGACAAAGGGACGTGCACAGCACGGTGGTGTTTAGACTAGTGAGAATTCGCGGTTAAAGGTGGGGAATAGATGTGCAAACACAGTTGAAACACTGACATTCACAAGGAAAGTGGTGGAAATACGGGAGCAGAGGGAACTGAACCCAAAGAAATCACAATGCTTTTCAGGGGAATTACATTTGCATGAATGTGCTTGAAACACTAGGAATTCATGTGGAAAGAGCCAGTTTAGCTGTACAGTGCTTGAGCACTGGGAAATCACGTTCACACAGCTGTGCACTAAGGTGGATGCTGGATTCACTGGGAATTCCCCGTGCAGAAGCAGGCGTTTTTGGAAGAATGCTCGTTAAGCACTGCAGAATTGAGTTTTCAAAGTCGTAGAACTCACAGTGTTACAGCACGGACATCTGAGGAAATGGATTGAATCAACAGGAACACACGTTCGAATAGTGTGATCTGGCGGGGAAAAGTTTTACCCTCCGGGATATCGTTCTGTTAGAGCTGCGAACCTCCTATCGAAATCTTGCCAGGAATCGCTCATTCTCAGCCAGGTTTACATTTGGCGGAGCAAACCCTAAATGAAAGGCTTTACCTTGTGCAAACCTGAATCACTCTAGCGCATTGTTGATAATGCTGAGTACTTGCTGACAAAGGAATGTGCACAGCAGGGTGCTGTTTAGACTAGTGAGAATTCACGGTTAAGGTGGAGAATAGATGTGCAAACACTGTTGAAACACTGGGATTCACAATGAAAGTGGTGGAAATGCTGGAGCAGAGGGAACTGAACCCAGAGAAATGACAATGCTTTTCAAGTGAAATACATTCGCATAAATTTGCATGAAACACTAGGAATTCATGTGGAAAGAGCCAGTTTAGCTGTACAGTGCGTGAGCACTGGGAAATCACGTTCACATAGCTGTGCACTAAGCTGGATGCTGGATTCACTGAGAATTCCCAGTGCAGAAGCAGGCGTTTTTTAAGAAGAATGCTGGTAAAGCACTGCTGAATTGAATTTTCAAACTCTTAGAACTCACAGTGTTACAGCACGGACATCTGTGGGAATGGGCTTGAACAAACAGGAATACACAGTCGGGTAGTGTGATCAGGCTGTGAAAAGTTTTTCCCTCCGGGAAATGATTCTGTTAGAGCTGCGAACCTCGTTTGTGAAATCTTGCTTGTTATCGCTCATTCTCAGCCAGGTTTGAGTTTGGTGGGGAAAACGCAAAAGAAAACGCTTTACCTTGGAGAAAGCTGAATCTCTCTAATGCCTTGTTGATAATGCTGAGTACTTGCAGACAAAGGGACGTGCACAGCACGGTGGTGTTTAGACTAGTGAGAATTCGCGGTTAAAGGTGGGGCATAGATGTGCAAACACAGTTGAAACACTGAGATTCACAAGGAAAGTGGTGGAAATGCGGGAGCAGAGGGAACTGAACGCAGAGAAATGACAATGCTTTGCAGGGGAAATACATTTGCATGAATGTGCTTGAAACACTAGGAATTCATGTGGAAAGAGCCAGTTTAGCTCTACAGTGCTTGAGCACTGGGAAATCACGTTCACACAGCTGTGCACTAAGCTGGATGCTGGATTGAATGAGAATTCCCAGTGCACAAGCAGGCATTTTTAGAAGAATGCAGGTAAAGCACTGCTGAATTGAGTTTTCAAACTCTGAGAACTCACAGTGTTACAGCAAGGACATCTGTGGAAATGGGCTTGAATCAATAGGAATACACAATTGGGTAGTGTGATCACGCTGTGAAAAGTTTTTCCCTCCGGGAAATGGTTTTGTTAGAGCTGCGAACCTCGTTTGTGAAATCTTGCTTGTTATCGCTCATTCTCAGCCGGGTTTGCGTTTGTTGGGGAAAACGCAATAGAACACGCTTTACCGTGGGGAAAGGTGAATCCCTCTAGCACATTGTTGATAATGCTGAGTACTTGCAGACAAAGGGACGTGCACAGCACGGTGGTGTTTAGACTAGTGAGAATTCGCGGTTAAAGGTGGGGAATACATGTGCAAACACTGTTGAAACACTGGGATTCACAATGAAAGTGGTGCAAATGCTGGAGCAGAGGGAACTGAACGCAGAAAAATGACAATGCTTTTCAGGGGAAATACATTTGCCTGAATGTGCTTGAAACACTAGGAATTCATGTGGAAAGAGCCAGTTTAGCTGTACAGTGCTTGAGCACTGGGAAATCACGTTCACACAGCTGTGCACTAAGGTGGATGCTGGATTCACTGAGAATTCCCAGTGCAGAAGCAGGCGTTTTTAGAAGAATGCTAGTTAAGCACTGCAGAATTGAGTTTTGAAACTCATAGAACTCACAGTGTTACAGCACGGACATCTGAGGAAATGGGCTTGAATCAACAGGAACACACGTTCGAATAGTGTGATCTGGCGGGGAAAAGTTTTACCCTCCGGGATATCGTTCTGTTAGAGCTGCGAACCTCCTAAGCGAAATCTTGCCAGGAATCGCTCATTCTCAGCCAGGTTTACATTTGGCGGAGCAAACGCAAAATGAAAGGCTTTACCTTGCGGAAACCTGAATCTCTCTAGCCCATTGTTGATAATGCTGAGTACTTGCTGACAAAGGAATGTGCACAGCAGGGTGCTGTTTAGACTAGTGAGAATTCACGGTTAAGGTGGAGAATAGATGTGCAAACACTGTTGAAACACTGGGATTCACAATGAAATTGGTGGAAATGCTGGACCAGAGGGAACTGAAAGCAGAGAAATGACAATGCTTCCCCAGGGAAATACATTCGCATGACTTTTCAAGAAACACTAGGAATTCATATGGAAAGAGCCAGTTTAGCTGTACAGTACTTGAGCACTGGGAAATCACGTTCACACAGCTGTGCAGTAAGCTGAAAGCTGGATTGACTGAGAATTCCCAGTGCAGAAGCAGGCATTTTTAGAAGAATGCAGGTTAAGCACTGTGGAATTGAGTTTTCAAACTCTTAGAACTCACAGTGTTACAGCACGGACATCTGTGGAAATGGGCTTGAATCAACAGGTATACACGATCGGTAGTATGATCTGGCAGGGAAAAGTTTTCTCCCATTGGATATCATTTTGTCAGAGATGCGAACCTCGTTTGCGTAATGTTGCCTGTTATCGCTCATTCTCAGCCGTGTTTGAGTATTGCGGGGAAAACGCAATAGAACCCGCTTTACCTTGGGGTAAGCTGAATCTCTCTAGCGAATTTTTGATAATGCTGAAAACTAGCAGACACCGGGATGTGCACAGCAGGGTGGTGTTTAGTCTAGTGAGAATTCGTGGTTAAAGGTGGGGAATAGATGTGCAAACACAGTTGAAACACTGGGATTCACAAGGAAAGTGATGGAAATGCGGGAGGAGAGGGAACTGAACGTAGAGAAATTACAATGCTTTTCAGGGGAAATACATTTGCATGAATATGCTTGAAACACTAGGAATTCATGTGGAAAGAGCCAGTTTAGCAGTAAGACACTAAGCTGTATGCTGGATTCACTGAGAATTCCCAGTGGAGAAGCAGGCGTTTCTAGAAGAATGCTGGTTAAGCAATGCAGAATTGAGTTTTCAAACTCTTAGAACTCATAGTGTTACAGCACAGACATCTGTGGAAATGGGCTCGAATCAAAAGGAATACAGGATTGGGTAGTATGATGTGGCAGGGAAAAGTTTTCTCCCCTTGGATATCATTTTTTCAGAGCTGCGAACCTCGTTTGCGAAATCTTGCTTGTTATCGCTCATTCTCAGCCTCGTTTGAGTTTGGTGGGGAAAACGCAAAAGAAAACGCTTTACCTTGGAGAAAGCTGAATCTCTCTAGCGCATTGTTGATAATGCTGAGAACTAAGAGACACAGGGATGTGCACAGCAGAGTGGTGTTTAGATTAGTGAGAATTCATGGTTAAAGGTGGGGAATAGATGTGCAAACACTGTTGAAACAGTTGGATTCACAATCAAAGGGGTGGAAATGCTGGAGCAGAGGGAACTGAACGCAGAGAAATGACAATGCTTTTCCAAGGAAATAAATTTGCATAAATATGATTGAAACACTAGGAATTCACTGGGAAAGAGCCAGTTTAGCTGTACAGTGTTTGAGCACTGGGAAATCACGTTCACACAGCTGTGCACTAAGCTAGATGCTGGATTCACTGAGAATTCCCAGTGCAGAAGCAGGCGTTTTTAGGAGAATGCTGGTTAAGCACTGCAGAATTCAGTTTTTAAACTCTTAGAACTCACAGTGTTACAGCACGGACATCTGTGGAGATGGACTTAAATCAACAGGAATACACAATTGGGTAGTGTGATGAGGCAGTGAAAAGTTTTTCCCTCCGAGATACCATTTTGTTAGAGCTGTGAACCTTGTAGGCGAAATCTTGCCTGCCGGGTTTGAGTTTGGTGGTGTAAACACAATAGAACACGCTTTACCTTGGGGAAAGGTGAACCTCTCTAGCGCATTGTTGATAATGCTGAGTACTTGCAGACAAAGGGATGTGCACAGCAGGGTGGTGTTGAGACTAGTGAGAATTTGCGGTTAAAGTGGGGAATAGATGTGCAAACACTGTTGAAACACTGGGATTCACAATGAAAGTGGTGGAAATGCTGGAGCAGAGGGAACAGAACGCAGAGAAATGACAATGCTTTTCCAGGAAAATACATTTGCATGAATGTGCTTGAAACACTAGGAATTCATTTGGAAAGAGCCAGTTTAGATGTACAGAGCTTAAACACTGGGAAATGTCATTCACACAGCTGTGCACTAAGCTGGATGCTGGATTCACTGAGAATTCCCAGTGCAGAAACTGGCGTTTATAGAAGAATGCTGGTTAAGCAATGCAGAATTGAGTTTTCAAACTCTTAGAACTCACAATGTTACAGCACGGACATCTGTGGAAATGGGCTTGAATCAACAGGTATACACGATCGGTAGTATGATATGGCAGGGAAAAGTTTTCTCCCCTTGGATATCATTTTGTCAGAGATGCGAACCTCGTTTGCGAAAGCTTGCCTGTTATCGCTCATGCTCAGCCGTGTTTGAGTTTGGTGGGGAAAACGCAATACAACACGCTTTACCTTGGGGAAAGGTGAATCTCTCTAGCGCATTGTTGATAATGCCTAGAACTAGCAGAGACAGGGATGTGCACAGCAGGGTGGTGTTTAGACTAGTGAGAATTCGCGGTTAAAGGTGGGGAATAGATGTGTAAACACTGTTGAAACACTGGGATTCACAATGAAAGTGGTGGAAATACTGGAGCATAGGGAAGTGAACGCAGAGAAATGACAATGCTTTTCAGGGGAAATACAATTGCATGAATGTGCTTGAAACACTAGGAATTCATGTGGAAAGAGCCAGTTTAGCTCTACAGTGCTTGAGCACTGGGAAATCACGTTCAAACAGCTGTGCACTAAGCTGGATGCTGGATTCACTGAGAATTCCCAGTGCAGAAGCAGGCGTTCTTAGAAGAATGCTGGTTAAGCACTGCAGAATTGTGTTTTCAAACTCTTAGAACTCACAGTGTTACAGCACGGACATCTGTGGAAATGGGCTTGAATCAAGGTAATAAACGATCGGGTAGTATGATCTGGCAGGTAAAAGTTTTGTCCCCTTGGATATCATTTTGTCAGAGCTGCGAACCTCGTTTGGGAAATCGTTCCTGTTATTACTCATTCTCAGCTGGGTTTGAGTTTGGTGGGGAAAACGCAAAAGAACATGCTTTACCTTGGAGAAAGCTGAATATCTGTAGCGCATTGTTGATAATGCTGAGACCTATCATACACAGGAATGTGCACAGCAGAGTGGTGTTTAGATTAGTGAGAATTCACGGTTAAAGGTGGGGAATAGTTGTGCAAACACTGTTCAAACACTGGGATTCACAATCAAAGTGGTGAAAATGCTGGAGCCGAAGGAACTGAACGCAGAGAAATGACAATGCTTTTCCAGGGAAATAAATTTGCATAAATGTGCTTTCAAAACTAGGAATTCATGTGGAAAGAGCCAGTTTAGCTGTACAGTGTTTGAGCACTGGGAAATCACGTTCACACAGCTGTGCAGTAAGCTGGATGCAGGATTCACTGAGAATTCCCAGTGCAGAAGTAGGCGTTTTTAGGAGAATAATGGTTAAGCACTGCAGAATTCAGTTTTCAAACTCTTAGAACTCACAGTGTTACAGCACGGACATCTGTGGAGATGGGGTTGAATCAACAGGAATATGCAATTGGATAGTGTGATCAGGCAGTGAAAAGTTTTTCCTCCGGGAAATCGATTTGTTAGAGATGCGAACCTCGTTTGGGAAATATTGCTTGTTATCGCTCATTCTCAGACGGGTTTGAGTTTGGTGGTGTAAACACAATGGAACACGCTTTACCTTGGGGAAAGGTGAATCTCTCTAGCGCATTGTTGATAATGCTGAGTACTTGCAGACAAAGGGATGTGCACAGCAGGGTGGTGTTTAGACTAGTGAGAATTTGCGGTTAAACTGGGGAATAGATGTGCAAACACTGTTGAAACACTGGGATTCACAATGAAAGTGGTGGAAATGCTGGAGCAGAGGGAACAGAACGCAGAGAAATGACAATGCTTTTCCAGGAAAATACATTTGCATGAATGTGCTTGATACACTAGCAAATCATTTGGAAAGAGCCAGTTTAGCTGTACAGTGCTTGAGCACTGGGAAATGTCGTTCACACAGCTGTGCACTAAGCTGGATGCTGGATTCACTGAGAATTCACAGTGCAGAAACTGGTGTTTATAGAAGAATGCTGGTTAAGCACTGCAGAATTGAGTTTTCAAACTCTTAGAACTCACAGTGTTACAGCACGGACATCTGTAGAAATGGGCTTTAATCAACAGGTATACACGATTGGTGGTATGATCTGGCAGGGAAAAGTTTTCTCCCCTCTGATATCATTTTGTTAGAGATGCGAACCTCGTTTGCGAAATCTTGCCTGTTATCGCTCATTCTCAGCCGGGTTTGAGTTTGGTGGCGAAAACGCAATAGAACACGCTTTACCTGGGGAAAGCTGAATCTCTCTAGCGCATTTTTGATAATGCTGAGAACTAGCAGACACAGGGATGTGCACAGAGGGGGGGGGGTTAGACTAGTGAGAATGCGCGATTAAAGGTGGGGAATAGATGTGCAAACACTGTTGAAACACTGGGATTCACAATGAAAGTGGTGGAAATGCGGGAGAAGAGGGATCTGAACGCAGAGAAAGGACAATGCTTTTCAGGGGAAATACATTTATATGAATGTGCTTGAAACACTAGGAATTCATGTGGAAAGAGCCAGTTTAGCTGTACAGTGCTTGAGCACTGGGAAATCACGTTCACAGAGCTGTGCAGTAAGCTGGATGCTGGATTCACTGAGAATTCCCTCGCAGAATCAGGCATTTTTAGAAGAATGCTCGTTAAGCACTGCAGAATTGAGTTTTCAAACTTTTAGAACTCACAGTGTTACAGCACGGACTCTGTGGGAATGGGCTTGAATAAACAGGAATACACAATTGGGTAGTGTGATCAGGCAGTGAAAAGTTTTTCCCTCCGGGAAATGGTTTTGTTAGAGCTGCAAACCTCGTTTGCTAAATCTTGCTTGTTATGGCTCATTCTCAGCCGTGTTTGAGTTTGGTGGGGAAAACGCAATAGAACACGATTTACCTTGTGGAAACCTGAATCTCTCTAGCGCATTGTTGATAATGCTGAGTACTTGCAGACAAAGGGATGTGCACAGCAGTGTGCTGTTTAGACTAGTGAGAATTCACGGTTAAGGTGGGGAATAGATGTGCAAACACTGTTAAAACACTGGGATTCACAATGAAAGTGGTGGAAATGCTGGAGCAGAAGGAACTGAACGCAGAGAAATGACAATGCTTTCCAGGGGAAATATATTCGCATGAATGTGCTTGAAACACTAGGAATTCATGTTGAAAGAGCCAGTTTAGCTGTGAGACACTAAGCTGTATGCTGGATTCAATTCCCAGTGGAGAAGCAGGCGTTTTTAGAAGAATACTTGTTAAGCACTGCAGAATTGAGTTTTCAAACTCTTAGAACTCACAGTGTTACAGCACGGACATCTGTGGAAATGGGCTTGAATCAACAGGAACACACGTTCGATTAGTGTGATTTGGCAGGGAAAAGTTTCACCCTCCAGGATATCGTTCTGTTAGAGCTGTGAACCTCCTAAGCGAAATCTTGCCAGGAATCGCTCATTCTCGGCCAGGTTTACATTTGGCGGAGCAAACGCAAAATGAAAGCTTTACCTTGTGGAAACCTGAATCTCTCTAGCGCATTGTTGATAATGGTGAGTACTTGCAGACAAATGAATGTGCACAGTAGGGTGCTGTTTAGGCTAATGAGACTTCACGGTTAAGGTGGAGAATAGATGTGCAAACACTGTTGAAACACTGGGATTCACAATGAAAGTGGTGGAAATGCTGGAGCAGAGGGAACTGAACGCAGAGAAATGACAATGCTTTTCCAGGGAAATACATTCGCATGAATGTGCTTGAAACTCTAGAAATTCAGGTGGAAGGAGCCAGTTTAGTGGTACAGTGCTTGAGCACAGGGAAAAGATGTTCACACAGATGTGCACTAAGCTGGATGCTGGATTCACTGAGAATTCCTACTGCAGAAACTGGCGTTTATAGAAGAATGCTGGTTAAGCACTGCAGAATTGAGTTTTCAAACTCTTAGAACTCACAGTGTTACAGCACGGACATCTGTGGAAATGGGCTTGAATCAACAGGTATACACGATCGGTAGTATGATCTGGCAGGGAAAAGTTTTCTCCCATTGGATATCATTTTGTCAGAGATGCGAACCTCCTTTGCGAAATCTTGCTGGTCATCGCTCATTCTCAGCCGGGTTTGAGTTTGGTGGGGAAAACGCAATAGAACATTCTTTACCTTGGGGAAAGCTGAATCTCTCTAGCGCATTGTTGATAATGCTGAGAACTAGCAGACACAGGGATATGCACAGCAGGGTGGTGTTTAGACTAGTGAGAATTCGCGGTTAAAGGTGGGGAATAGATGTGCAAACACTGTTGAAACACTGGGATTCACAATGAAAGTGGTGCAAATGCTGGAGCAGAGGGAACTGAACGAAGAGGAATCACAATGCTTTTCAGGGGAAATACATTTGCATGAATGTGCTTGAAACACTAGGAATTCATGTGCAAAGAGCCAGTTTAGCTGTACAGTGCTGGAGCACTGGGAAATCACGTTAACACAGCTGTGCACTAATCTGGATGCTGGATTCACTGAGAATTCCCAGTGCAGAAGCAGGCGTTTTTAGAAGAATGCTGGTTAAGCACTGCAGAATTGAGTTTTCAAACTCTTAGAACTCACAGTGTTACAGCACGGACATCTGTGGAAATGGGCTTGAATCAACAGGAACACACGTTCGAATAGTGTGATCTGGCAGGGAAAAGTTTTACCCCCGGGATCTAGTTCTGTTAGAGCTGCGAACCTCCTATGCGAAATCTTGCCAGGAATTGCTCATTCTCAGCCAGGTTTACATTTGGCGGAGCAAACACAAAATGAAAGGCTTTACCTTGTGGAAACCTGAATCTCTCTATGGAATTGTTGATAATGTTGAGTACTTGGAGACAAAGGAATGTGCACAGCAGGGTGCTGTTTAGACTAGTGAGAATTCACAGTTAAGGTGGAGAATAGATGTGCAAACACTGTTGAAACACTGGGATTCTTAATGAAAGTGGTGGAAATGCGGGAGCAGAGGGAACTGAACGCAGAGAAATGACAATACTTTTCCAGGGAAATACATTTGCATGAATGTGCTTGAAACACTAAGAATTCATGTGGAAAGAGCCAGTTTAGCTGTACAGTGTTTGAGCCCTGGGAAATTATGTTCACACAGCTGTGCACTAAGCTGGATGCTGCATTCACTGAGTATTCACTGTGCAGAAGCAGGCGTTTTTAGGAGAATGCTGGTTAAGCACTGCAGAATTGAGTTTTCAAACTCTTAGAACTCACAGTGTTACAGCACGGACATCTGTGGGAATGGGCTTGAATAAACAGGAATACAAAATTGGGTAGTGTGATCAGGCAGTGAAAAGTTTTTCCTCCGGGAAATGGTTTTGTTAGAGCTGGGAACCTCGTTTGCGAAATCTTGATTGTTATCGCTCATTCTCAGCCGGGTTTGAGTTTGGTTGTGTAACCACAATGGAACACGCTTTACCTTGGGGAAAGGTGAATCTCTCTAGCGCATTGTTGATAATGCTGAGTACTTGCAGACAAAGGGATGTGCACAGCAGGGTGGTGTTTAGACTAGTGAGAATTTGCGGTTAAAGTTGGGAATAGATGTGCAAACACTGTTGAATCACTGGGATTCAAAATGAAAGTGGTGGAAATGCTGGAGCAGAGGGAACAGAACGCAGAGAAATGACAATTTTTTTCCAGGGAAATACATTTGCATGAATGTGCTTGAAACACTAGGAATTCATTTG
>JAOAOB010000060.1:0-56135 GCA_027563665.1 Antrozous pallidus | reverse complement strand
TCCTCAGTCCCCGCACTGCCCTTCCAGCACCCTCCCAGTCCCCTACCTCCCCCATTTCTCTTACAGCTACCTCCCAGGCCCCGCGCACCCTGCACTTCCCTTTCAGCTCTCTCCCAGGGCCTTCGATCCCCGCACTGCCCTCCCACATCCCTCCCAGGCCCCTCATTCCCCGCACTGCCCTTCCAGGTCTCTCTCAGTCCCCTTACTCCCCGCACTGCCCTTCCAGCTACCACCCAGGCCCCTCGCTCCCCACACTGTCCTTCCAGCTCCCTCCCAGGCCCCTTGCTCTCCTCACTACCCTTTCAGCTGCTTCCCAGGCCCCTGGCTCTCCTCCCTGTCTTTCCACCTTCTTCCCAGGCCCCTCGCTCTCCGCACTGCACTTCAAGGTGCCTCCCAGGCCCCTTGCTCCCCTCAGTGCCACTGCAACTCAATCCCAGGCCCTAGCTCCCCGCACTGCTCTTCCAGCTCCCTCCCTGGCCCCTCGATCTCCTAACTGCCCTTTCAGCTCTCTCCCAAGCCCCTCGCTCCCCTCAATGCCCTTCCAGCACTGCCAGGCTCCTTGGTCTCCTCACTGCCCTTTCAGCTCCCTCCCAGGCCCCTTGCTCTCCCCACTTCCCTTCTAGCTCCCTCCCAGGCCCATCGCTCCCCCATTTCTCTGCCAGCTACCTCCCTGGCGCCACACTCCCTTCACTTCCCTTCAAGCTCCCTTGCAGGCCCTTCGCTCCCCGCACAGCCCTTCGAGCTCACTCCAGGCCCCTCACACCCCGCACTTCCCTTCCAGCTCTCCCCAAGGCCCCTCACTCCCCGAATTGCCCTTCCAGCACAATCCCAAAACCCTACCTCCTCAATTTCTCTTACAGCTACCTCCCGGGACCCGCGCACTATGCACTGCCCTTCCAACTCTCTCCCAGGCCCCTTGCTCTCCTCAGTGCCTTCCAGCTCCCTCCCAGGCCCATCGCTCCCCCATTTCTCTGCCAGCTACCTCCCTAGCGCCGCGCACCCTGCACTTCCCTTCAAGCTCCCTCCCAGGCCCTTCGCTCCCCCATTTCTCTGCCAGCTACCTCCCTGGCGCCGCGCACCCTGCACTTCCCTTCAAGCTCCCTCCCAGGCCCCTCACTCCCCGCACTTCCCTTCCAGCTCTCTCCAAGGCCCCTCAGTCCCCGCACTGCCCTTCCAGCACCCTCCCAGTCCCCTATCTCCATCATTTCTCTTACAGCTACCTCCCAGGCCCCGCGCACCCTGCACTTTCCTTTCAGCTCGCTCCCAGGGCCTTCGATCCCCGCACTGCCCTTCCACATCCCTCCCAGGCCCCTCATTCCCCGCACTGCCCTTCCAGGTCTCTCTCAGTCCCCTTACTCCCTGGACTGCCCTTCCAGCTCCCTCCCAGGCCCCTTGCTCTCCTCCCTGCCCTTCCAGCTCCCTCTCAGGCCCTTTGATCCCCGCACTGCCCTTCCAGCTCCCTCCCAGGCCCTTCACTCCCTGCACTGCCCTTCCAGATCACTCCCAGGCCCCTCACTCCCCGCACTGCCCTTCCAGCTACCAACCAGGCCCCTCGCTCCCCACACTGCCCTTCCAGCTACCTCCCAGACCCCTTGCTCTCCTCACTGCCCTTCCAACTGCTTCCCAGGCCCCTGGCTCTCCTCCCTGTCTTTCCAGCTTCTTCCCAGGCCCCT
This sequence comes from Antrozous pallidus, assembly GCA_027563665.1. Lineage (NCBI taxonomy): Eukaryota > Metazoa > Chordata > Mammalia > Chiroptera > Vespertilionidae > Antrozous > Antrozous pallidus. The sequence goes on along the minus strand of JAOAOB010000060.1, from coordinate 54,462 downwards.
CGCTCTCCTCACTGCACTTGCAGGTGCCTCCCATGTCCCTGCATCTCCTCACTGTCCTTCCACCTTCCTCCGAGGCCCCTTGCCCTCCTCACTGCCCTTCCAGTTCCCTCCCAGGCCCATTGATACCCTCAGTGCCATTGCAACTCAATCCCAGGCCCCTCGCTTCCCGCACTGCTCTTCCAGCTCCCACCCAGGCCCCTAGATCTCCTAACTGCCCTTTCAGCTCTCTCCCAGGCCCCTCGCTCCCCTCAATTCCCTTCCTGCACTCCCAGGCTCCTTGGTCTCCTCACTGCCCTTACAGCCCCCTCCCAGTCCTCTCCCTCCCGCACTTCCCTTCCTACTCCCTCCCAGGCCCCTTGTTCTCCTCACTGCCCTTCTAGCTACCTCCCAGGCCCATCGCTCCCCCATTTCTCTGCCAGCTACCTCCCTAGCGCCAGGCTCCCTGCACTTCCCTTCAAGCTGCCTTCCAGGCCCTTTGCTCCCCGCACTGCCCTTCGAGCTCCCTCCCAGGCCCCTCACACCCCGCACTTCCCTTCCAGCTCTCTCCAAGGCCCCTCACTCCCCGAGTTGCCCTTCCAGCACCCTCCCAAAACCCTACCTCCTCCATTTCTCTTAATGCTACCTCCCGGGCCCCGCGCACCATGCACTGCCCTTCCAACTCCCTCCCAGGCCCCTTGCTCTCCTCAGTGCCTTCCAGCTCCCTCCCAGGCCCCTTGCACCCCTCCCTGCCCTTCCAGCTCCCTCCCAGACCCATTGCTCTCCTCACTACCCTACTGGTCCCTCCCAGGCCATTTGATCACCGCACTGCCCTTCTAGCTCCCTCCCAGGCCCCTCATTCCCCGCACTGCCCTTCCATGTCTCTCTCAGTCCCCTTACTCCCCGCACTGCCATTCCAGCTCCCTCCCAGGCCCATCGCTCCCCCATTTCTCTGCCAGCTACCTCCCTAGCGCCGCGCACCCTGCACTTCCCTTCAAGCTCCCTCCCAGGCCCTTCGCTCCCCCATTTCTCTGCCAGCTACCTCCCTAGCGCCGCGCACCCTGCACTTCCCTTCAAGCTCCCTCCCAGGCCCTTCGCTCCCTGCACTGTCCTTCCAGCTCCCTCCCAGTCCCCTCACTCCCCGCACTTCCCTTCCAGCTCTCTCCAAGTCTCCTCAGTCCCCGCACTGCCCTTCCAGCACCCTCCCAGTCCCCTACCTCCCCCATTTCTCTTATAGCTACCTCCCAGGCCCCGCGCACCCTGCACTTCCCTTTCAGCTCTCTCCCAGGGCCTTCGATCCCCGCACTGCCCTCCCACATCCCTCCCAGGCCCCTCATTCCCCGCACTGCCCTTCCAGGTCTCTCTCAGTCCCCTTAATCCCCGGACTGCCCTTCCAGCTCCCTCCCAGGCCCCTTGCTCTCCTCACTGCCCTTCCAGCTCCCTCTCAGGCCCTTTGATCCCCGCACTGCCCTTCCAGCTCCCTCCCAGGCCCTTCGCTCTCTGCACTGCCCTTCCAGATCACTCCCAGGCCCCTCACTCCCCGCACTGCCCTTCCAGCTACCACCCAGGCCCTTCGCTCCCCACACTGTCCTTCCAGCTCCCTCCCAGACCACTTGCTCTCCTCACTGCCCTTCCAGCTGCTTCCCAGGACCCTGGCTCTCCTCCCTGTCTTTCCAGCTTCTTCCCAGGCCCCTCACTCTCCTCACTGCACTTCCAGGTGCCTCCCACGTCCCTGCATCTCCTCACTGTCCTTCCACCTTCCTCCGAGGCCCCTTGCCCTCCTCACTGCCCTTCCAGTTCCCTCCCAGGCCCCTTGCTCTCCTCAGTGCCATTGCAACTCAATCCCAGGCCCCTCGCTCCACGCACTGCTCTTCCAGCTCCCTCCCAGGCCCCTCGATCTCCTAACTGCCCTTTCAGCTCTCTCCCAGGCCCCTCGCTCCCCTCACTGCCCTTCCAGCACTCCCAGGCTCCTTGGTCTCCTCACTGCCCTTCCAGCTCCCTCCCAGGCCCCTCCCTCCCGCACTTCCATTCCAACTCCCTCCCAGGCCCCTTGCTCTCCTCACTGCCCTTCTAGCTCCCTCCCAGGCCCATCGCTCCCCCATTTCTCTGCCAGCTACCTCCCTAGCGCCACGCTCCCTGCACTTCCCTTCAAGCTGCCTTCCAGGCCCTTTGCTCCCCGCACTGCCCTTCGAGCTCCCTCCCAGGCCCCTCACACCCCGCACTTCCCTTCCAGCTCTCTCCAAGGCCCCTCACTCCCCGAATTGCCCTTCCAGCACCCTCCAAAAACCCTACCTCCTCCTTTTCTCTTAATGCTACCTCCCGGGCCCCGCGCACCATGCACTGCCCTTCCAACTCCCTCCCAGGCCCCTTGCTCTCCTCAGTGCATTCCAGCTCCCTCCCAGGACCCTTGATCTCCTAACTGCCCTTCCAGCTACCTCCCAGTCCCCTCCCTCCCGCACTTCCCTTCCAGCTCCCTGCCAGGCCCTTCGCTCTCCGCACTGCACTTCCAGCTCCCTCTTAGGGCCCTCACTCCCTGAACTGCCCTTCCAGCTCCCTCCCAGGCCCCTGCCTCTCTTCACTGCCCTTCAACCTCCCTCCCAGGACCCTTGCTCTCCTCACTACCATTCTGGCTCCCTCGCAGGCCCTTCGCTACTCGCACTGCCCTTCCAGCACCCTTCCAGGCCCCTCCCTCCTGCACTACCCTTCCAACTCACTCCCAGGCCCCTTGCTCTCCTCACTTCCCTTCAAGCTCCCTCCCAGGCCCTTCGCTACTCGCACTGCCCTTCCAGCACCCTCCCAGGCCCCTACCTCCCCCATTTCTCTTTCAGCTCCCTCCCAGGCCCTTAGCTACACGCACTGCCCTTCCAGCTGCCTCCCAGGCCCCTCATTCCCCGCACTGCCCTTCCAGGTCTCTCTCAGTCCCCTTATTCCCCGCACTCCCCTTCCAGCTCCCTTCCAGCCCCCTCACTCCCCGCAGTGCCCTAGCAGCTCCCTCCCAGGCCCCTTGCTTCCCTCACTGCCCTTCCAGCTCCCTCCCAGACCCATTGCTCTCCTCACTACCCTCCCAGCTCCCTCCCAGGCCCTGTGATCTCCGCACTGCCCTTCCAGCTCCCTCCCAGGCTCTTCGCTCCCTGCACTGCCCTTCCAGCTCCCTCCCAGGCCCCTTGTTCCTCTCACTGTCCTTCCAGCTCCCTCGCAGGCCCCGCGCTCTCCTCACTGCCCTTCCAGCTCCGTCCCAGGCCCCTTGCTCTCCTCAGTGTCTTCCAGCTCCCTCCCAGGACCCTTGATCTCCTAACTGCCCTTCCAGCTACCTCCCAGGCCCCTCGCTCCCCACACTGCCCTTCCAGCTCCGTCCCAGGCCCCTCACTCCCCGCACTTCCCTTCCAGCTCTCTCCAAGGCTCCTCACTCCCCGCACTGCCCTTCCAGCACCCTCCCAGTCCCCTACCTCCCCCAGTTCTCTTACAGCTACCTCCCAGGCCCCGCGCACCATGCACTTCCCTTTCTGCTCCCTCCCAGGCCCTTCGCTCCCCGCACTGCACTTCCAGATCTCTCCCAGGCCCCTCATTCCCCGCACTGCCCTTCCAGGTCTCTCTCAGTCCCCTTACTCCCCGCACTGCCCTTCCAGCTCCCTTCCAGCCCCCTCACTCTCCAAACTGCCCTAGCAGCTCCCTCCCAGGCCCATTGCTCGCCTCACTGCACTTCCAGCTCACTCCCAGACCCATTGCTCTCCTCACTACCCTTCCAGCTCCCTCCCAGGCCCTTCGCTCCTAGCACTGCCCTTCCAGATCCCTCCCACTCTCCTTGCTCCTCTCACTGTCCTTCCAGCTCCCTCGCAGGCCCCTTGCTCTCATCATGGCATTCCAGCTACCTCCCAGTCCCCTTGATCTCCTAACTGCCCTTCCAGCTACCTCCCAGGCCCCTTGCTCCCAACATTTCCCTTCCAGCTCCCTCCCAGGCCCTTCGCTCCCAGCACTGCCCTTCCAGCTCCCTCCCAGGCCCCTTGCTCCTCTCACTGTCCTTCCAGCTCCCTCGCAGGCCCCTTGCTCTCATCATGGCATTCCAGCTACCTCCCAGTCCCCTTGATCTCCTAACTGCCCTTACAGCTGCTTCCCAGGCCCCTGACTCTCCTCCCTGTCTTTCCAGCTTCTTCCCAGGCCCCTTGCTCTCCTCACTGCACTTCCAGGTGCCTCCCACGTCCCTGTATCTCCTAACTGCCCTTTCAGCTCTCTCCCAGGCCCCTCGCTCCCCTCAATGCCCTTCCAGCACTCCCAGGCTCCTTGGTCTCCTCACTGCCCTTCCAGCTCCCTCCCAGGCCCCTTCCTCTCCTCACTGCCCTTCTAGCTCCCTCCCAGGCCCATCGCTCCCCCATTTCTCTGCCAGCTACCTCCCTAGCGCCACGCTCCCTGCACTTCCCTTCAAGCTGCCTTCCTGGCCCTTTGCTCCCCGCACTGCCCTTTGAGCTCCCTCCAGGCCCCTCACACCCCGCACTTCCCTTCCAGCTCTCTCCAAGGCCCCTCACTCCCCGAATTGCCCTTCCAGCACCCTCCCAAAACCCTACCTCCTCCATTTCTCTTACAGCTACCTCCCGGGCCCTGCGCACCATGCACTGCCCTTCCAACTCCCTCCCAGGCCCCTTGCTCTCCTCAGTGCCTTCCAGCTCCCTTCCAGTACCCTTGATCTCCTAACTGCCCTTCCAGCTCCCTCCCAGCCCTCTCACTCCCCACACTGCCCTTCCAGCTCTCTCCAAGGCCCCTCACTCCCTGCACTGCCGTTCCAGCACCCTCCCAGGCCCCTACCTCCCCCAGTTCTCTTACAGCTACCTCCCAGGCCCCGCGCACCATGCACTTCCCTATCTGCTCCCTCCCAGGCCCTTCGCTCCCCGCACTGCATTTCCAGCTCCCTCTTAGGGCCCTCACTCCCCGAACTGCCCTTCCAGCTCCCTCCCAGGCCCCTGCCTTTCCTCACTGCCCTTCAACCTCCCTCCCAGGCCCCTTGCTCTCCTCACTACCATTCTGGCTCCCTCTCAGGCCCTTCGCTACTCGCACTGCCCTTCCAGCACCCTCCCAGGCCCCTCCCTCCTGCACTACCCTTCCAACTCACTCCCAGGCCCCTTGCTCTCCTCACTTCCCTTCAAGCTCCCTCCCAGGCCCTTCGCTACTCGCACTGCCTTTCCAGCACCCTCCCAGGCCCCTACCTCCCCCATTTCTCTTTCAGCTCCCTCCCAGGCCATTAGCTACCCGCACTGCCCTTCCAGCTGCCTCCCAGGCCCCTCATTCCCCGCACTTTCCTTCCAGCTCCCTTCCAGCCCCCTCACTCCCCGCAGTGCCCTAGCAGCTCCCTCCCAGGCCCCTTGCTCCCCTCACTGCCCTTCCAGCTCCCTCCTAGACCCATTGCTCTACTCACTACCCTACCAGCTCCCTCCCAGGCCCAGTGATCTCCGCACTGCCCTTCCAGCTCCCTCCCATGCTCTTCGCTCCCTGCACTGCCCTTCCAGCTCCCACCCCGGCCCGTTGCTCCTCTCACTGTCCTTCCAGCTCCCTCGCAGGTCCCGGCTCTCCTCATGCCCTTCCAGCTCCATCCCAGGCCCCTTGCTCTCCTCAGTGTCTTCCAGCTTCCTCCCAGGAGCCTTGATCTCCTAACTGCCCTTCCAGCTACCTCCCAGGCCCCTCACTCCCCACACTGCCCTTCCAGCTCCGTCCAAGGCCCCTCACTCCCCGCACTTCCCTTCAGGCTCTCTCCCCGGCTCCTCACTCCCCGCACTGCCCTTCCAGCACCCTCCCAGGCCCCTACCTCCCCCAGTTCTCTTACAGCTACCTCCCAGGCCCCGCGCACCATGCACTTCCCTTTCTGCTCCATCCCAGGCCCTTCGCTCCCCGCACTGCCCTTCCAGATCTCTCCCAGGCCCCTCATACCCCGCACTGCCCTTCTAGGTCTCTCTCAGTCCCCTCACTCCCCGGACTGCCCTAGCAGCTCCCTCCCAGGCCCCTTGCTCCCCTCACTGACCTTCCAGCTCCCTCGCAGACCCATTGCTCTCCTCACTACACTTCCAGGTCCCTCCCAGGCCCTTTAATCCCCGCACTGCCCTTCCAGCTGCCTCCCAGGCCCTTCGCTCCCTGCAGTGCCCTTCCAGCTCCCTCCAAGTCCCCTTGCTCCTCTCACTGTCCTTCCAGCTCCGTCACAGTCCCCTTGATCTCCTAACTGCCTTTCCAGCTACCTCCCAGGCCCCTTGCTCTCCTCAATGCCCTTAAATCTGCTTCCCAGGCTACTGGCTCTCCTCCCTGTCTTTCCAGCTCCTTCCCAGGCCCCTTGCCCTCCTCACTGCCTTTCCAGCTCCCTCCCAGGCCCTTCATTCCCTGCACTGCCCTTCCAGATCCCTCCCAGGCCCCTCACTCCCCACACTGTCCTTCCAGCTCCCTCCCAGGCCCCTCGCTCTCCGCACTGCACTTCCAGGTGCCTCCCACGTCCCTGCATCTCCTCACTGTCCTTCCACCTTCCTCCGAGGCCTCTTGCCCTCCTCACTGCCCTTCCAGTTCCCTCACAGGCCCCTTGCTCCCCTCAGTGCCATTGCAACTCAATCCCAGGCCCGTCGCTTCCCGCACCGCTCTTCCAGCTCTCTCCCAGTCTCCTTGGTCTCCTCACTGCCCTTTCAGCTCCCTCCCAGGCCCTTCGCTCCCGGCACTGCCCTTCCAGCTCCCTCCCAGGCCCCTTGCTCTCCTCAGTGCCTTCCAGCTCCCTCCCAGGCCCATCGCTCCCCCATTTCTCTGCCAGCTACCTCCCTAGCGCAACACTCCCTTCACTTCCCTTCAAGCTCCCTTCCAGGCCCTTCGCTCCCCCCACTGCCCTTTGAGCTCCCTCCCAGGCCCCTCACACCCCGCACTTCCCTTCCAGCTCTCTCCAAGGACCCTCACTTCCCGAATTGCCCTTCCAGCACCCTCCCAGGCCCCTACCTCCCCCATTTCTCTTTCAGCTCCCTCCCAGGCCCTTAACAACCCGCACTGCCCTTCCAGCTGCCTCCCAGGCCCCTCATTCCCCGCACTGCCCTTCCAGGTCTCTCTCAGTCCCCTTATTCCCCGCACTCCCCTTCCAGCTTTCTTCCAGCCCCCTCCCTCCCCGCAGTGCCCTAGAAGCTCCCTCCCAGACCCCTAGCTCCCCTCACTGCCCTCCCAGCTCCCTCCCAGACCCATTGCTGTCCTCACTACCCTACCAGCTCCCTCCCAGGCCCTGTGATCTCCGCACTGCCCTTCCAGCTCCCTCCCAGGCCCCTCGCTCCCCACACTACCTTTCCAGCTCTGTCCCAGGCCCCTCACTCCCCGTACTTCCCTTCCAGCTCTCTCCAAGACCCCTCACTCCCCGAATTGCCCTTTCAGCACCCTCCCAGGCCCCTACATCCTCCATTTCTCTTATAGCTACTTCCCGGGCCACGCGCACCATGCACTTCCTTTCCAGCTCACTCCCAAGCTTCTCACTCCTGCACTGCCCTTCCAACTCCCTCCTAGGCCCATGCTCTCCTCACTGCCCTTCTAGCTCCCTCCCAGGCCCATCGCTCCCCCATTTCTCTGCTAGCTACCTCCCTAGCGCCGCGCACCCTTCACTTCCCTTCAAGCTCCCTCCCAGGCCCTTCGCTCCCCGCACTGTCCTTCCAGCTCTCTCCCAGGCCCCTCACTCCCCGAACTTCCCTTCCAGCTCTCTCCTAGGCCCCTCACTCCCCCCACTACCCTTCCAGCACCCTCCCAGTCCCCTACCTCCCCCATTTCGCTTACAGCTACCTCCCAGGCCCCGCGCACCCTGCACTTCCCTTTCAGCTCGCTCCCAGGGCCTTCGATCCCAACACTGCCCTTCAAAATCCCTCCAAGGCCCATCATTCCCCGCACTGCCCTTCCAGGTCTCTGTCAGTCCCTTTCTCCCCGCCCTGCCCTTCCAGCTGCCTCACAGGCTCATTGCTCTCCTCACTGCCCTTCCAGCTCCCTCTCAGGCCCTTTGATCCCCGCACTGCCCTTCCAGCTCCCTCCCAGGCCCTTCGCTCCCTGCACTGCCCTTCCAGACCCCTCCCAGGCCCCTCACTCCCCGCACTGCCCTTCCAGCTACCACCCAGGCCCCTCGCTCCCCACACTGTACTTCCAGCTCCCTCCCAGGCCCCTTGCTCTCCTCACTGCCCTTTCAGCTGCTTCCCAGGCCCCTGGCTCTCCTCCCTGTCTTTCCACCTTCTTCCCAGGCCCCTCGCTCTCCGCACTGCACTTCCAGGTGCCTCCCAGGTCCCTGCATCTCCTCACTGTCCGTCCACCTTCCTCCGAGGCCTCTTGCCCTCCTTACTGCCCTTCCAGTTCCCTCCCAGGCCCCTTGCTCCCCTCAGTGCCATTGCAACTCCATCCCAGGCCCTCGCTCCCTGCACTGCTCTTCCAGCTCCCTCCCAGGCTCCTCTATCTCCTAACTGCCCTTTCAGCTCTCTCCCAGGCCCCTCGCTCCCCTCAATGCCATTCCAGCACTGCCAGGCTCCTTGGTCTCCTCACTGCCCTTTTAGCTCCCTCCCAGGCCCTTCGCTCCCGGCACTGCCCTTCCAGCTACCTCCCAGGCCCCTTGCTCTCCCCACTGCCCTTCTAGTTCCCTCCCAGGCCCATCGCTCCCCCATTTCTCTGCCAGCTAACTCCCTAGCGCCACACTCCCTTCACTTCCCTTCAAGCTCCCTTCCAGGCCCTTCGCTCCCCGCACAGCCCTTCAAGCTCCCTCGAGGCCCCTCACACCCCGCACTTCCCTTCCAGCTCTCCCCAAGGCCCCTCACTCCCCGAATTGCCCTTCCAGCACAATCCCAAAACCCTACCTCCTCAATTTCTCTTACAGCTACCTCCCGGGACCCGCGCACCATGACTGCCCTTCCAACTCCCTCCCAGGCCCCTTGCTCTCCTCAGTGCCTTCCAGCTCCCTCCCAGGCCCATCGCTCCCCCATTTCTCTGCCAGCTACCTCCCTAGCGCCACACTCCCTTCACTTCCCTTCAAGCTCCCTTGCAGGCCCTTCGCTCCCCGCACTGCCCTTCGAGCTCCCTCCCAGGCCCCTCACACCCCGCACTTCCCTTCCAGCTCTCTCCTAGGCCCCTCACTCCCCGAATTGCCCTTCCAGCACCCCCCCCAGGCCCCTACCTCCCCCATTTCTCTTCCAGCTCCCTCCCAGACCCATTGCTCTCCTCACTACCCTACCAGCTCCCTCCCAGGCCCTGTGATCTCCGCACTGCCCTTCCAGCTCCCTCCCAGGCTCTTCGCTCCCTGCACTGCCCTTCCACCTCCCACCCCGGCCCGTTGCTCCTCTCACTGTCCTTCCAGCTTCCTCGCAGGCCCCGTGCTCTCCTCATGCCCTTCCTGCTCCGTCCCAGCCCCCTTGCTCTCCTCAGTGTCTTCCAGCTCCCTCCCAGGACCCTTGCTCTCCTCACTGCCCTTCCAGCTCTCTCCAAGGCCCCTCACTTTCCGCACTTCCCTTCCAGCTCTCTCCAAGGCCCCTCACTACCCGCACTGCCCTTCCAGCACCCTCCCACGCCCCTACCTAACCCATTTCTCTTACAGGCACCTCCCAGGCCCCGCTCACCCTGCATTTCCCTTTCAGCTCTCTCCCAGTGCCTTCGCTCCCCGCACTGCCCTTCCAGATCCCTCCCAGGCCCCTCATTCCCCGCACTGCCCTTCTAGGTCTCTCTCAGTCCCCTTACTCCCCGCACTGCCATTCCAGCTCCCTCCCAGGCCCATCGCTCCCCCATTTCTCTGCCAGCTACCTCCCTAGCGCCGCGCACCCTGCACTTCCCTTCAAGCTCCCTCCCAGGCCCTTCGCTCCCCCATTTCTCTGCTAGCTACCTCCCTAGCGCCGCGCACCCTGCACTTCCCTTCAAGCTCCCTCCCAGGCCCTTCGCTCCCTGCACTGTCCTTCCAGCTCCCTCCCAGGCCCCTCACTCCCCGCACTTCCCTTCCAGCTCTCTCCAAGGCCCCTCACTCCCCGAATTGCCCTTCCAGCACCCTCCCAGGCCCCTAGCTCCTCCATTTCTCTTACAGCTACCTCCCGGGCCCCGCGCACCATGCACTTCCCTTCCAGCTCCCTCCCAGGCCCCTCGCTCTCCTCACTGCCATTCCAGCTTCCTCCCAGGCCTCTTGCTCTCCTCTGCCCTTCCAGCTTCCTCCCAGGCCCCTTGCTCTCACCACTGCCCTTCTAGCTCTCTCCCAGGCCAATTGCTCCCCCATTTCTCTGCCAGCTACCTCCTCAGCGCCGCGCACCCTGCACTGTCCGTCCAGCTCCCTCCCAGGCCCCTCACTCCCCGCACTTCCCTTCCAGCTCTCTCCTAGGCCCCTCACTCCCCCCACTGCCCTTCCAGCACCCTCCCAGTCCCCTACCTCCCCAATTTCGCTTACAGCTACCTCCCAGGCCCCGCGCACCCTGCACTTCCCTTTCAGCTCGCTCCCAGGGCCTTCGATCCCAACACTGCCCTTCAAAATCCCTCCCAGGCCCCTCATTCCCCACACTGCCCTTCCAGGTCTCTCTCAGGCCCTTTCTCCCCGCACTGCCCTTCCAGCTCCCTCCCAGGCCCATTGCTCTCCTCACTGCCCTTCCAGCTCCCTCTCAGGCCCTTTGATCCCCGCACTGCCCTTCCAGCTCCCTCCCAGGATCTTCGCTCCCTGCACTGCCCTTCCAGACCCCTCCCAGGCCCCTCACTCCCCGCACTGCCCTTCCAGCTACCACCCAGGCCCCTCGCTCCCCACACTGTCCTTCCAGCTCCCTCCCAGGCCCCTTGCTCTCCTCACTGCCCTTCCAGCTGCTTCCCAGGCCCCTGGCTCTCCTCCCTGTCTTTCCACCTTCTTCCCAGGCCCCTCGCTCTCCGCACTGCACTTCAAGGTGCCTCCCAGGCCCCTTGCTCCCCTCAGTGCCACTGCAACTCAATCCCAGGCCCTAGCTCCCCGCACTGCTCTTCCAGCTCCCTCCCTGGCCCCTCGATCTCCTAACTGCCCTTTCAGCTCTCTCCCAAGCCCCTCGCTCCCCTCAATGCCCTTCCAGCACTGCCAGGCTCCTTGGTCTCCTCACTGCCCTTTCAGCTCCCTCCCAGGCCCCTTGCTCTCCCCACTTCCCTTCTAGCTCCCTCCCAGGCCCATCGCTCCCCCATTTCTCTGCCAGCTACCTCCCTAGCGCCACACTCCCTTCACTTCCCTTCAAGCTCCCTTCCAGGCCCTTCGCTCCCCGCACAGCCCTTCGAGCTCCCTCCAGGCCCCTCACACCCCGCACTTCCCTTCCAGCTCTCCCCAAGGCCCCTCACTCCCCGAATTGCCCTTCCAGCACAATCCCAAAACCCTACCTCCTCAATTTCTCTTACAGCTACCTCCCGGGACCCGCGCACCATGCACTGCCCTTCCAACTCGCTCCCAGGCCCCTTGCTCTCCTCAGTGCCTTCCAGCTCCCTCCCAGGCCCATCGCTCCCCCATTTCTCTGCCAGCTACCTCCCTAGCGCCACACTCCCTTCACTTCCCTTCAAGCTCCCTTGCAGGCCCTTCGCTCCCCGCACTGCCCTTCGAGCTCCCTCCCAGGCCCCTCACACCCCGCACTTCCCTTCCAGCTCTCTCCAAGACCCCTCACTCCCCGAATTGCCCTTCCAGCACCCCCCCAGGCCCCTACCTCCCCCATTTCTCTTCCAGCTCCCTCCCAGACCCATTGCTCTCCTCACTACCCTACCAGCTCCCTCCCAGGCCCTGTGATCTCCGCACTGCCCTTCCAGCTCCCTCCCAGGCTCTTCGCTCCCTGCACTGCCCTTCCAGCTCCCACCCCGGCCCGTTGCTCCTCTCACTGTCCTTCCAGCTTCCTCGCAGGCCCCGCGCTCTCCTCATGCCCTTCCTGCTCCGTCCCAGCCCCCTTGCTCTCCTCAGTGTCTTCCAGCTCCCTCCCAGGACCCTTGCTCTCCTCACTGCCCTTCCAGCTCTCTCCAAGGCCCCTCACTTTCCGCACTTCCCTTCCAGCTCTCTCCAAGGCCCCTCACTACCCGCACTGCCCTTCCAGCACCCTCCCACGCCCCTACCTATCCCATTTCTCTTACAGGTACCTCCCAGGCCCCGCTCACCCTGCATTTCCCTTTCAGCTCTCTCCCAGTGCCTTCGCTCCCCGCACTGCCCTTCCAGATCCCTCCCAGGCCCCTCATTCCCCGCACTGCCCTTCTAGGTCTCTCTCAGTCCCCTTACTCCCCGCACTGCCATTCCAGCTCCCTCCCAGGCCCATCGCTCCCCCATTTCTCTGCCAGCTACCTCCCTAGCGCCGCGCACCCTGCACTTCCCTTCAAGCTCCCTCCCAGGCCCTTCGCTCCCTGCACTGTCCTTCCAGCTCCCTCCCAGGCCCCTCACTCCCTGCACTTCCCTTCCAGCTCTCTCCAAGGCCCCTCAGTCCCCGCACTGCCCTTCCAGCACCCTCCCAGTCCCCTATCTCCATCATTTCTCTTACAGCTACCTCCCAGGCCCCGCGCACCCTGCACTTTCCTTTCAGCTCGCTCCCAGGGCCTTCGATCCCCGCACTGCCCTTCCACATCCCTCCCAGGCCCCTCATTCCCCGCACTGTCCTTCCAGGTCTCTCTCAGTCCCCTTACTCCCTGGACTGCCCTTCCAGCTCCCTCCCAGGCCCCTTGCTCTCCTCCCTGCCCTTCCAGCTCCCTCTCAGGCCCTTTGATCCCCGCACTGCCCTTCCAGCTCCCTCCCAGGCCCTTCACTCCCTGCACTGCCCTTCCAGATCACTCCCAGGCCCCTCACTCCCCGCACTGCCCTTCCAGCTACCAACCAGGCTCCTCACTCCCCGCACTGCCCTTCCAGCACCCTCCCAGACCCCTACCTCCCCCAGTTCTCTTACAGCTACCTCCCAGGCCCCGCGCACCATGCACTTCCCTTTCTGCTCCCTCCCAGGCCCTTCGCTCCCCGCACTGCCTTCCAGATCTCTCCCAGGCCCCTCATTCCCCGCACTGCCCTTCCAGGTCTCTCTCAGTCCCCTTCCTCCCCGCACTGCCCTTCCTGCTCCCTTCCAGCCCCCTCACTCCCCGGACTGCCCTAGCAGCTCCCTCCCAGGCCCCTTTCTCCCCTCACTGACCTTCCAGCTCCCTCCCACACCCATTGCTCTCCTCACTACCCTTCCAGGTCCCTCCCAGGCCCTTTAATCCCCGCACTGCCCTTCCAGCTCCCTCCCAGGCCCTTCGCTCCCTGCAGTGCCCTTCCAGCTACCTCCAAGTCCCCTTGCTCCTCTCACTGTCCTTCCTGCTCCTTCGCAGGCCCCTTGCTCTCATCATGGCATTCCAGCTACCTCCCAGTCCCCTTGATCTCCTAACTGCCCTTCCAGCTACCTCCCAGGCCCCTTGATCTCCTAACTGCCCTTCCAGCTCCCTCCCAGGCCCTTCGCTCCCTGCAGTGCCCTTCCAGCTACCTCCAAGTCCCCTTGCTCCTCTCACTGTCCTTCCTGCTCCTTCGCAGGCCCCTTGCTCTCATCATGGCATTCCAGCTACCTCCCAGTCCCCTTGATCTCCTAACTGCCCTTACAGCTGCTTCCCAGGCCCCTGGCTCTCCTCCCTGTCTTTCCAGCTTCTTCCCAGGCCCCTTGCTCTCCTCACTGCACTTCCAGGTGCCTCCCACGTCCCTGTATCTCCTAACTGCCCTTTCAGCTCTCTCCCAGGCCCCTCGCTCCCCTCAATGCCCTTCCAGCACTCCCAGGCTCCTTGGTCTCCTCACTGCCCTTCCAGCTCCCTCCCAGGCCCCTCCCTCCCGCACCTCCCTTCCTACTCCCTCCCAGGCCCCTTCCTCTCCTCACTGCCCTTCTAGCTCCCTCCCAGGCCCATCGCTCCCCCATTTCTCTGCCAGCTACCTCCCTAGCGCCACGCTCCCTGCACTTCCCTTCAAGCTGCCTTCCTGGCCCTTTGCTCCCCGCACTGCCCTTTGAGCTCCCTCCAGGCCCCTCAAACCCCGCACTTCCCTTCCAGCTCTCTCCAAGGCCCCTCACTCCCCGAATTGCCCTTCCAGCACCCTCCCAAAACCCTACCTCCTCCATTTCTCTTACAGCTACCTCCCGGGCCCTGCGCACCATGCACTGCCCTTCCAACTCCCTCCCAGGCCCCTTGCTCTCCTCAGTGCTTTCCAGCTCCCTCCCAGTACCCTTGATCTCCTAACTGCCCTTCCAGCTCCCTCCCAGGCCCCTCACTCCCCACACTGCCCTTCCAGCTCTCTCCAAGGCCCCTCACTCCCTGCACTGCCCTTCCAGCACCCTCCCAGGCCCCTTGCTCTCCTCAGTGCCTTCCCGCTCCCTCCCAGTACCCTTGATCTCCTAACTGCCCTTCCAGCTCCCTCCCAGGCCCCTCACTCCCCACACTGCCCTTCCAGCTCTCTCCAAGGCCCCTCACTCCCTGCACTGCCGTTCCAGCACCCTCCCAGGCCCCTACCCCCCCCCCAGTTCTCTTACAGCTACCTCCCAGGCCCCGCGCACCATGCACTTCCCTATCTGCTCCCTCCCAGGCCCTTCGCTCCCCGCACTGCATTTCCAGCTCCCTCTTAGGGCCCTCACTCCCCGAACTGCCCTTCTAGCTCCCTCCCAGGCCCATCGCTCCCCCATTTCTCTGCCAGCTACCTCCCTAGTGCAGCGCACCTTGCACTTCCCTTCAAGCTCCCTCCCAGGATCTTCGCTCCCCGCACTGTCCTTCCAGCTCTCTCCAAGGCCCCTCACTCCCCGCACTGCCCTTCCAGCACCCTCCCTCGCCCCTACCTCCCCCATTTCTCTTACAGCTACCTCCCAGGCCCCGTGCACACTGCACTTCCCTTTTAGCTCCCTCCCAGGCCCTTCGCTCCCCGCACTGTCCTCCCAGATCCCTCCCAGGCCCCTCATTCCCCGCACTGCCCTTCCAGGTATCTCTCAGTCCCCTTACTCCCCGCACTGCCCTTCCAGCTGCTTCCAGGCCCCTCACTCCCCGCACTGCCCTAGCAGCTCCCTGCCAGGCCCCTTTCTCCCTTCCATGCCCTTCCAGCTCCCTCCCAGACCCATTGCTCTCCTCAATACCCTTCCAGCTCCCTCCCAGGTCCCCTGATCTCCTAACTGCCCTTTCAGCTCTCTCCCAGGCCCCTCGCTCCCCTCACTGCCCTTCCAGCACCCTCCCACGCCCCTACCTAACCCATTTCTCTTACACCTACCTCCCAGGCCCCGCTCACCCTGCATTTCCCTTTCAGCTCTCTCCCAGTCCCTTCGCTCCCCGCACTGCCCTTCCAGCTCCCTCCCAGGCCCCTCATTCCCCGCACTGCCCTTCCAGGTCTCTCTCAGTCCCCTTACTCCCCGCACTGCCATTCCAGCTCCCTCCCAGTCCCCTTGCTCTCCTCACTGTCCTTCCAGCTTCCTCCCAGGCCCCTTGCTCTCCTCACTGTCCTTCCAGCTTCCTCCCAGGCTCCTTGCTCTCCTCAGTACCCTTCCAACTCCCTCCAAGGCCCTTCGCTACCCACACTGCCCTTCCAGCTTCCTCCCAGGCCCATCGCTCCCTGCACTGCCCTTCCAGCTCCCTCCCACGACCCTTGATCTCCTAACTGCCCTTTCAGCTCTCTCCCAGGCCCCTCGCTCCCCTCACTGCCCTTCCAGCACTCCCAGGCCCCTTGGTCTCCTCACTGCCCTTCCAGCTCCCTCCCAGGCCCCTTGCTCTCCTCACTGCCCTTTCAGCTTCCTCCCAGGCCCCTTGCTCTCCTCACTGCCCTTCCAGCTCCCTCCCAGGCCCCTTGCTCTCCTCACTGCCCTTCCAGCTCCCTCCCTGGCCCCTCACCTCCCGAACTGCCCTTCCAGCTCCGTCCCAGGCACCTTGCTCCCTGCACTGCCATTCCAGCTCCCTCCCAGGCCCCTCACTCCCCGCACTGCCCAACCAGCTTCCTCTTGGGCACTTGCCCTCCTCACTGCCCTTCCAGCTCCCTCCCAGGCCCCCTTCTCTCCTCGCTGCACTTCCAGAACCCTCCCAGGCCTCTTGCCCTCTTCACTTAACTTCCAGCTCCCTCCCAGGTCCCTTGCTCTCCTCAGTGTCCTTCAAGCTACCTCCCAGGCCCCTTTCTCTCCTCACTGTCCTTCCACCATCCTCTGAAGCCCCTTGCCCTTCTCACTGCCATTCCAGCTTTACTCCCAGGCCCCTCGCTCCCTGCATTTCCCTTCCATCTCCTTCCCAGGCCCCTTACTCTTCTCACTGCCCTTCCAGCTCCCACCCAGGGCCCTTGCTCTCCTCAGTGCCCTTCTAGCTCCCTCTCAGGCCCCTCGCTCCCCTCAATGCCCTTCCTGCACCTTCCCAGATCCCTCACTCCCCGCACTGCCCTTCCAGCTCCCTCCCAGGCCCCTTGCTCTCCTCATGCCCTTCCAGCTGCCTCCCAGGCCCCTCGATCCCCGCACTGCCCTTCCAGCTCCCTCCCAGGCCCCTTGCTCTCCTCACTGCACTTCCAGCTCCCTCCCAGGCCCCTCGCTCCCCGCACTGCCCTTCCAGCTACCTCCCAGGCCCCTTGCTCTCCTCACTGCACTTCCAGCTCCCTCCGAGGCCGGTTGCTCCCCCATTTCTCTTCTTGCTACCTCCCAGGCCCCTCGCTCCCGCACTGTCCTTCCAGCTCACTCCCTGGCTCCTCGCTCCCCACATTTCCCTTCCAGATTCCTCCCAGGCCCCTCGCTCTCCTCACTGCCCTTCTAGCTCCCTCCCAGGCCCCTTGCTCTCCTCACTGCCCTTAGACATTCCTCCCAGGCCCCTTGCCCTCCTCACTGCCCTTCCAGCTCCCTCCCTGGCCCCTCGCTCCCCGCATTGCCCATCCAGCTCAATCTCAGGCCCCTTGCTCTCTTCACTGCCCTAACCAGCTCACTCCCAGGCCCTTCGCTCCCCACATTTTCCTTCCAGCTCCCTCCCAGGCCTCTCACTCCCCGCACTGCCCTTCCAACTCCCTGCCATGCCCCTTGCTCTCATCACTGCCCTTCTAGCTCCCTCCCAGCCCCCTCCCTCCCCGCTTTTCCCTTCCAGCTCACTCCCAGACCCCTTGCTCTCCTCATTGCTCTTCCAGCTCACTCCCTGGCTCCTCGCTCTCCACATTTCCCTTCCAGCTTCCTCCCAGGCCCCTCCCTCTCCTCACTGCCTTTCCAGGTCCCTCCCAGACCCCTCGCTCCCCACATTTCCCTTCCAGCTCCCTCCCAGGCCCCTTACTCTCCTCACTTCCCTTCCAGGTCCCTCCCAGGCCCCTCGCTCCCCACATTTCCCTTCCAGCTCCCTCCCAGGCCCCTTGCTCTCCTCACTGCCCTTCCAGCTCACTCCCAGGCCCCTCGCTCCCCACATTTCCCTTCCACCTTCCTCCCAGGCCCCTCGCCCTCCTCTCTGCCCTTACAGCTCTCTCTCAGGCCCCTCGCTCCCAGCATTTCCCTTCCCGCTCCTTCCCAGGCTCCTTCCTCTCCTCACTGCCCTTCTTACTTCCTCCCAGGCCCCTCGATATCTGCCCAGCCTCAGAGTCACCCCTGGCACAGGCCTCAGACCTTGTCCTGTCTCTGCGACACAGCCCCCACTTGCCTCTCCTGGTCCACTCTGCCCTCACTTCCTTGCTGTAGTCACACAGACAGATTTTGTGTCTCAGGACCTTGGCATGTGTTGTTGTATCAAAAGTCAGCAAGCTGGAGAAGATGCCTTAATTAGCCAATTAGTTAAGAGTCATCTTTATTGTGAGCAGGTTCAGAGCAGATTATCTCTGTCACATTCTGAACACCCAAAGGAGGAAGCATTCTTTTATTATATCTTTTAGATCCTTATGTAAGCTATTTTTACAATTTGTCACTTGAGTACATATCAGATCTAACAAACACCTGTAACGTGTAGTACATGTCATATTTATACAGACACCTTGCATAGGAGTATTTAGTGGTATTATCAGTATCAGCCCTTTACATTAGATGGCTAGCTTGCAAGGTCAGACAGTTAGGCTTATCTTTTCTATTACTTAAGCTAAGAAACAAGTTATTTTGCAGAATAAAAGAGCATTTAGAAATAACAGAGTTGACTACAGAATAAGAGACTGTCTAAGAATAACAGAGTAGTTCAAACAGCAGTTTTCCAAAGGAGGGATGACTGTGCTTCAGTGTAACTGCAAAAAAACCATTCCTTTCATGCAACCTTCCCTCCTTTCCTCCCCTTATTCACACTGGCCTCACCCCGCACCCACCTCCTTCTTCCTGGGTATCCACTAGGTCATCACTCAGTGCTCAGAGCAGTGAGTTAATAATCTTAGGAAACAGCCTCAGTCAGAGGCAGTTTCAAGCAAACTGAGGTCACATCTGGGCCTCAGCTGTCTCTGCTGCAGGCCCAGGAAAGCTGGCCACCCCCTCCTGCAGAGCTCTTCCTGGAAACTCCAGCTCAGTGGAGCCGGCTTTCTTGTTTGGAAGACACAGCTAGTCTTACTTTCTGCATGTGTTCTCCTTGCAGTGCCTGTCATCCTCCCTCCCCGCACACACTGGGCTCCAGCACTCCTCAGCCTCCAGTGCTGGGCTCATCCATTGCACCTTCCAAGCTGATTGTGCCCTGTTGTCCTGGGCCAGTCACACCTCAGTTGTGATTTCCAGCATTGTGACTGCAGTTACACCTTAGGTCCTCACATGATGATTCCTCCCTGGGCCCAGCTCTAAGTACTCAGAGCAGCGGTCACCAGCCGGTGGTCTGCGGACCACTGATTTTCCATGAGATTCGGAAGGTTGGTGACTGCTGCTCTGGAGGACAGCCTGCTGGAGCACCAGGCCAAGGCCCCTCTCCATGTGCCACCCCCTGCCAGGCAGCCTATTGTGCAGCTGGCAGGGCAGGGACACATCCACTGGCCCCAGCAGTGACCCCCAGTCCCGGTGACCAGCTACTGTACTGCCCAGGTCAGTGTCCTTTTTGGAGAGAGAAGCTGAGAATGGAAAGCCTGCAAGCAGCACCCACAGCCCCATCCCCGGAGAGGCTGGGAAGTATGGGCACGCTTTGCCTGAAACACCTGCCCCCCTTTTGTGTGGCTCAGCCCCTAAGGAAGCTGTCTCCACTGCAGACCTGGCTTTAGATGCCCATTTCTTTGTCATTTGTTCACTTTGCATTTATTTGCACACAGGCAGGAGATAAAATGTGAGAACACAGACTGGCATGTTGAGGCCTCCTCTCCACCAATAGCTGCTGATGCTGCTCTACATGAGTCACCTGAATCCTTGGAACATCCATGTGAGTTCGCTCCTGATTGTCCCCATAAGGAACTCAAATTGCAAAGAAAGGGCACATGAAACAGGAAGTACACAGGGGACAGGAAGCAGGAACGGGCTCGGCATTTCAGGAGCTGGCTCTGCTGAACAGTCACAGGCTTGCACTCAGCTGTCAGGAGTTCTGTCCCACCGTGTCCTCCGCAGGAGGCGGTCCCCAGCAGCTGCCACCCAGCTCCTCCAAACCCCTCTGCCCCCACTCTCAGCTCCCCGCCTCGACCCTCCTCATCTCTTGCCTCCTGACTGACCTGTCACTTTTGACTTTGTCTCTGCCCTCGAACTCTAGTAGCAGGAAGAGCTATGTACTGCACATACAGAGCAAGTAGTCACACTTCCTCTTTAAAGACTAAAAGCTCCCAGTACCTGCACCCCCTCTCAGCTAACTCTGCCTCAGGGTCTGCTTGACGGAAGCCCAGCCAGAGATGCAGAGCCAGGCACTCAGTGCCATGCCAGGGCAGTGCCAAGACAGAGGAAGCACACGCTCTGGGCCCAGAGGAAGAGTCTACCCCAGCCTCGAGGTGACCAGCTAGGTAGAAGCACCAGAGAAACTTTTGAAGGAAGTGCCACTTAAACTCAGCTCTGAGGAACAAGGGCGAATAAGCCCAGAGGACTCGGGCAGGGCGTGCTGCATACAGGCCGGAACGGGCAGCTGGGGAGGCGGGCAGGGGAGGGGAGAGCCTGTAGGGAAGGGGAAGGCAAGCCCAGAGCCCGAGGGAACCAGATGGAGGCCCCACCCAAACCCACATCCCCCCGTAAGGTCCCAGAAGGCATTGGACTTCCTCGCTGTGGGCCAGGAATGTCTGTGTACCCGCTGAGCTGAGCTGAGCTGCACGGTGGGCTGCAGACGGCGGCCGGCTGACCTGGGCCCCACAAACCCTGACAGTCCATCCTCTGTGTCTGCTCTGTCTCCCACATCACACCACCTGCTGCTCCTCTGGCCCCTGCTCTTTCCAAGTTTGTTCATCATGAAACCTCGTCACCTAATGACATTCTACAGCTCAAATCCAAATGTGACCATCCTCTTAGAACAGCACTCCGCATTTCCACATTCCCATCCCACTTACATGGTCTGGTCTTGACCTGCATCTTAATGACCCACGTCCTGGTGACCCAAATCGCATGACCCACATCCCAGTTACCTGTGTCCTTGTGACCTGCATCCTGGTGACCTGCATCCTCATGACCTGAGTCCCATGACCCATGTCCTGGTAACCCACATCCGGGTACCCACTGTGCTTCTAGACTGGCTGATTAAAGACCCCTTGGGCTTGACATGTGGAAGGATGGGTGGCTTTTTAGAGAACACACTTCAGAAACCACCTGGAGAACTCCACCACCTGGGAGAATTTCCTTTTGATCCTGGCCTGGTTTTTTTATTTTTTATTTTTTTTTCCTTTCTCTCTGGGGATTCAGGTTTTGTTGTGTTAGTTCGCTTTATTTATTTATTTATTTTTGTTAGTTCCCTTAATTTCCTGGCTTTATGAGAGCTGTCAGGGTAACTGATATTTTCTGTCTGAAAGTGTTCCCATCTACATGAAACCATGGCTCAGTTTTAGTTGCTTTAACTTGTGAAACAAGAAAGTGGATAATGCCCTAACCAGTTTGGTTCAGTGGATAGAGCATCAGTCTGCGACAGCACAGACATGCGATTTGCTCCCTGGAAACTTGTCTCCTGGTCCCGGAAACCACCAGACTGCTTTGTTTTACAACCCTGGGAGAGACTTTGGGTGTGCAGACTCATTTGGGGAGAGGCAGAGTTGTCTGGCAAGGGGAAGAGACTAGCGGCTTTCTCTTGGAGGTGCCTGCAGCCATCCCCATCCAACAGAGACCCGTGCGCAAGCGCCGCACAGGACATAGCTGACACTGAGGCTGCCTGCTCAGCTCAGAGACTCCGCCCATCCAACCTGAACACAGTCTCCCTTCACAGCCAATTGGCCTGGAGGTCAAACCCTCCTAGGGCTAACAACAAGCTGGGCTTAAATTCAAAAATACTGTACAACCGATAAAGAATTGCAGTAAGAGCACCCACCCCAGGTAACTGGGGAGGCTGTGCCACTGACCCTTAGAGGACATCTACCACATAAAGCAGCCACCATGCAGAGATATGGAAAGAAATCAGGTGTGAAGGAAATGGAGGAAAAAAGACGACTAGACATAGAGTTCAAAACCACGGTTATAAGGCTTTTCAAGAGGCTCCTAGAAAAGGCTGATGAACTTAATGAGAACTACGAGGAAATAAACCAGATCAATGAGGAAATAAACAAGACCAACCAGGAAATGAATGAGACTTACAAGGAAATGAATGAGACCCTCAAGGAAATGAACAAGACCTCTGAGGATATGAACGAGACTCTGACGGATATGAAAAAGGACCAACTAGAAATCAAGCATACACTGAGTGAAATAAAAAATATTACACAAAGTCCTAAAAGCAGTCCAGAGGGCCACAAGAACCAAGTCAAAGATTTGAAATACAAAGAACCAAAATCCACTCGGCTGGAAAAGCAAGAAACAAAAAGAATCCAGATAATTGAAGATAGTGTAAGGGACCTCTGGGACAACCTCAAGCATGCCAACATCCGAATTATTGGGGTGCCAGAAAAAGAGAGAGAGCAAGTTAATGAAAACCTACTTGAAGAAATAGTGACTGAAAACTTCCCCCACCTGGTGAAAGAAACTGACTTAAAAGCCCAAGAAGTACACAGAACCCCAAAATATAGGAATCTAAAGAGGACCACACCAAGACATATCATAATTAAAATGCCAAGAGCAAAAGATAAAGAGAGAATATTAAAAGCAGCAAGAGAGAAACAGTTGGTTACCTACAGGGGAACACCCATACGATTGTCAGTGGATTTCTCAACAGAAACGATGCAGGCCAGACGGGAGTGGCAAGAAATATTCAAAATAATGAATAGCAAGAATCTACAGCCAAGATTACTCTATCCAGCAAAGCTATCATTCAGAATTGAAGATCAGATAAAGTGCTTCGCAGATAAGAAAAAGCTAAAGGAGTTCATCACCACCAAACCAATATTATATGAAATGCTGAAAGATATTCTTTAAGAAGAGGAAGAAGAAAAAGGTAAAAATATAAATTATGAACAACAAATACACATCTATCAACAAATGAACATAAAAATCAACTGAATTGATAGGCTGATGAACAGGATAAACTGGTGAATATAACAGAATCATGGACATAGAGAGGGAATGGACTGACAATTCTTGGGTAGAAAAGGGTTGTGGGAAGTACAGCAAGAGACTGGACAAAAATCTTGCAACAATGGGAGAGGACAGTGGGGAGGGGGAGGGGAGGGTGGAGGGTGGGATGGGTACAGGGTGGAGGGGAGCTATAGGGGGATAAAAAAGGGAAAACAAGGTAATTAATAAACTGAACAATAAAGATAAAAAACAACAACAAAAAATAAAATAAAATAAAATAAAATAAAAGTGTATCCTCATAGATAATAGGGTGATGAGGCTTTGGGTGGGTTGCAGTTCAGGTAGAGGGAGCAATTGGGGGAATTAAAGGGGAACATCTGTAATTCAACAATAAAGATTGAAAATATTTTTTTAAAAATGAAAAAACAAACAAACAAACAAACCTGAATTTGGCTGCATGCCCAAAAAGGAAACTCATGAGCTAAGTGCTGGTGAGAAGGAAAATGGTTTATTTAATTGTCAGTGGCTTGAGAAAATGGGAATTCCTGTCCCAAACCCCATCTTAACAGCTCTTTTGAAGCCTGCTAATTATATAGGATGAAAAGGAAGTGGTAGTTGAGTTAAGAAGAGCAGCAGAGGATTTTTCTGCACACGTGCAGTTCGACTTGTCTGGTCCTCCTGTTCCTGATCTAACTTTGTTCTCCTGTGGTCAGCTGAACCCACACATCTGGTGGTAACGAAACAGGAACACTGTGCTCTACGAAGACACTTAAGACAAATATGTAATTTCTCAAGTATAGAAAATTTTACTTGTTTGTTCACTCTTGCCAGAATTTCAAGGTTAGTTCACTTTCAATGTGTGCATGCACAGTAGAAGCCAAAATGGCAACATTAAGAGAAGGAGATAAATTTGGGAAAATCTGGGGAAAAATCATACAGGATAAAGATAAAAGCCTCAGAAAAGAGATTGGATAGTTTTAAAAAAGCCTGCTCTTTCCCAAGCCCAAGGAAATATAGGGAAGCTTAACAAAGGCCCAGTCTTTTTTTTGTCTTTTTTCTTTTCTTTCTTTCTTTCTTTTTTTTTTTTGACAGCAGTGTTGAGCCAAAGCATAGCTGGGATTAGAGACTGTGCTAGACTACCAAAGCCCTAGGTACTGGTGCTGATGGCACTGCAGCTCTGGGCCTCGCCTTTCAGGTTCTTGTGGGCACAAGTGTGAACCTGAACCCTCTGCAGCTGGCCTCCTGCATTGAGACAGAGCTAATGCAAATCAACCTGGTCTCAGATGAGACATCAGGCCTGGTGAACCTGTAGGAAGACTGACAACATTGACCAGCTTTTGCTGCTAGATTTGCAAGGGAAATGCCTCATGGAGGGCAGCAATCTTTTCAACAGCATCTGTGCCCTGTGTACCCTTCTAATAAATCTTGCCACTATCATTCATATCCTCCTTAGCCATGTTAGAGAGTGGGAATTTTTTAGCACTCCAGAGAGGCTGTGGACTATGTCCAAGATACAGTTGTCAGTGCTGACACCAGACAGGCCTTGAAATATGGTCTCATGGTCCCTTCCAGCACATTAGATCTTGCAAGATAGAACACTGTCAGCTTTCTGAAGAACAGGATGACCCTGTGAATAACATGGTCATCAATGGCATGATCCTAACATAGCTTAGGAAAAACTATTTTATCTTGGGCTGCTTGTTCTGCAAAAACAGGATGTGGTTAATGTGCTTAAAAGTGGTCTTGCACAAAGGGTCAGAGCTGCTTTCTGGTCTCCCTGCATGGAGGATGGCAGAGCAGTCCCTGGGCCAATTAATAAAGGCTCCCTAAATTTTAATTTGGTCTAGGCTCCAGTGATCATTCACTCGCGTTTGCTCCACAACAGCAAGTATCCTTGAAATGCCTTTCCGATGATGCTACAAAATCCTATCTCTAATAACAGTGGGTGCTCATTAATATATATGAGTGACTGAACAAGTGAAATAAATTTTTCTTCTGTGATTTTTGGCAAATATTAGAAAGGCCTAGAAAGAATCAGGAATTTTAATATACTACTGGCAAGAAAAAAATGCATAGGAAATTTCTGGACAAATAAATAGTGATTAATCGTGGTAATTTGGGGACGAGATTATTAGAAGACATAGTCTTTACCTTATACCTTCTGGACCATTTTAATTTAGCCATAATATATCTTGAAATTTTAATGCTATGAACCAGTTATTTTCATAAAATGATTGTGTAATAAGTCATCCCAAAACAGGTTTATAGCACCACTTTATTACAGAGCCCCATTTTTATTTTTTTATTTTTATTTTTGATTTTTGATTTTTTTATCTTTATTGTTCAGTTTATTAATTACATTGTTTCCCCTTTTTATCCTATAGCTCTCCTCCACCCTGTACCTATCCCACCCTCCACCCTCACCTCCCCCTCCCCACTGTCCTCTCCCATTGTTGCTAGATTTTTGTCCAGTCTCTTGCTACACTTCCCACAACCCTTTTCTCCCCAAGAATTGTCAGTCCATTCCCTCTCTATGTCCATGTCTCTGTTATATTCACCAGTCTATCCTGTTCAACAGCCTATAAATTCACTTGATTTTTATGTTCATTTGTTGATAGATGTGTATTTGTTGTTCATAATTTTCATCTTTACCTTTTTCTTCTTCCTCTTCTTAAAGAATATCTTTCAGCATTTCATATAATGTTGGTTTGGTGGTGATGAACTCCTTTAGCTTTTTCTTATCTGCAAAGCACTTCATCTGACCTTCAATTCTGAATGATATCTTTGCTGGATAGAGTAATCTTGGTTGTAGATTCTTGCTATTCATCACTTTGAATATTTCTTGCCACTCCCGTCTGGCCTGCATCGTTTCTGTTGAGAAATCCGCTGATAGTCATATGGGTGCTCCCTTATAGGTAACCAACTGTTTCTCTCTTGCTGCTTTTAATATTCTCTCTTTGTCTTTTGCTCTTGGCATTTTAATTATGATGTGCCTCGGTGTGGTCCTCTTAGGGTTCCTATAAATTGGGGTTTGGTTCACTTCTTGGACTCCTAAGTCAATTTCTTTCACCAGGTGTGGGAAGTTTTCAGTCACTATTTCTTCAAATAGGTTTTCATTGTCTTGGCCTCTCGCTGTTTCTGGCACCCCTATAATTCGGATGTTGGTATGCTTGAGGTTGTCCCAGAGGCCCCTTACACTATCTTCAATTTTTTGGATTCTTGCTTTTTCAGCTGAGTGGATTTTACCTCTTTGTATTTCAAATCTTTAACTTGGTTCTTGGGGTGCTCCAGGGCACTCTCAGGTCTTTGTATAATATTTTTTGTTTCAGTCAGTGTATGCTTAATTTCTGGTTGGTCCTTTTTCATATCCTTGAGAGTCTGCTTTATATCCTTGAGGGTTTCTTTCATTTCCACGTTGGTCTTGATCATTTCTTTGCAGCTCTCGTTTATATCCTTGAGGGTATTGTTCATTTTCTTGTAGGACTCATTCATTTCCTTTGTGGTCTTGCTTATTTCCTTATAGGCCTCGATCTTTTGTTGGAGCCTCTTAAAAAACCCTATAACCGTGGTTCTGAATTCCATGTCCAGTCGTTTTTTTTCCTCCATTTCTTTCACATCTGATTTCTTTCCATGTCTCTGCATGGTGGCTGCTTCCCTGAGTTGGTCAATTAGCTTTGTGTGGTAGACTTCCTACTAGGGATAGTGCAGAGCCCCATTTTTAAAAATTATCTTCCTTCCTCAGTTTTCTTAAAGTTTGGAAGTTCTTAGCTCTGAACTCTCACATTCTTTGCCCTGTTTGTGCATTTTTAGCACCAGTGGTGACTTGTCAGCCCTAGAGATGCTTCAGTTTAAGAAGATGTCTTCATAAAGCAATAACTCTCTAAGGTTCAAGTGTCCCTAGGGGTGGTCAGTGCTGTTTGTCTGAGTTTTCATACACAGAGGCTCGCCTGAATCAAGGTGGTTCCCAGGAAGTCCCTGGACTTGACATCTCTTTGAATGGCCTGCTTACAGAAAGTCTATCTAAATAGAACTCCAGTCTAGATCTGCCTGAGCTGGTTCTCCCTTACCTCTCTATAGTGTGCTGAATGAATTTTCAGGTTGAGCTGCCCAAAGCTAGCTACTCAAGAAATAAACATAGACCTAAAGTACAACCAATCTGTCTGTAATCAGATTATGGTGCACACCACACTGAGCAGAGGAAAAAGGTATTATGTGGGTGCACACTGTGATGGAGTGGTGATTACTTCCATTACCATATCGATGATAAAAGCACCAGGCACTGGGAAGGATCCTTGGCTTCCTGCAGTTCTGTTGGTTGTCTACTTTCTGTTGTGCTTGCCAGGGTTCTTGTTCTAGCATTACAAAGGGTTCTGCAATTTGGAGAAAGGCTGTGTGTAGGTTAAATAAGAGTCCAGAGACGAAATATAATTTTGAAAGGCATTGGGGGTCAGAGGAGCTTCAGCTGAAAAAGCTAAAGTTCTCTTTATCTCAGGACCCTTGCTTTTTATTAACACAATTTGTCCTAAGGCAAGGTGGAGATAATACACTTCAAAGGGTAGGGTTTACAGAAGCATTGTCAGGTTGGGGAATAGCCTACAGCTGTTCAGGTGTTTGGCCAACAGGAGGCAATAACATTTAGATTGAGATACTCTGGCTGTCTGGCAGCAAACAATCATCCTATTCAGGTTTGGGGGCAGTGCTCTCCAGCATTCCAACAGGTGATTACATATGTGACTCAGTCCTTGTTGAGTCCCCAAGTTTTATCAACCTTTTGATGAAACTCTTATAATTCTGATATGCTGGAATTGGCTTCTGGCAGTGCTAATAATGCCACTAAAGGCAGCACTGACACTGCTAAAAACCACCTCCAGGTTCTGTCTTTCCCTGTATGCTCCTCAGACAGACACAGCTGAAGGGGAGATCTGGCCATATACATGTAGAATTACTCCAGGACCACGTTTCCTGCTCTGTTCCCTCATTCCCCCACACCACCTCACAGCAGGTGCTGGTGCACTGACCCCCTGGCTGGCCCAACCACACTCTAATGAGAGGGAGGGGAACATGGAGAAAACAGGACAAGCCTAGGTGGTGACCTTAAAACCAAGATGCCAGGACCAAGTGGAGTTGTACACTGAGCCCCAGCTCAGGATCTCCCACAGGTGGAATCCTCAACCAGCCAATCAGGAACCATCTGAGCAACACTAGTTGGTGTTGACCTCGACCCTGTCACCCTCAAAGATCCATCTTTTATCTCAAAATAACTATCATGTTGGAGTCCTTTTGGGGTGCTTTGCAAATAAGTAGATGAAACCACAAATATTAAATCAGCCACTACTAAGGGTATAAAGCAGGGATGAGCAACCTTTTGAGCTTGGTGTGTTAAAATACACCAAGAAACCGAGCATAAATAGGATGGTGTGTCACTTCCAGAAAAAAACCATAATTTCACAACATTTATAGTTTAAATAACAAAAATGTATAATTGTAATACATAACTATTTAATAAACAAAAACCCAATTCTTTAACTTGCCTGCTTAGTGACTTCTTTGTTCATCCGTCAGTCAGTTTGTTTTGTTGATCTTGATATTATTTAACTTGTGTGGGGTGCCGTGAACTAAGATAAGTGAGGGAGAGGGGGAATTCTTTAACGAACCTGCCTATTAGTGCCTTTTTTGTTGCTGAATTTCATTGGCTGAACCTTCAATTGAAGGTTGGTATTTTGTACACTTCAAGCCCAAGCAAGTGCTACTAACTTCGTCTGTCAAACTGTTTCTTTTGTTGGTTTTGATGTTATTTAATATTGAGAATAAGGTCTCACAAAAGTACGTGGAGGGAAAAATTGTGAGTAAAGCCATTGCTATATTTTTCAGGGTGCTAAAAGTGTCTGTTAATCAGTTCCAGGCACTCCAAATTTCCTGTTCGTAGTGGCACTCCTCTTGATTCTCCAAGCGGCACCTTTCCAGATTCTCAAGCTTTGACCTCAAGTCCACAAACACCTGAGCCCAGATGCTGTCTTGAAATTCTGCAAGTTGCGTCTCCGAATCATCAATTTGCATCCATTGGAAACCATTTAATTCCAAACTATTGTAGACTACTACATCAGGATACTTAATTATTTTTATGGTCTGTTCTAGGCTTCTAAATTGATTAAATCTATCACTCACCTGGTCAAGTAATGAGTCTAAAACATGCTGGTACTTTATATGCAATGGTTCCATATCATTTTGTACAGCTGCACTGGCCTTGTCAAAATACTTTGTTACTTGAGGAAAATACTTATAAGTTTTAGTTTCTACATCTTACTTGAAATTTTTAAGTTTACTTTCAAAATCTTTTATGTATCCAAACATAACATCAATACTTTTGCCAAAACCTTGTAACTTTAAGTTCAGTTCATTAATATGAACAGAGAGATCTGTAAAAAAGTATCAGGGTGTTGACCCACTTATCATAATTGAGCTGAGAAAAGTTTTCCAGATCCTTAGCCTCCAGAAATACCTTCAAAACACTCCACAAAGCTCTCAAGAACTTTGCCTAGGCTCAGCCATCTTACATTATTGTACATCAGCGGTCCACTGTAGGTGGAATCAACCTCCAGTAAAAGTGCAGAAAATTCTCACTTGTGAAGGGGGTGAGCAGCTATTAAATTAAATATTTTTGTAACAACTGACATTAAGTTGTTTAAGTCGGTGAATCCTGCCTTGGCACATAAAACCTCCTGATGGATAATACAATGAAAAGGCACAATCGGATATGCAATAGCTTCTGTAAACAATTTGACAAATCCAACTTTTCCCCCCACCATGTTTGGTGCCCCATCTGTCATCACTGACACAACTTTAGAGATATCAATGCTTAGGTCACGGAATGTTTGTATAACAACCTGACATATTTCGCTTCCTGATGTACTTGTTGGCACTCACACTAACTTTATCAACTCTTCTCTCATTGTGAGACCATCAGAATATTGACCAATAATGGCCAACTGAGCATGTCATGTTACATCAGTAGTTTCATCAAGAGACAGAAAATTATTTACAATTACTTACGTCTCTAATTGATGTTGTACATTTGTGTTGAGTCTCATTATTCAGTCTTTTATGATATTTCTACTGAGTGGTAACTCAAATATTCTCTTAATAATTGCATCTTTATTCTGCATATCATGAAATGGAACTGGTGCACATCTTAGGAGAATTTCTTTAACAAATTCTCCTTCACTGAGTGCTTTTCCATGCTGAGCTATGGAGTGAGCAATGCTGAAACTTACAGATGTTAGATTTGTAGAGCCTTTTATAAATTTAATGATGGAATTAGATTGGCTCTTATAAAGGTGTAGCTGCCAGGAAATATATTCCTTCCTTTCAGCCTCACTTTTTTTCAAGAGCTGGAATGATTAGTTTCAAAATGTCTATTTATATTCCATGTTCTGCTTACTACCGTTTCAGCACATAAAACGCAAAATGATCTGCCATTTTTTTCTACAACGCCATACATCTTGGTCCATGTCTCTTGAAAGGGTTGGCTACTGCTACTACCACTTCCTTTACTTAACTTAAATTTTGGTGTTTTTTTTTTTTGGGGGGGTGCTCCATCAGGGGGCAGTAACAGAAGATAGAATTATAGATAGCCTGTTAGCCCTATAGGCAATTAAGGGTTAAACTAGCCTAACTGAGCACAAGATGGCACATGTAACTGTCTTTTAGGAAAGGGCAGGGTTAATAAGCATAATTAGGCGTTAATAAGGATGCACAACAGTAATAGTGGTGAAATGGAGTCTGCATTATGCTGCAAAATGACGTTCCTTATATAAATTAAGATGGCTGCCGCTGTTTCTAATGGCGGGAAACAGCACCCATAGCATAGGCCCTCGCCTCTCCCAGTGCCCCCTCACTTACCTCAGTAATGATGGTCAATTAGAAATCCACGACACCCCAGAACAGTAGATTGGATGATGGTTGCTGTGGTTATGTGGTTTCTGGTAATGACGATCACAGAGCCCCCAGAGATGCGTCCCCTGCAGCATTCCGCTGCTCCCTGCTCTGCTGGCCAGAAGTGAGGTCAAAGATCCCTTAAAGGCCTAACCAGAAGTCCCAGAACTAGACGCTCTGTGCCAGAGTTCTGTTGGTTTGGCCTACAGACCTCCGGCACAGAGTATCTGCACTACACTACAGCAAATGTTTCATCCAATCAAGGGCACGTACCTTGTTTAAAGGCTCCATCCCCGTGTGGATGTGGAAGCCAACCAATGTATGTGCCTCTCCACATGGATGTTTCTCTCGCTCTGTCTTTCTCCCTCCTTTCCACTTTCTCTAAAATATCAATGGAAAAATACCCTCTAGTGAGGATCAACAAAAACAAAAAAAAATCTGCTTTAGAACAGCACTTTTCAATGGAAATAAAATTTCAGCCACATGTTTAATTTTCAATTTTCTAATGAATAGCCACATAAAGAGTGAAAGAAACAGGTGAAATTAATCTTTAAAACATTTTCATTTAATCCAATATGTCCAAAGTATTAGACCTGAACATTTGTCAATACACCTCCAAATCTGGGATATTTTATATTTCAGATGTCTCAACCGCAACAGCTGTTTGCCTCAGAAACACTCAACCTGTCTTTAGTTAGGGCTTGTCACACGTATGGTTGAAAGAGCAGTTCATATGCCTAAGTTGTTCCAAACACATGTGAAACTTCTCCAGGAACTGAATGGAGCATCGGTTTCTAATTTTAAATTTAAATTAATTACAATTCCAGAAAGGTGAAAGCATGCTCAGTCATACCAGCCACACTACATACCCGAGACTCATGGACACACAGCTGCTTACAGGCAGGCTGGTTTTGAGGCACTGCCCATGGGCTCATCTGGGGAGTGGGGCTTCCAGTCCATCCAATCAAGATGGAAATGCTGCTGGCACACACTCTCTGGGTGACCTGGGGCAAGTCACTTACCCTTTCTGAGTCTTCTGTTCTCCTCTGGAAATTGGAACTAACAGTGCCCAAGTCACAGATTTATAAGGTAAAGTCCTAGTTATAAGATGGCCCCTGCTATAGGTACATAATAAATGCTACCTCCCATTCACTCACAGAAAAATCTTCTTTATCCAAAAACTAACTTTGTAGATAAGGAATTACCATATAAATTAAGTGTAATCACATTTCCACCGAAGACTGTGAGCTTCTATTCAGTCTGTGAGCCCCATGAATCCCAGCACAGCAGATGTCAGAGTCCCACTGACAAGAGGAAAGGTGCTCACATATCTGCTAACTTCTGCTCCTGGAACCATCACCTCTAGGAACCATTACATCCAAGAGCCATCACATTCAGGAACCATCACCTCCAGGAATCATCACATCCAGGAGCCATCACTTCAAGGGGCTACCACACCCCTCTCTTTGCCTCAGGAAGCCATGACCTTCAGGCACCATCACATCTGCTCCCTTTACCTCTAGGAGCCATCATATCTAGGAACCATCAATCTGAGAGCCAAATTTCCAGGAATCATCACCTGCAGGAAACATCACATCCAGGAGCCATAACATTCAAGAACAATCACATCAATGAACCAATATATCCAGGAACAATCACCTCCAGGAACCATCACATCCTGGAACCATTACCCCAGGAACCATCAAATCCAGGAACCATAATATACAGGAGCCATCACATCCACTCTCTTCACAATAGGAACCAGGACGCATGATATCGAGGAACCATCACATCCAATCTGTGCACATCCAGGAGCCATCACATTCACTTTCTACACATCAGGAACCATCACATGCAATAACCATCATCTCCAGGAGCCATCACATCTGCTCTCTTCACATGAAGGAACCATCACATCCAGAAACCATCAGCTCAAGGAAACAATACATCCATTCTCTGCACATCCGGAAACATTCACAGTCAGGAACCATCACCTCCAGGAGGCATAATATCCACTCTCTCTACATCCAGGAACCATCACATCCAGGAGCCATCAGATCCAGGAACCATCAATTCCAGGGACCATCAGATCCAGGAGCTATCACAACCACTCTCTTCACATGCAGGAACCATCACACCAACTGTCTTCACATCCAAGAACCATCACATCCAATCACTTCACATCCAGGGAATACCAAATCCAGAAGCCATGACATCCAGGAACCATCACATCCAGGAATCATCACATCCAGGAATCATTACATCCAAGAGCCATCACATCCAGGAAACATCCCTTCCAGGAACCAACATAACCAGAAACCATCACATCCAAGAGCCATCACATCCAGGAATCATCACATCCAGGAGCAATTACATCAAGGAACCATCACCTAGAAGATCCATCACATCCAGGCACCATCACATCCAGGCACCATCATATCCACTCTCTTCACATCCAGGAACCATCACACCAACTGTCTTCACACCCTGAAACCATGACATCCAATCCCTTCAAGTCCAGTAACACCGCATCCAAAAGCCTTCAAATCCAGAAATCATCACATCCAGGAACCATCACATTAAGAAGCCATCACACCCAGGAACCATCAAATACAGGAGCCATGACATCCACTCTCTTCATATCAAGAAAACAGCACATCCAGGAGCAATCACCTCCAAGAACCATCACATACAGGAACCATCACATACAGGAACCAACACCTCTAGGAGCCATTACATCCAGGAACTATTACATCCAGGATACATCACATCTTCTCTCTTCACTTCCAGGACCCTTCACCTTCAGGAACCATCAAATCCACCCTCTTTACATCCAGGAGCCATCACATCCTGAAACCATCACCTCCAGGAGCCATCACATCCTGAAACCATCACTTCCAGGAGCCATCACATCCTGAAACCATCACTTCCAGGAGCCATCAAATACAGGAACCATCACCTCCAGGAGCCATCACATCCAGGAACCATTAACTCCAAGAGCCAACACATACAGGAATCATCACCTCCAGGAACAATCACATCCAGAAACCATCACATCCATTCTCTGCATATCCGGGAACCATCAGAGCCAGGAACTATCACCTGAGGAGCATATCTGCTCTCTTCAGATCCAGGAAACATCACTTCTGGAACAATCACATCAAGAGCCATCACATCCAGGAAAAATCACATCCAAGGATCATCACATCCAGAAGCTATCACATCTGGGAACCACCACCTCCAGGAAACAGCATATCCAGGAACCATCACAACCAAGAGCCATCACATCCAGGAACCATCAGATCCAGGAGCCATCACATCCACTCTCTACACATCCAGGAGATCCCACATCCTGTGTCTTCACATCAAGGAATCATCACCTCCAGGATCCATCACATCCAGGAACCATCACATCAGAGTGCCATCACATCATTTTCTTCACATCCAGGAACCATCACATCCAATCTCTTCAAGTCCAGAAACACCACATCCAAAAGCCTTCAAATCCAGAAACCATCACAGTCATGAGCCATCACATCTGCTTTCTTCACATCCAGGAACCATCACATCTAGGAGCCATGACATCCACTCTCTTCACATCAAGGAAACAGCACATCCAGAAGCAATCACATCCAAGAACCATCACATCCAGGAACCATCACCTCCAGGAGCCATCACATCCTGAAACCATCACCTCTAGGAGTCATCATTTCCAGGAATCATCACTTCCAGGAGCCATCACATCCAGGAACCATCACCTCCAGGAACAATCACATCTAGGAGCCATGATATCCAGGAACCGTCACCTCTAGAAAACATCATATCCAGGAGCCATCACATCCAGGAGACATCACCACCAGGAGCCATCACATACAGGAACCATCACCCGAGGAGCCATCATATCCACTCTCTTCAAATCCAGGAAACATCACTCTTCAAACCATCACATCCAGGAGTCATCACATCCAGAAACAATCACATTCAGAAGTCATCACATCTGGGAACCACCACCTCCAGGAACCACCATATCCAGGAACCATTACATCCAAGAGTCATCACATCCATTCTCTACACATCCAGGAGCCGCCACATCCACTCTCTTCACATCAAGGAACCATCACCTCCAGGAGCCATGACATCTACTCTCTTCACATCCAGGAGCAATCACATCCAGGAACCATCACATCCAGGAAACATCACATCCAGGAAACATCACCTCCAGTAGCCATCACTTCCAGGAACCATTACATCCAGGACCCATCACATCTTCTCTCTTCACTTCCACGACTCTTCACCTTCAGGAACCATCAAATCCACCCTCTTCACCTCCAGGGAGCCATCACATCCTGAAACCATCAACTCCAGGAGCTAACACATCTAGGAAACGTCACATCCAGGAGCCACCATTTATAAGAATCATCACCAGCATAAAACATCATATCCAGGAGCCATAACATCCAGGAACAATCACATCAATGAGCCATTATATCCAGGAACCATCCCCTCCCTGGAACCATCACATCCAGGAACCATCACCTATAGGATCCATCATTTACAGGAACCATAATCTCCAGAAACCATCATATTCAGGAGCTATCATATACAGTCTCTTCACATCCAGGAACTATCACATCCAGGAGCTATTTCATCCAAGAACCATCACATCAGCTGTCTTCACCTCCAGAAACCATCACATCCTGGAACCATCAATCCCAGCACCAAAACTGGGTTTTTAATAAAGAAATGAATCACTCTATGAGACTCTTGTGGAAAAGGAGTAGTGAGATAAACCTGAATTTGAGGAGGAGAGATGGTGACTTTCAAATTAGCAGAGACCCACATTGTCTACACATGGCCCACAGTGTATTCATCGACCTAAAGTCCAGGGAATTCTTCATTTATGGCCATGTAATTGTTCTCCAGACATTCTCTTAGCTGCACCATTCTCCATATCTCTCTCTGGTTCCTGTGCCGGATAAGCCTATTCCTCCTTCTTTCCTATCAGGTACACCTTGATTAGTCCCTCAATGTTCAACTCTCTCATTGCTTCCCAAAGCAGCATCACCTGCATCTCGCCTTCTGCCCATTCAATTTTCACTGTCACTTTGGGACTGGTCTAGGTCTCTGTTACACTTAAGGGTCAATGTTTCAAACTATTCTCTGAAATGTCTGCCCCTTCTCCCAGAACCTGATGGTGAGCATCGTAACACAGGAGCGAGGCACCCCAGTTTCAGCTCTGTGCCAGATGTAGGGGTATAGGGTTTGTGTTTGGGGAACTGAATGAAATTGCATGAAATTTAAATTTTACAATTCTTGTGTGTGAAATCTTAAATGACTAAAGTTTAGAGAACTGAGTTATGCAGTTTTATTTACAGTTTTCTAGGATTCCATTTTCTGGCACTTCATCTCCCCAAGAATTAAGATCCCAGCAAGTGTGACCTAACCCCAAGGGAAAGGCAGAGATAGAAATGGGAGTGACTGAAGGTCAGAAAGAGGGCAGCACAGAGAAGGTGCTAGGCTCATGCCTCCCTCCCCGCAAGCACTGACATATACACTGTGGGGAGAACAGGTGCTCCAGAGAGACAGGTGTGTGCTGAGTGAACAGCTGCTGAACCACAAATGAGAGACAATATTTGAATGAAGAAGCATGGGAGCCCATACTCTCTGGGAACTGTGAGAACTCCCCTGAATGGAGATGCCATGAATATCTTGTTTACCTTCACCTCCCCTTTAACACAACTAGCAGGAGCTCTGCATCTGCAAGATCACCACAGCACACTCAGCCACAGCACACACTCAGCCACAGCACACTCACCACAGCACACTCAGCCATAGTACATACTTATCCACAGCACACTAACCCATAGCACAGTGACCCACAGCCTACACTCAGTGACAGCACACTCACCCACAGCACACTCAGCCACAGTATACACTCACCCACAGAACACTCAGCTATAGCATACACCCACCCACAGAACACTCACCCATAGCACAGTGACCCACAGCTCACACTCAGCCACAGTACACATGCACATAGAGCACACTTAGCACAGTACACACTCAGCCACAACACACTCAGCAAAGCACACACTCAGCATAGCACACACTCACCTAGAGCACACTCAGCACAGCACACACACAGCCAAGGCACACTCTCAGCCACTGCACACACTCAGGCACAGCACACTCAGGCACACTACTGAGGGCCCATTTTAATTCAAACACGGTAATAAAGAACCTCTGGGACAACATCAAGCACACAAACATTGACAACATATGCATCTCAGAAGGAGAAGGGGAAAGAAACAAAAACCCTAAATGTAAATACATAATGGTTGAAATTGTTCTCACCTGACAACGGGACTGGACATACAGATCCAGGAAACACAGAGAGTTTCAAACAAAATAAACCCAAAAACCCACAGGAAGACATATTGTCATTGAAACAGCAAAAGTCAAGGGAAGGAGACAGCCTTGAAGGCAGCAGAAGGGAAAGGACTACTTCCATGCAAAGGAGAACTTGGATGTCTGTCTGGATTTCTCAGCACAACTTTAAGGCCAGAGGGAGGGACTCTTTAAAGTGCTACATGCAAGACGAACTGCCGTGCAGATAATCCACCTGGCAGCGATGTCATTAGGAAACTCCCCAACAAGCAAAGCCAACAGGAGGCTGCCATGATTAAACCACCCACTTTATACATGTTAGAGGGACTTCCTTAAAAGAAAATAAAACACCAGAGCCAGATATGGAAAATATAGCACAGGAAAAAGTCTCACAGGTGGGGCCAAATATCCATATGAAAAGCAATGTACAGATTCAGTGCAATCCTTCTCAGAACACTAATGACTTCTTGTACAGCAGTCACTGATCTAGAACAAACAACCTTAAAAATCACGTGGAACCAAAGATCCGAAGAGCAACAGCAACCTGGAGAAAAAGGAGCAAGTTGGAGGTATCACGCTACCTCAGTATCAAACTATACCACAAGGTTGGCGTAGACCTAGAAATATGGGACGGATATAAAAACAGACACATAGATGAATGGGACCATGGACGAACTAATACACCCACACCTATATGGTCAACTACTCTTTGACAAAGAAATCAAGTGCATACAGCAAGGTAAAGTCAGTCTCTTAAATAAATGGTGCTGGGAAAACTAGACAGATACATTAAAAAAATTAATCTAGACCACATTCTGACACCACATACAAGAATAAACTCAAAATAGATGAAAAAGATAAATGTACTAGTAAGTCCCAAAACCATAAAATTCTTAGAAGAAAACATAGGCAGTAAACTCTGACATCACTGTCAGTAATACTCTTTTGGATATGTTTTCTCAGACAAAGGGAACAAAATAAATGATTAAAAAATAGGACTATATCAAATGAAAAAGTTTTGCACAGCAAAGGAAACCACTAACAGAATAAAATGATGGCGCACTGAATGGAAGGACATGCTTGCCACTGACGCAACTGATACAGATAAAAGGCAGCCCCCTGCACAGTGGGTGGACTTGCAAATGGGTGTACTCTCTCTGGAAGACAGCATGGAGCTACCTCAAAGTTAAAAATAGACCCAGCAATTCCATTCCGGGTATTTATCTGAAAAACCCAAAACGCCGAATGGGAAATGTGTGTGCACCCCTACGTTCATGGCAGCATTGTTTATAATAGCCACAATATGGAAGCAACCTAGGTGTCCACCAACAGACAAATGGATAAAGATGTTTGGGGTAAGCAAATGTAAGTTTACAGTCATGACTACATGAAGCACAGAGCTTATTCTTGTATTATTATAATCATAACCTGTGTGTCTTTTTCCATACAGACAACTATAACCCTACAGTTCCCCACCCCTGTATATAATATATAATGAAAACTACTCAGCGATAAAAAAATGAAACATTGCCATTTGCAACAGCATGGATGGACCAAGGGGAATTATGCTACGTGAAAATAAGTCAGACAGAGAAAGCCAAATATATCATTTCACTTCTATGTGAAATCTATAAAACAAATTAATAAATACAACAAAACAGTAACAGACCCCCGTAGAGATCAAGCTGATGGCTGCCCAGCGGGGAGAAGGTGGGAGAGAGGTAAAATATTTTAAGGGGGTGACTGAGAAAGGACCATCGATGCTGCACTCTCCGAGTGCCTGCTGGGTCCAGCTCCTTGAACCACTTCCATGTTCCATGCTCACCAATGGAGGCTCAGTGACTGCTGCTCTTCAGCAGGAGGCAGCTCTGGAGGGAGGCCGCTCCCCAGCACCCCTGGAAGCCAGGACCAGAGTGGTCTTCCTCAGATGCTGTTCCCCGGCTGGAGGGACAGCTAGAAAGAGAGGCAAAGATTCGCCAAGGAGAGAAGGGATTTCAGGTTTGCCAGCAGAGTGGGAGCAAGCAAGCTGGGAATTGGATCAATGCCTCAAGCAGGACAATCATTCACTCTGTTTAGCTGTGAAAATGCCCTGGAGAGAGGAGAATGGCCTGCTCATCTAATTATTGGCTCCAATGTAGCCTAAGGATGAGTAGGATTGCAGCAGCCAGGAGATAGAAAGTGCCAAATTTAACTATCAGCTCTGAGCATGCACTGTCTGACTTTGGACAATGTTTTTAAACTTTTGGTGCTTCAGTTTCCCGAATTTCAATGTCTACCATCTACTGCTTAGCTATGAGTTAATATGTTTAAAGGACTCAATATAGAATATGGCTGATAGCAGATGAGCAGTCAGAAAAACTGCTCCTGTTCCAAACAAGGCAGTGAACTCATTGCACTGCTTGGAGAAGCTGAGATGAGGCAGTGGCTGCGCCAGACAAAGCAAGACTGATTCCTGGCACATGCTTACA
Source organism: Antrozous pallidus (assembly GCA_027563665.1). Lineage (NCBI taxonomy): Eukaryota > Metazoa > Chordata > Mammalia > Chiroptera > Vespertilionidae > Antrozous > Antrozous pallidus. The sequence goes on along the minus strand of JAOAOB010000060.1, from coordinate 15,305 downwards.
TATAGCACTCACTCACCCAAAGCATACTCACCCACAGCACCCTCACCCACAGCACACTCACCCACAGCACAATCACCAGCAGCAAACTTACCCACAGCACACTGACCATAGAACACTCACCCACAGCCCACTCAACGACAGCACATTCACCTACAGAACACTGACACACAGCACACTGACACACAGCACACTCACCAACAGCACACTCACTCACAACACACTCAGCCACAGCACATTCAGCCACAGCACACTCATACACAGTACAATCTCCCACAGCACACTCAAACAGAACAGACTCAGCAACAGCTCACTTAACCACAGCAGACCCAATGCACACTCAGCCACAGCACACTCAGCCACAGCACACTCATACACAGCACAAATACCCACAGCACACGCACAACATCACACTAAACCACAACACACTCACCACAGCACACTCAACACAGCACACTCACCAACAGCAAACTTACCCACAGCCACTGACCATAGCTCACTCACCCACAGCCCACTCAACCACAGCACATTCACCAACAGAACACTAACACACAGCACATGACACACAGCACACTCACCAACAGCACACTCACCACAGCACAATCACCCACAGCACACTCACCAACAGCACACTAACCACAGCACACTCACCACAGCACACTCAACCACAGCACACTCACCACAGCACACTCAAATATAGCACATTCACCACAGCACATTTACAACAGCACACTCACCCGCAGCACACTCACCCAAAGCACACTCACCACAGCACACTCAACCACAGCACACTCACCAAAGCACACTCACGAAGAGCACACTCAACACAGCACACTCACCACAGCACACTCACCAACAGCAAACTTACCCATAGCACACGGACCACAGCACACTCACCCACAGCCCAATCAACCACAGCAGACCCAATGCACACTCAGCCACAGCGCACTCAACCACAGCACATTCACCCACAGGGCACTGACACACAGCACACTGACACACAGCACACTCACCAACAGCAAACTCACTCACAACACACTCACTTGCAACACACTCAGCAACGGCACACTCAGCCACAGCACACTCAAACACAGCACACTCAGCCACAGCAGACACAATGCACACTCAGCCACATCACACTCAGCCACAGCACAATCATACACAGCACACTTACCCACAGCACACCCACCACAGCACACTCCACCACAACACACTCATCACAGAACACTCACCACAGCACACTCACCAACAGCAAACTTACCCAAAGCACACTGACCATAGCACACTCACCCACATCCCACTCAACCACAGAACATTCACCTACAGATACTAAAAAACAGCACACTGACACACACAACACTCACCAAGAGCACACTCACGACAACACACTCACACACAGCACACTCACTGACAGCACACTCACCACAGCACACTCACCACAGCACACTCAACCAGAGCACATTCACCACAGCACACTTACAACAGCACACACACCCGGAGCACACTCACCCATAGCACACTTACCCACAACACACTCACCACAGCACACTCACCACAGCACACTCAACCAGAGCACATTCACCACAGCACACTTAAAACAGAACACACACGCGGAGCACACTCACCCACAGCACACTCACCCACAGCACACTCACAACAGCAACTCACCACAACACACTCATCCACAGTACACTCACCCACAGCACACTCACCCACAGCTCACTCACCCACAACACACTCAGCCCCATCACTCTCAGCCACAGCACACTCATACACAGCACACTTACCCAAAGCACACTCACCACAGCACACTCAGCCACAGCACACTTACCCACAGCACAAATACCCACAGCACACTCACCACAGCACACTCACCCACAGCACACTCACCACAGCACACTCACGCATAGCACACTCAACACAGCACACTCACCACAGCACACTCACCAACAGCAAACTTACCCACAGCACACGGACAACAGCACACTCACCCACAGCCCAATCAAACACAGCAGACCCAATGCACACTCAGCCACAGCGCACTCAACCACAGCACATTCACCCACAGAGCACTGAAACACAGGACACTGACAAACAGCACACTCACCAACAGCACACTCACTCACAACACACTCACTCGCAACACACTCAGAAACGGCACACTCAGCCACAGGACACTCATACACAGCACAATCACCACAGCACACTCAAACACAGCACACTCACCAACAGCAAACTTACCCAAAGCACACTGACCATAGCTCACTCAGCCACAGCCCACTCAACCACAACACATTCACTCACAGAACACTGACACACAGAACACTGACACACAGCACACTCACCCAAAGCACACTCACCCACAGCACAATAACCCACAGCACACTTAGCCACAACACACTCACCACAGTCCACTCACCCACAGCACACTCACCACAGCACACTCACCCACAGCACACTCACCCACAGCACACTCACCCACAGCACACTCACCCACAGCACATTCACCACAGCAACTAACCACAACACACTCAATCACAGTACACTTACCCACAGCAAACTCACCACAGCACACTCACCACAGCACAATCACCCACAGCAAACTCACCACAGCACACTCACCCAAAGCACACTCACCCACAGCACACTCACCACAGTACACTCACCCACAGCATACTCACCAACAGCAAACTTACCCAAAGCACACTGAGCATAGCTCACTCAGCCACAGCCCACTCAACCACAACACATTCACCCACAGAACACTGACACACAGAACACTGACACACAGCACACTCACCAACAGCACACTCACCCAAAGCACACTCACCCACAGCACACTCACCACAGCACAATCACCCACAGCAAACTAACCACAGCACATTCACCCACAGCAGACTCACCACAGCACACTCACGCACAGCACACTCACCCACAGCACACTCACCCACAGCATACCCACAGACAGCACACTCACCACAGCACACTCACCACAGCACACTCAACCACAGCACATTCACCCAGCACACTCACCCACAGCACACTCACCTACAGCACACTCACCACAGCACATTCAAACACAGCACATTCACCACAGCACACTCATACACAGCACAATCACCCAGAGCACACTCACCACAACACTCACCCACAGCACTTTACCCACAGCACACTCACCCACAGCATACTCACAGACAGCACAATCACCACAGCACACTCAACCACAGCACACTCAGCCACAGCTCACTCAACCACAGCAGACCCAATGCACACTCAGCCACAACAAACTCAGCCACAGCACACTCATACACAGCACAAATACCCACAGCACACGCACCACATCACACTCCACCAAGACACACTCACCACAGCACACTCAAACACAGCACACTCACCAACAGCAAACTTACCCAAAGCACACTGACCATAGCTCACTCACCCACAGCCCACTCAACCACAGCACATTCACCCACAGAACACTGACACACAGAATACTGACACAAAGCACACTCACCAACAGCACACTCACCACATCACACTCACCCACAGCACACTCAACGACAGCACATTCACCACAGCACACTAACCACAGCACAAGCAATCACAGCACATACACCACAGCACACTCACCCACAGAACACTCCCCTACAGCACACTCACCACAGCACACTCAAACACAGCACATTCACCACAACACACTCACCACAGCACACTCAACACTGCACACTCACCAACAGCAAACTTACCCAAAGCACACTGACCATAGCTCACTCACCCACAGCCCACTCAACCACAGCACATTCACCCACAGAACACTGACACACAGAACACTGACACACAGCACACTCACCAACAACACACTCACCCAAAGCACACTCACCCACAGCACACTCACCACAGCACAATCACCCACAGCAAACTAACCACAGCACATTCACCCACAGCAGACTCACCACAGCACACTCACGCACAGCACACTCACCCACAGCACACTCACCCTCAGCATACCCACAGACAGCACACTCACCACAGCACACTCACCACAGCACACTCAACCACAGCACATTCACCCAGCACACTCACCCACAGCACACTCACCTACAGCACACTCACCACAGCACATTCAAACACAGCACATTCACCACAGCACACTCATACACAGCACAATCACCCAGAGCACACTCACCACAACACTCACCCACAGCACTTTACCCACAGCACACTCACCCACAGCACACTCACAGACAGCACACTCACCACAGCACACTCAACCACAGCACACTCAGCCACAGCTCACTCAACCACAGCAGACCCAATGCACACTCAGCCACAACAAACTCAGCCACAGCACACTCATACACAGCACAAATACCCACAGCACACGCACCACATCACACTCCACCAAGACACACTCACCACAGCACACTCAAACACAGCACACTCACCAACAACAAACTTACCCAAAGCACACTGACCATAGCTCACTCACCCACAGCCCACTCAACCACAACACATTCACTCACAGAACACTGACACACAGAACACTGACACACAGCACACTCACCCAAAGCACACTCACCCACAGCACAATAACCCACAGCACACTTAGCCACAACACACTCACCACAGTCCACTCACCCACAGCACACTCACCACAGCACACTCACCCACAGCACACTCACCCACAGCACACTCACCCACAGCACACTCACCCACAGCACATTCACCACAGCAACTAACCACAACACACTCAATCACAGTACACTTACCCACAGCACACTCACCACAGCACACTCACCACAGCACAATCACCCACAGCAAACTCACCACAGCACACTCACCCAAAGCACACTCACCCACAGCACACTCACCACAGTACACTCACCCACAGCATACTCACCAACAGCAAACTTACCCAAAGCACACTGAGCATAGCTCACTCAGCCACAGCCCACTCAACCACAACACATTCACCCACAGAACACTGACACACAGAACACTGACACACAGCACACTCACCAACAGCACACTCACCCAAAGCACACTCACCCACAGCACACTCACCACAGCACAATCACCCACAGCAAACTAACCACAGCACATTCACCCACAGCACACTCACCACAGCACACTCACGCACAGCACACTCACCCACAGCACACTCACCCTCAGCATACCCACAGACAGCACACTCACCACAGCACACTCACCACAGCACACTCAACCACAGCACATTCACCCAGCACACTCACCCACAGCACACTCACCTACAGCACACTCACCACAGCACATTCAAACACAGCACATTCACCACAGCACACTCATACACAGCACAATCACCCAGAGCACACTCACCACAACACTCACCCACAGCACTTTACCCACAGCACACTCACCCACAGCATACTCACAGACAGCACACTCACCACAGCACACTCAACCACAGCACACTCAGCCACAGCTCACTCAACCACAGCAGACCCAATGCACACTCAGCCACAACACACTCAGCCACAGCACACTCATACACAGCACAAATACCCACAGCACACGCACCACATCACACTCCACCAAGACACACTCACCACAGCACACTCAAACACAGCACACTCACCAACAGCAAACTTACCCAAAGCACACTGACCATAGCTCACTCACCCACAGCCCACTCAACCACAGCACATTCACCCACAGAACACTGACACACAGAATACTGACACAAAGCACACTCACCAACAGCACACTCACCACATCACACTCACCCACAGCACACTCAACGACAGCACATTCACCACAGCACACTAACCACAGCACAAGCAATCACAGCACATACACCACAGCACACTCACCCACAGAACACTCCCCTACAGCACACTCACCACAGCACACTCAAACACAGCACATTCACCACAACACACTCACCACAGCACACTCAACACTGCACACTCACCAACAGCAAACTTACCCAAAGCACACTGACCATAGCTCACTCACCCACAGCCCACTCAACCACAGCACATTCACCCACAGAACACTGACACACAGAACACTGACACACAGCACACTCACCAACAGCACACTCACCCAAAGCACACTCACCCACAGCACACTCACCACAGCACAATCACCCACAGCAAACTAACCACAGCACATTCACCCACAGCAGACTCACCACAGCACACTCACGCACAGCACACTCACCCACAGCACACTCACCCTCAGCATACCCACAGACAGCACACTCACCACAGCACACTCACCACAGCACACTCAACCACAGCACATTCACCCAGCACACTCACCCACAGCACACTCACCTACAGCACACTCACCACAGCACATTCAAACACAGCACATTCACCACAGCACACTCATACACAGCACAATCACCCAGAGCACACTCACCACAACACTCACCCACAGCACTTTACCCACAGCACACTCACCCACAGCATACTCACAGACAGCACACTCACCACAGCACACTCAACCACAGCACACTCAGCCACAGCTCACTCAACCACAGCAGACCCAATGCACACTCAGCCACAACAAACTCAGCCACAGCACACTCATACACAGCACAAATACCCACAGCACACGCACCACATCACACTCCACCAAGACACACTCACCACAGCACACTCAAACACAGCACACTCACCAACAACAAACTTACCCAAAGCACACTGACCATAGCTCACTCACCCACAGCCCACTCAACCACAGCACATTCACCCACAGAACACTGACACACAGAATACTGACACAAAGCACACTCACCAACAGCACACTCACCACAGCACACTCACCCACAGCACACTCACCGACAGCACATTCACCACAGCACACTAACCACAGCACAAGCAATCACAGCACATACACCACAGCACACTCACCCACAGAACACTCCCCTACAGCACACTCACCACAGCACACTCAAACACAGCACATTCACCACAGCACACTCAGTATAGGACAATCACCCACAGCACACGTAGCCACAACACACTATCCACAGCACACACACCACAGCAACTCACCACAACACACTGATCCACAGTACACTCACCCACAGCACAATAACCTACAGTACACTCACCACAGCAAACTCAAACACAGCATATTCACCACAGCACACTTAAAACAGCACACTCACCACAGCACAATAACCCACAGCACACTTAGCCACAACACACTCACCACAGTCCACTCACCCACAGCACACTGACCACAGCACACTGACCACAGCACACTCACCACAGTACACTCACACACAGCACACTCACCCACAGCACACTCACAAGAGTACACTCACCCACAGCACACTCACCCACAGCACACTCACCCACAGCACATTCACCACAGCAACTAACCACAACACACTCAATCACAGTACACTTACCCACAGCACACTCACCACAGCACACTCACCACAGCACAATCACCCACAGCAAACTCACCACAGCACACTCACCCAAAGCACACTCACCCACAGCACACTCACCCACAGCACACTCACCCACAGCACATTCACCACAGCAACTAACCACAACACACTCAATCACAGTACACTTACCCACAGCACACTCACCACAGCACACTCACCACAGCACAATCACCCACAGCAAACTCACCACAGCACACTCACCCAAAGCACACTCACCCACAGCACACTCACCACAGTACACTCACCCACAGGACACTCACATACAGCACACTCACCCACAGCACACTCAACCACAGCATACTCACAGACAACACACTCACCACAGCACACTCACCCACAGCACACTCAACCACAGCACACTCACCACAGTACACTCAACCACAGCACATTCACCCAGCACACTCACCCACAGAACACTCACCTACAGCATACTCACCACAGCACATTCAAACACAGCACATGCACCACAGCACACTCATACACAGCACAATCACCCAGAGCACACTCACCACAAGACTCACCCACAGCACACTAACCCACAGCACACTCACCCACAGCATACTCACAGACAGCACACTCACCACAGCACACTCAACAACAGCACACTCACCAACAGCAAACTTACCCAAAGCACACTGACCATAGCTCACTCACTCACAGCCCACTCAACCACAGCACATTCACCCACAGAACACTGACACACAGAATACTGACACAAAGCACACTCACCAACAGCACACTCACCACAGCACACTCACCGACAGCACATTCACCACAGCACACTAACCACAGCACAAGCAATCACAGCACATTCACCACAGCACACTCACCCACAGCACACTCCCCTACAGCACACTCACCACAGCACACTCAAACACAGCACATTCACCACAGCACACTTACAACAGCACACTCAAACACAGCACATTCACCACAGCACACTTACAACAGCACACTCAGTATAGGACAATCACCCACAGCACACGTAGCCACAACACACTATCCACAGCACACACACCACAGCAACTCACCACAACACACTGAACCACAGTACACTCACCCACAGCACAATCACCTACAGCACACTCACCACAGCACACTCAAACACAGCACATTCATCACAGCACACTTAAAACAGCACACTCACCACAGCACACTTAGCCACAACATACTCACCACAGTCCACTCACCCACAGCACACTCACCACAGCACACTCATCACAGCACACTCACCACAGCACAATCACCCACAGCAAACTCACCACAGCACACTCACCCAAAGCACACTCACCCACAGCACACTCACCACAGTACACTCACCCACAGCACACTCACCACAGCACACTCATCACAGCACACTCACCACAGTACACTCACCCACAGCACACTCACCCACAGCACACTCACAAGAGTACACTCACCCACAGCACACTCACCCACAGCACACTCACCCACAGCACACTCACCACAGCAACTAACCACAACACACTCAATCACAGTACACTTACCCACAGCACACTCACCACAGCACACTCACCACAGCACAATCACCCACAGCAAACTCACCACAGCACACTCACCCAAAGCACACTCACCCAGAGCACACTCACCACAGCACACTCACCCACAGCACACTCACATACAGCACACTCACACACAGCACACTCACCCACAGCATACTCACAGACAACACACTCACCGCAGCACACTCACCCACAGCACACTCAACCACAGCACACTCAGCCTCAGCATACCCACAGACTGCACACTCACCACAGCACACTCACCACAGCACACTCACCATAGCACAATCACCCACAACACACTCACCACAGCACACTCACCCACAGCACACTCACCACAGCACAATCAACAACAGCACATTCACCACAGCACACTCACCCACAGCACACTCACCACAGCACACTCACCACAGCATACTCACCACAGCACACTCAACCACAGCACATTCACCCAGCACACTCACCAACAGTACACTCACCTACAACACACTCACCACAGCACATTCAAACACAGCACATTCACCACAGCACACTCATACACAGCACAATCACCCAAGCCCTCTCACCCACAGCACACTCACCACAGCATACTCACCACAGCACACTCACTCACAGCACACTCACCCACAGCACACTCACCCACAGCATACTCACAGACAGCACACTCACCACAGCACACTCAACCACAGCACATTCACCCAGCACACTCACCAACAGCACACTCACCTACAACACACTCACCACAGCACATTCAAACACAGCACATTCACCACAGCACACTCATACACAGCACACTCACCCAAGCCCTCTCACCCACAGCACACTCACCATAGCAGACTCACCACAGCACACTCACCCACAGCATACTCACAGACCGCACACTCACCACAGCACACTCACCACAGCACACTCAACCACAGCACATTCACCCAGCACACTCTCCCACAGCACACTCAACTACAACACACTCACCACAGCACATTCAAACACAGCAAATTCACCACAGCACAATCATACACAGCACAATCACCCAGAGCACACTCCCCACAACACTCACCCACAGCACACTCACCCACAGCACACTCACGCACAGCATACTCACAGACAGCACACCCACCACATCACACTCCACCACAACACACTCAACCACAGCACACTCAGCCACGGCACACTCACCACAACACACTCACCCACAGCACACGCACCCACAGCACACTCACCCACAGCACACTCATCGACAGCACAATCAACCACAGCACACTCACCACAACATTCACCCACAGCACACTCACCCACAGCACCCTCACCCACAGCATACTCACAGACCGCACACTCACCACAGCACACTCACCACAGCACACTCAACCACAGCACATTCACCCAGCACACTCACCCACAGCACACTCACCTACAACACACTCACCACAGCACATTCAAACACAGCACATTCACCACAGCACAATCATACACAGCACAATCACCCAGAGCACACTCACCACAACACTCACCCACAGCACACTCACCCACAGCACACTCACCACAGCACACTCACCGACAGCACATTCACCACAGCACACTAACCACAGCACAATCAACCACAGCACATTCACCACAGCACACTCACCCACAGCACACTCCCCTACAGCACACTCACCACAGCACACTCAAACACAGCACATTCACCACAGCACACTTACAACAGCACACTCAAACACAGCACATTCACCACAGCACACTTACAACAGCACACTCAGTATAGGACAATCACCCACAGCACACGTAGCCACAACACACTATCCACAGCACACACACCACAGCAACTCACCACAACACACTGAACCACAGTACACTCACCCACAGCACAATCACCTACAGCACACTCACCACAGCACACTCAAACACAGCACATTCATCACAGCACACTTAAAACAGCACACTCACCACAGCACACTTAGCCACAACATACTCACCACAGTCCACTCACCCACAGCACACTCACCACAGCACACTCATCACAGCACACTCACCACAGCACAATCACCCACAGCAAACTCACCACAGCACACTCACCCAAAGCACACTCACCCACAGCACACTCACCACAGTACACTCACCCACAGCACACTCACCACAGCACACTCATCACAGCACACTCACCACAGTACACTCACCCACAGCACACTCACCCACAGCACACTCACAAGAGTACACTCACCCACAGCACACTCACCCACAGCACACTCACCCACAGCACACTCACCACAGCAACTAACCACAACACACTCAATCACAGTACACTTACCCACAGCACACTCACCACAGCACACTCACCACAGCACAATCACCCACAGCAAACTCACCACAGCACACTCACCCAAAGCACACTCACCCAGAGCACACTCACCACAGTACACTCACCCACAGCACACTCACCCACAGCACACTCATCGACAGCACAATCAACCACAGCACACTCACCACAACATTCACCCACAGCACACTCACCCACAGCACCCTCACCCACAGCATACTCACAGACCGCACACTCACCACAGCACACTCACCACAGCACACTCAACCACAGCACATTCACCCAGCACACTCACCCACAGCACACTCACCTACAACACACTCACCACAGCACATTCAAACACAGCACATTCACCACAGCACAATCATACACAGCACAATCACCCAGAGCACACTCACCACAACACTCACCCACAGCACACTCACCCACAGCACACTCACCACAGCACACTCACCGACAGCACATTCACCACAGCACACTAACCACAGCACAAGCAATCACAGCACATTCACCACAGCACACTCACCCACAGCACACTCCCCTACAGCACACTCACCACAGCACACTCAAACACAGCACATTCACCACAGCACACTTACAACAGCACACTCAAACACAGCACATTCACCACAGCACACTTACAACAGCACACTCAGTATAGGACAATCACCCACAGCACACGTAGCCACAACACACTATCCACAGCACACACACCACAGCAACTCACCACAACACACTGAACCACAGTACACTCACCCACAGCACAATCACCTACAGCACACTCACCACAGCACACTCAAACACAGCACATTCATCACAGCACACTTAAAACAGCACACTCACCACAGCACACTTAGCCACAACATACTCACCACAGTCCACTCACCCACAGCACACTCACCACAGCACACTCATCACAGCACACTCACCACAGCACAATCACCCACAGCAAACTCACCACAGCACACTCACCCAAAGCACACTCACCCACAGCACACTCACCACAGTACACTCACCCACAGCACACTCACCACAGCACACTCATCACAGCACACTCACCACAGTACACTCACCCACAGCACACTCACCCACAGCACACTCACAAGAGTACACTCACCCACAGCACACTCACCCACAGCACACTCACCCACAGCACACTCACCACAGCAACTAACCACAACACACTCAATCACAGAACACTCACCCACAGCACACTCACCACAGCACACTCACCACAGCACAATCACCCACAGCAAACTCACCACAGCACACTCACCCAAAGCACACTCACCCAGAGCACACTCACCACAGTACACTCACCCACAGCACACTCACATACAGCACACTCACACACAGCACACTCACCCACAGCATACTCACAGACAACACACTCACCGCAGCACACTCACCCACAGCACACTCAACCACAGCACACTCAGCCTCAGCATACCCACAGACTGCACACTCACCACAGCACACTCACCACAGCACACTCACCATAGCACAATCACCCACAACACACTCACCACAGCACACTCACCCACAGCACACTCACCACAGCACAATCAACAACAGCACATTCACCACAGCACACTCACCCACAGCACACTCACCACAGCACACTCACCACAGCATACTCACCACAGCACACTCAACCACAGCACATTCACCCAGCACACTCACCAACAGTACACTCACCTACAACACACTCACCACAGCACATTCAAACACAGCACATTCACCACAGCACACTCATACACAGCACAATCACCCAAGCCCTGTCACCCACAGCACACTCACCACAGCATACTCACCACAGCACACTCACTCACAGCACACTCACCCACAGCACACTCACCCACAGCATACTCACAGACAGCACACTCACCACAGCACACTCAACCACAGCACATTCACCCAGCACACTCACCAACAGCACACTCACCTACAACACACTCACCACAGCACATTCAAACACAGCACATTCACCACAGCACACTCATACACAGCACACTCACCCAAGCCCTCTCACCCACAGCACACTCACCATAGCAGACTCACCATAGCACACTCACCCACAGCATACTCACAGACCGCACACTCACCACAGCACACTCACCACAGCACACTCAACCACAGCACATTCACCCAGCACACTCTCCCACAGCACACTCAACTACAACACACTCACCACAGCACATTCAAACACAGCAAATTCACCACAGCACAATCATGCACAGCACAATCACCCAGAGCACACTCCCCACAACACTCACCCACAGCACACTCACCCACAGCACACTCACGCACAGCATACTCACAGACAGCACACCCACCACATCACACTCCACCACAACACACTCAACCACAGCACACTCAGCCACGGCACACTCACCACAACACACTCACCCACAGCACACGCACCCACAGCACACTCACCCACAGCACACTCATCGACAGCACAATCAACCACAGCACACTCACCACAACATTCACCCACAGCACACTCACCCACAGCATACTCACAGACCGCACACTCACCACAGCACACTCACCACAGCACACTCAACCACAGCACATTCACCCAGCACACTCACCCACAGCACACTCACCTACAACACACTCACCACAGCACATTCAAACACAGCAAATTCACCACAGCACAATCATACACAGCACAATCACCCAGAGCACACTCACCACAACACTCACCCACAGCACACTCACCCACAGCACACTCACAAGAGTACACTCACCCACAGCACACTCACCCACAGCACACTCACCCACAGCACATTCACCACAGCAACTAACCACAACACACTCAATCACAGTACACTTACCCACAGCACACTCACCACAGCACACTCACCACAGCACAATCACCCACAGCAAACTCACCACAGCACACTCACCCAAAGCACACTCACCCAGAGCACACTCACCACAGTACACTCACCCACAGCACACTCACATACAGCACACTCACACACAGCACACTCACCCACAGCATACTCACAGACAACACACTCACCGCAGCACACTCACCCACAGCATACTCAACCACAGCACACTCAGCCTCAGCATACCCACAGACTGCACACTCACCACAGCACACTCACCACAGCACACTCACCATAGCACAATCACCCACAACACACTCACCACAGCACACTCACCCACAGCACACTCACCACAGCACAATCAACAACAGCACATTCACCACAGCACACTCACCCACAGCACACTCACCACAGCACACTCACCACAGCATACTCACCACAGCACACTCAACCACAGCACATTCACCCAGCACACTCACCAACAGCACACTCACCTACAACACACTCACCACAGCACATTCAAACACAGCACATTCACCACAGCACACTCATACACAGCACAATCACCCAAGCCCTCTCACCCACAGCACACTCACCACAGCATACTCACCACAGCACACTCACTCACAGCACACTCACCCACAGCACACTCACCCACAGCATACTCACAGACAGCACACTCACCACAGCACACTCAACCACAGCACATTCACCCAGCACACTCACCAACAGCACACTCACCTACAACACACTCACCACAGCACATTCAAACACAGCACATTCACCACAGCACACTCATACACAGCACACTCACCCAAGCCCTCTCACCCACAGCACACTCACCATAGCAGACTCACCACAGCACACTCACCCACAGCATACTCACACACAGCACACTCACCACAGCACACTCACCACAGCACACTCAACCACAGCACATTCACCCAGCACACTCTCCCACAGCACACTCAACTACAACACACTCACCACAGCACATTCAAACACAGCAAATTCACCACAGCACAATCATGCACAGCACAATCACCCAGAGCACACTCCCCACAACACTCACCCACAGCACACTCACCCACAGCACACTCACGCACAGCATACTCACACACAGCACACCCACCACATCACACTCCACCACAACACACTCAACCACAGCACCACAGCACTCA
>JAOAOB010000059.1:52500-59524 GCA_027563665.1 Antrozous pallidus | reverse complement strand
TCTCCTCCTCCTCCTCCTCCTCCCATCTCCTCTTCCTCCTCCCTCTTCCTCTCTTCACTCTCCCATCTCCTCCTCCTCTTCCACCTACTCCTCCCATCTCCTCCTCTTCTTCCATCTCCTCTTCCTTCTCCTCCTCCCCCTACTCCTCCTCCTCTTCCATCTCCTCCTCCTCCTCCTCCTCCTCCTTCTCCTCCTCCTCTTCCTCCTCCATCTCCTCTTCCTTCTCCTCTTCCTCCTCCTGTTCCTCCTCCTCTTCCTCCTTCTCCTCCTCCTTCTCCCCCTCCTCCTCCTCCTCCTCTTCCCCCTCCTCTTCCTTCTCTTCCTCCTCCATCTCCTCCTCCTCTTCCTCCTCCTCCTCCATCTCCTCCTCTTCTTCCATCTCCTCTTCCTTCTCCTCCTCCCCCTCCTCCTCCTCCTCTTCCATCTCCTCCTTCTCCTCCTCTTCCTCCTCCTCCTCCTCCTTCTCCTCCTCCTCCTCCTCCTCCTCCTCCTCCTCCTCCATCTCCTCTTCCTTCTCCTCTTCCTCCTCCTCTTCCTTCTCCTCCTCCTCCTCCTCCATCTCCTCCTTCTCCTCCTCTTCCTCCTTTACCTCCTCCTCCTTCATCTCCTCCTCCTCCTTCATCTCCTCTTCCTCCTCCTCCTCCTCCTCCCTCCTCATCCCCCTCCTTCTCTTTCTCCTCCTCCCTCTTTCTCAATCCTCAGCCAAGAATATTTTCCCATTGATTTTTATTTAATTATATTTTAAAATATTTTTTATTGCTTTAAGAGAGAGAGAGAGAGGGGAGAGATAGAAACATCCATGATGAGAGATCATCATGGATCAACTGCCTCCTCCACGCCCCCTACTGGGGATCCAGCCCACAACCCTGGCCTGTGCCCTTGACCGGAATCGAACCCGGGACCCTTCCGTCCACAGGCGGACACTCTTTGTCCACGGAGCCCAACCAATTCGGGCAACACATCCTCTTCTATTTTTCCCCAGGCCCCAGGCAACACCATATGTGTGTCCCCCACCCCCAGCCCCTGTCCCCCCAGCCCACCAGCCCCCCAGCCCACCAGCCCCCCAATCCAAATCAACACCAGATGCCCCCTCATTCTTTATCTTAACGAACTCGGGTTCCGATTAACCTGGAATTTGTCGTCCGGCCGAATTAGCGTGATTTAAGCTCCGTCTCCACCGCTAATGCCGAGCAGGGACAATTACAGGTGGGGGTGTTTTTGGGGGGCGGGGGAGAGAGGAAGGGGAAGAAATTTGGAACACATGTGTGAGCCTTGTTCGTCCTGCACAACAGAAACATGCATGACAATTACTGCTGATTGGCCTGGCTGTGGGCGGGGAGACCCTTTAGATAACACACGCGTGTGCACGCGCACGCACACACACACGCACACACAGACACACACACAGAGACACACACACACACACACACAGAGACACACACACAGACACACACAGACACACACACAGACACACACACAGACACACACACACACACACACACACACACACACACACAGACACACTCACACACAGACACAGACACAGACACACAGACACAGACACAGACACACACACACAGACACACACACAGACACACACAGACACACACACAGAGACACACACACACACACACACAGAGACACACACACAGACACACACAGACACACACACAGACACACACACAGACACACACACAGACACACACAGACACACACAGACACACACACACAGACACACACAGACAGACACACACACACACACAGACACACACACACACAGAGACACACACACACACAGAGACACACACACTCACACACACACACAGACACACACACACAGACACACACACAGACACACACAGACACACACAGACACACACACACAGACACACACACTCACACACACACACAGACACACACACACAGACACACACACAGACACACACAGACACACACACACAGAGACACACACACAGACACACACACACAGACACACACACACAGAGACACACACACACACAGAGACACACACACACAGACACACACACACAGACACACACACACACAGACACACACACTCACACACACACAGACACACACACACACACACATACACACACACACACAGACACACACACACACAGACACACACAAACAGACACACACACACAGACACACACACACAGACACACACAGACACACACAGACACACACACACACAGACACACAGACACACACAGACACAGACACACACACACACAGACACACACAAACAGACACACACACACAGACACACACACACAGACACACACAGACACACACACTCATACAGACACACACACAGACACACACAGACACACACAGACACACACACACACAGACACACACACACAGACAGACACACACAGACACACACAGACACACACAGACACACACACACACAGACACACAGACACACACAGACACAGACACACACACACACACAGACACACACAAACAGACACACACACACAGACACACACACACAGACACACACAGACACACACACTCATACAGACACACACACAGACACACACAGACACACACAGACACAGACACACACACACACACAGACACACACAAACAGACACACACACACAGACCACACACACAGACACACACAGACACACACACTCATACAGACACACACACAGACACACACAGACACACACAGACACACACACACACAGACACACAGACACACACAGACACAGACACACACACACACACAGACACACACAAACAGACACACACACACAGACACACACACACAGACACACACAGACACACACACTCATACAGACACACACAGAGACACACACAGACACACACAGACACACACACACACAGACACACACACACAGACAGACACACACACACAGACACACACACACACAGACACACACAAACAGAGACACACACACACAGACACACACACACACAGACACACACACACAGAGACACACACACACACAGAGACACACACACACAGACACACACACACAGACAGACACACACACACAGACACACACAGACACACACACTCATACAGACACACACACACACACAGACACACACACTCATACAGACACACACAGACACACACACTCATACAGACACACACACACACACAGACACACACACTCATACAGACACACACACAGACACACACAGACACACACACACACAGACACACACACACAGACACACACAGACACAGACACACAGACAGACACACACACACAGACACACACACAGACACACACACACACAGACACACACACAGACACACACACACAGACACACACAGACACACACACACACAGACACACACACACAGACAGACACACACACACAGACACACACAGACACACACACTCATACAGACACACACACAGACACACACAGACACACACAGACACACACACACACAGACACACACACACAGACACACACAGACACAGACACACAGACAGACACACACACACAGACACACACACAGACACACACACACACAGACACACACACAGACACACACACACAGACACACACAGACACACACACACACAGACACACACACACAGACAGACACACACACACAGACACACACAGACACACACACTCATACAGACACACACACAGACACACACAGACACACACAGACACACACACACACAGACACACACACACAGACACACACAGACACAGACACACAGACAGACACACACACACAGACACACACACAGACACACACACACACAGACACACACACAGACACACACACACAGACACACACAGACACACACACACACAGACACACACACACACACAGACACAGACACACAGACACACACACAGACACACACACACACAGACACACACAGACACACACACACACAGACACACACACACAGACACACACAGACACAGACACACAGACAGACACACACACACAGACACACACACAGACACACACACACACAGACACACACACAGACACACACACACAGACACACACAGACACACACACACACAGACACACACACACACACAGACACAGACACACAGACACAGACACACACACGCAAACACATCCGTGATGTCACGAGTCGCCCACAAATGCCCGGCTCTCTCTCTCTCGACAGGACGGGCCGAGACGGACACACGGGGTCCTGCCTGTCCAACCCCAAGACACCCTGAGCGTTGGCCTTGTTTGTGGGGCCGTACCTCTGAGTGTGTGTGTGTATACACGGCCCTGGATGGTGTGGCTCAGTGGATACGGCGTCGGCCTGCGGACCGAAGGGTCCCGGGTTCGATTTCCGGTCAAGGGCATGGACCTTGGTTGTGGGCACATCCCCAGTGCGGGGCGTGCAGGAGGCAGCCGGTCCGTAATTCTCTCTGTGTCTCTCCGTCTCCCTTCTACTTTCTCTAAAAAAAAATGGAAAACTATCCCCTGGGAGGATTAATACAGAGGGGCCAGATGACGATGATCTCTGAACGCATAATAATCTGGCCATTCCATATCTATCTATCTATCTATCATCTATCTATCTATCTATCTATCTATCTATCATCTATCTATCTATCTATCTGTCTATCTATCATCTATATCTATCTATCTATCTATCTATCATCTATCTATCTATCTGTCATCTATATCTATCTATCTATCTATCATCCATCTATCCTATCTATCTATCGATCATCTATCTATCTATCTATCATCCATCTATCCTATCTATCTATCTATCATCTAACTATCTATCTATCATCTATCTATCTATCTATCTATCATCTATCTATCTATCATCTATCCATCTATCTATCTATCATCTATATCTATCTATCTATCTATCTATCTATCTATCTATCTATCTATCATCCATCTATCCTATCTATCTATCTATCTATCATCTATCTATCTATCTATCTATCTATCTATCTATCTATCTATCTATCTATCCATCTATCTATTTATCATCTATATCTATCTATCTATCTATCTATCATCTATCCATCTATCTATCTATCATCTATATCTATCTATCTATCTATCATCCATCTATCCTATCTATCTATCTATCATCTATCTATCTATCTATCTATTATCTATCTATCTATCTATCTATCTATCTATCTATCTATCTATTAGAGGCCCGGTGCATGAATCCATACATGGGTGAGGTGTGGCCAGCCTGGCCAGGGGGAGGGGACGTGGGCGGTCGGCCGGCCCGCCTGCTGGTCGAACTCCCGGTCGAGGGGACCATTTGCCTATCAGCCTTTTGTTCTATAGGACAGACACCGAGTGGCCGGATGGTTATGCGTCCAGAGATCATCATCCTCTGGCCACTGAGTGTGTATATTTCTTTGTTTTCAGAAAGGGAGGGGGAGAGAGAGAGAGAGAAACATCCATGAAGAGAGAGAATCACAGATCGCCTGCCTCCTGCACGCCCCCTACTGGGGATGGAGCCCACAACCCGGGCCTGTGCCCTTGACCGGGACTCGAACCCGCGACCCTTCTGTCCGCAGGCCGACGCTCTATCCGCTGAACCCATCCAGACGGGGCTCAAACATTGTCTTATGATTCCTGGCCATTTTGGGCTCCTTTTTTTTTTAAATTATCTTATTTTATTTTATTTTATTTCTTTTTCATTTTAGTTTGGGGGAATATTCCCTTGTATTTAAAACCGTCCCCATACGGATGAGCGATGGGTTTGGAAATAGAATGCATTTTTTCTTTATATATTTCTCAGCCTCTCTTTTCATGTAGTCCATAGTCTGTGACCTGCTGGCATCTTGGTTTTTATTTTATTTTAATTTAATTTTAATTTTATTTTTATTATTGATGTGGTTTGTTTTTTCTTTCTTTTTCTCTTTTACGGGATGAATTAGGAAAGGCCGTCCCTCCATCGCCTCATCAGCTCTCCGTATATTTCTTCGTCGTCACGATTCCGTCCTTTTCATCTGCTGGCATCCCACTGCTTTTATTTGTTTTTTTATTTCTCTTTTTTGTGTGTGTCCTTTTATGAAAGGGTTTTATTGCCTGCTAATGCATGTCTTCCCCTCCACCCCACCCCGGCTCTCTGCTGGCCCTCAGACACTGCCTGGCGTTTTCCACCACTGGATTCTCCCTGCAAAGCAGAAAAGAAATCTGCCCCCTGGTGGCCGGTGTGTGTCATAGCGAGCGGTCAAACGCCCACAGGGACAATTTGCATATTAGGCTTTTCTATACATGATTTTTAACGATGTTTTTTTTTTTTAATTGTCTGAGAGGAAGGGAGAGGGAGAGAGAGAAACCTCCAGGATGAGAGAGAGAGAATCATAGACCAGCCGCCTCCTGCACGCCCCCTGCTGGGGATGGAGCCGCCAACCCGGGAATCGAACCCTGACCTCCGGGTTCAAAGGTCGACGCTCTAACCCCGGAGGCACACCGGCTAGTCAATCAAGCCCATATTGCAACCGGGCAGACGTCGATCTCGTGAGACTGTGCGATTCTTCCTCCTCCTCAAAGGCAACATGCCTCTCCGTTGAAATAGGTTTTATTTCTTAAAAAAAAAAAAAAAAAAATATATATATATATATATATATATATATATATATATATCTTATCGATTTTTTTTTTTTTACAAAGAGGAAGGAGGAGGAATAGAGAGGTAGAAACATCGCTGAGAGAGAAACATCCATCCGCCGCCTCCTGCACGCCCCCGACTGGGGATGTGCCCGCAGCCAAGGTCCACGCCCTTGACCTGGAATCGAACCCGGGACCCTTCCGTCCGCAGGTCGACGCTCTAGCCACTGAGCCAAACTGGTTTCGGCTGAAAAAAAAATTTTTTTCCCTTCCTCTCTGAAGTCAATAAAAACATATTAATAAATAAAAAATATTTTTTAAAAGTTTCCATCTCACCCTCCCCCCCTCTCTGAAATCAATAAAAATTTATTTTTTTTAAAAGGATCTTTCGATCCCTCTCTCTCCCCCTTCTTCTCT
>JAOAOB010000059.1:37500-45000 GCA_027563665.1 Antrozous pallidus | reverse complement strand
CATCCTACTATGTCTGTTGTTGATGCCCTACTATGTCTACTATTAATGTCTTACTGTCTATAACTGATGCCCTACTATGTCTGCTGTTGATGCCTACTATGTCTGTTGTTGATGTCCTACTATGTCTGCTATTAATGTCTTACTGTCTACAACTGATATCCTACTATGTCTGCTGTTGACATCCTACTATGTCTATTGTTGATGTCCTACTATGTCTGTTGTTGATGCCCTACTATGTCTGCTATGAATGTCTTACTGTCTATAATTGATACCCTACTATGTCTGCTGTTGACATCCTACTATGTCTGTTGTTGATGTCCTACTATGTCTGTTGTTGATGTCCTACTATGTCTACTATTAATGTCTTACTGTCTATAACTGATACCCTACTATGTCTGCTGCTGACATCCTATTATGTCTGCTACTGACGTCCTACTATGTGTAGTGCTGAAGTCCTACTATGTGTCCACTTTATGTCCTACTGTGCCTGACTACTGGCATCCTACTGCGCCTCCTAGCGATATCCTACTATGTCTGCCTGTTGCTACTACTGTGCCTGCCCATGATGCCCTACTGCGGTGGCTGCGGACGCCCTACTATGCCTGCCATTTATTTATTTATTTGTGTGTTTGTTTATTTATTTATTTATTTTGTAAGCCTCCCTCTTTCCCCCCCCCCCGGGGGGGGATCCTTTCCCACACACAGTTGACATCCTACTATGTCTGTTGTTGATGTCCTACTATGTCTGTTGTTGATGTCCTACTATGTCTGCTATTAATGTCTTACTGTCTACAACTGATATCCTACTATGTCTGCTGTTGACGTCCTACTATGTCTGTTGTTGATGTCCTACTATGTCTGCTATGAATGTCTTACTGTCTACAACTGATATCCTACTATGTCTGCTGTTGACATCCTACTATGTCTGTTGTTGATGTCCTACTATGTCTGCTATGAATGTCTTACTGTCTACAACTGATATCCTACTATGTCTGCTGTTGACGTCCTACTATGTCTGTTGTTGATGTCTACTATGTCTGCTATTAATGTCTTACTGTCTACAACTATGTTGCTGTTGACATCCTACTATATCTGTTGTTGATGCCCCTACTATGTCTACTATTAATGTCTTACTGTCTATAACTGATGCCCTACTATGTCTGCTGTTGATGCCTACTATGTCTGTTGTTGATGTCCTACTATGTCTGCTATTAATGTCTTACTGTCTACAACTGATAT
This sequence comes from Antrozous pallidus, assembly GCA_027563665.1. Taxonomy (NCBI): domain Eukaryota; kingdom Metazoa; phylum Chordata; class Mammalia; order Chiroptera; family Vespertilionidae; genus Antrozous; species Antrozous pallidus. The sequence goes on along the minus strand of JAOAOB010000059.1, from coordinate 43,761 downwards.
CCTGCTATGTCTGCTGTTGACATCCTACTATGTCTATTGTTGATGTCCTACTATGTCTGTTGTTGATGCCCTACTATGTCTGCTATGAATGTCTTACTGTCTATAATTGATACCCTACTATGTCTGCTGTTGACATCCTACTATGTCTGTTGTTGATGTCCTACTATGTCTGTTGTTGATGTCCTACTATGTCTACTATTAATGTCTTACTGTCTATAACTGATACCCTACTATGTCTGCTGCTGACATCCTATTATGTCTGCTACTGACGTCCTACTATGTGTAGTGCTGAAGTCCTACTATGTGTAGTGCTGAAGTCCTACTATGTGTCCACTTTATGTCCTACTGTGCCTGACTACTGGCATCCTACTGCGCCTCCTAGCGATATCCTACTATGTCTGCCTGTTGCTACTACTGTGCCTGCCCATGATGCCCTACTGCGGTGGCTGCGGACGCCCTACTATGCCTGCCATTTATTTGTTTGTTTGTTTGTTTGTTTATTTATTTTGTAAGCCTCCCTCTCCCCGCCCCCCGGGGGGGGGATCCTTTCCCACTGATTATTATAGAGAGAGTGGGAGAGAGAGGGAGAGACACAGAGAGAGAAACATCCGTCTGAGAGACACACACACATTATTCGGACGAGTCAGCAACCCCGGACACGTGCCCCGGACCAGGAACCGAACCCGGGACCCTCTCTCCCCTGAGCCACACGGGCGAAGGCCTATATGCCCGCCCGCCTGCTACGAACGTCCCACCCCACCGTGTCGGCTGCGGATGTCCCACTGTGCGCGCCAGTGAGGTCCTACTAGGTGCCGTGTTGCTGGCCCACCCCACTTCAGCACTACACCCCCTAGGACAGACACAGTAGGAGACACGGTAGGGTGTCAAGAGCAGACACAGTAGGACATAAAGTGGCCACATAGTAGGACTTCAGCACTACACACAGTAGGACACTGACTGCACACATAGTAGGACATCAGTGGCAGACATAGTGGGATATCAATTGTTCGTGTAGTAGGATGTCAACAGCAGACACAGTAGGACATAAAGTGGCCACATAGTAGGACTTCAGCACTACACACAGTAGGACACTGATTGCAGACATGGTAGGACATCAATGGCAGACATAGTGGGATATCAATTGTTCGTGTAGTAGGATGTCAACAGCAGACACAGTAGGATGTCAATAGTAGGATGTCTCGGAAGGGGTTCAGAGACACCCCCAATCTGTCCCTCTCAGACGGAGGGCATGCAAAGATCCCCTCCTTCCAGTCCTGGGGTGCAGGACTGTCCCCCACACAATCCTTACACCTGGCTCCCAGCATCCTTTTCTCACTCTCAAAGCCACTCGGATGACCCCCCAGCCGCCCCCCCCCCGCCCCCCATGATTCATCCAAAGACTCTCCCTGACATTAGCCCGCCTCCCCGTCAGGGGGTAGGCAAACTCATCCGTCCACAGAGCCAAAGCCTGACAGGACGACGATCGAAATGTCTTTTTCTTTTTTTTCTTTAAATATATTTTATTCATTGGAAAGGGAGGGAGGGAGACTCAGAAACATCGATGATGAGAGAGAAACATCCATCCGCCGCCTCCTGCACGCCCCCCCCCTGGGGATGTGCCCGCAGCCAAGGTCCATTCCCTGGACCTGGAATCGAACCCGGGACCCTTCCGTCCCCAGGCCAACGCTCTATCCACGGAGCCACACCGGGCAGGGCTGTAGATCTAGCCCAGCGGTGGGCAAACTCATGCGTGCACAGAGCCAAACACCTACAGGACAAGGACGGACATGTCTTCGGAGAGCCGCATTATTTTCAACGTCAACGAACGCCTCTTCTTCAACACAGACGGGCCCGGGGGCCCTGGTATTTTTGTAGAAGAGCCGCCTTCGGGGAGCCGGAGAGCCGCGGTTTGCTGACCGGCTGGCTCACACACACAGCCACCTTTGTCCCAGGTAAGCAAAGCCAGGCCTCTCTCTCCTCCTCCCTCCTCCTCCCTCCCTCCCTCCGCCCTCCCTTGCACCAATATTTGCCAAACACCCTTCCCTCTTTGTTTTTTTATTATTTTAATGGGCCCTGGGCCTGCCGTTCACATGAAAGACGTTAATAAGACGCCTAAGAGGTTATAGGAGCCGGGGGCTCCATAAATGTCCTAATTCACACAAACCCACCCAGGTTTCCAGGGGACATAAAACGCGGCCCTCTCGGTCTGCGGTCCGGGTTCCAGGCCCCCAACTCCTCGGAAAACACAGCCTCCACCCACCTGGGAGGCCGAGAAATCTCTCTCTCTCTCTTTATAGTTTATTCATCTCGTTAAAGTCTATTTTATTGGGTTTTTTTTTTACAGAGAGGAAGGGAGAGGGATGGAGCGTCAGAAACATTCATGATGAGAGAGAAACGTCCATCGGCTGCCTCCCTCCTGCACGCCCCCCCCCCCCACTGGGGATGTGCCCGCAGCCAAGGTCCATGCCCTTGACGGAGTCGAACCCAGGACCCTTCCGTCCGCAGGACGACGCTCTATCCACTGAGCCAAACCGGTTAGGGCCATAAAATATCGTTAAAAAAATAGTCTATTAGCCCAAGCAGGTGTGGCTCAGTGGATAGAGCGTCGGCCTGCGGACTGAAGGGTCCCGGGTTCGATTCCTGGTCAAGGGCATGGATCTTGGCTGCGGGCACATCCCCGGGGAGGGGGGCATGCAGGAGGCAGCTGATCAGTTTCTCTCTCGTCGATGTTTCTAGCTCTCTACCCTTCTCTCTTTCTCTCTGCAGAAAAATCAATAAAAAATATATTTTTAAAAAACTTAAAAAATAATAATAAAAAAACTTGGCTCTCCAAAGAAAGGTCAATCATTATCCTCTTGCTATTGGGCTCTGTGGGCTCATGCGTCTGCCCACCCCTGGAGAGAAGCAGGCGAAAAGGAAAAAAAGAAAAAACGAGAGAAAACAGACGCATGGCCCCGGCCGCCAAGCCCCCTACCTGCTCGGCCGCCAAGCCCCCCACCTGCTCGGCCACCAAGCCCCCTACCTGCTCGGCCGCCAAGCCCCCCACCTGCTCGGCCGCCAAGCCCCCTACCTGCCTGGCCGCCAAGCCCCCAACCTGCTCGGCCGCCAAGCCCCCTACCTGCCTGGCCGCCAAGCCCCCCACCTGCTCGGCCACCAAGCCCCCTACCTGCCTGGCCGCCAAGCCCCCAACCTGCTCGGCCACCAAGCCCCTACCTGCTCGGCCACCAAGCCCCCAACCTGCTCGGCCGCCAAGCCCCCTACCTGCTCGGCCGCCAAGCCCCCCCACCTGCCCGGCCGCCAAGCCCCCCACCTGCCTGGCCGCCAAGCCCCCCACCTGCTCGGCCGCCAAGCCCCCCACCTGCTCGGCCGCCAAGCCCCCCAACTGCTCGGCCACCAAGCCCCCTACCTGCCTGGCCGCCAAGCCCCCCACCAGCTCGGCCACCAAGCCCCCTACCTGCTCGGCCGCCAAGCCCCCAACCTGCCTGGCCGCCAAGCCCCCCACCTGCCCAGCTCAACGCGAAGGAAATTAACCCAGTCTCTGACCCGGCACCCAACAATTCATAAATTCATTAGATTAAAAAAAAACAAAACACACACACACACACAAAACCCAACTCAGCCTTTACAATCCCTTTAATAGCTTTTCCGGTCCCTGCCAACCCAGGACTCGAGTTCATTAAGAGTTCGTTTTCCGGTCCCCCCACCACCACCCACCCCAAATCTGAATGAGAGGAATTTAGAAATTTTAATGTTAATGATGCCTCTCCCTCTCTCTCTCTCTCATGGCTTCCAGATGCAAACACTTATCTCCCTTCACAGATGGAAATGAGGCCCCGGAATTCCCCGCCGACGGAGCCAGGCAAGGGAGCACGTGTTTTGCTCAGGATTTGGGGGCGGGGGGGGGGCTGGGGGGTGATGGGGGACAAGGGAGAGGGTGATGGGGGGGCGTCCGCCTGCCTCCTCGAATTACCGGTCACCCTGACATCCACGGCACAGGCTCTTCCGAGGGGGGGGGGCGGCGGCGTTTGAAACCTCCACCTCTCCCTCGCTCTCTGTCTATCTCCCTGTCTCTGTCTCTCTCTGTCTCTATCTCTCTGTGTCTCTGTGTTTGTGTCTCTGTCTCTCTCTCTCTCCCCGTCTCTCTCTTTTTCTCTTTCTCCCTCCCTCTCTTTGTCCCTCTCTCTCTCTCTCCTCTGTTTCTCTCTCTCTCTCTTTCTCTCTCTCTCTCCCTCGCTCATTATATATCTTCGGCCACAGACAAGCCATTGGGGTTGTTGGAAAACGAGTTTGAAACCTCTCTCTCCATCTCTGCCTCTCTCTCTCTCTCATTCTCTGTCTCTCTCTCTCTCTCTCCCTCTCTGTCTCTCTCTGTCTCTCTTTCTGTCTCTGTCTCTCTCTCCCTCTTTCCCTCTCTCTCTCCCTCTCTCTTTTTCTCTTTCTCCCTCTCTCTTTCTCTCTGTCCCCCCTCTCTCCCTTTCTCTCTCCTCTCTCTCTCTTTCTCCCTCTCTTTCTCCCTCTCTCTCCCTTTCTTTCTCTCTTCCTCTCTCTCTTTCCCTCTCTCTCTTTCTCCCTCTCCCTCTCTCTTTTCTCTATCTCTCCCCCTGTCTGTCTCTCTCTCTCTCTCTTTCTCCCTCTCTCTCTTTCCCCCTCTCTCTCCCTCTCTCTTTTTCTCTTTCTCCCTCTCCCTTTCTCTCTCCTCTCTCTCTCTCTTTCCCTCTCTCTCTTTCTCCCTCCCTCCCTCTCTCTCCTTTTCTCTCTCCCTCTCTCTCTTTCTCCCTTTCTCTCCCCCTCTCTCCCTTTCTCTCTCCTCTCTCTCTCTCTCTCCCTTTCTCTCCCCCCTCTCCCTTTCTCCTCTCTCTCCCTCTCCCTCTCTCTGTCCTTCTTTCTCTTTCTCCCCCTCCCTCCCTTGCTCATTAAATCATTACATGCCTTTGGCCACAGACAAGCCATTGGGGTTGTTGCAAAAATGAGGCTCAAGACAGAGGAGAGAGAGAGAGAGAGAGAGAGAGAGAGAGAGAGAGAGAGAGAGAGAGAGAGAGAGAGAGAGAGAGAGGGAGAGAGAGGAGAGAGAGAGAGAGAGAAACCAACAACACATAATATTAAACACCTGGTTACCCAGAGCTCACACCCCATCCGTCCCCCCCCAACAACCCCCACGCCCCAGGGTCGTTGTGTTTGACCTTTGCCCTTCGGGCCTCTGGGTTCAGGCGGGGGAAGCAGAGCTGACGGAAAACATCTGCTGGGCACCTCGACCTTTCTGGCCGGAGCCGAGAGGACACGGGGCAGCTGGGCCGATGCAGGTGTTTCCGGCTTCAAGGAAGACTCTGGCTCCGGCCGCCAAGCCCCCCCACCCCACCAGCTCCACCACCTCCTCCCCAGGAAGGAGAGGGGGACCCTGCACCCTCCTCAGAGAGGGACCTCAGACGTGGCCAAAGCCGGATTCAGGGGGGGGGGGGCACACGACGGATGGCTTTGTGCCTCTGGGGACGGACGGACGGATGGAGCCAGGAACATGCCCAGGGGAAAGCGGGGTGAGGTGAGCTCTGGCTGGGGCGGCTCAGTGGATAGAGCGTCGGCCTGCGGACGGAAGGGTCCCGGGTTCGATTCCCGGTCAAGGGCATGGACCTTGGCTGCGGGCACTTCCCCAGTGGGGGGTGTGCAGGAGGCGGCTGATGGGTGTTTCTCTCTCATCGATGTTTCTAACTCTCTATCCCTCTCCCTTCCTCTCTGTAAAATTCAATAAAATATATTTTTTAAAATGCAGATATTGGAACACCCGGAGGCCACCGATTTGCGAGGTGACTGCGGGGGACAAGGAGAGGAACAGGGACCCTGTGGCTGCCCCCCCCCCCCTCGTGGCGCGCGCTGAGACAGCGCCAATCCCATAGGCCCTCTCCAAACTGAGACTCATCAATGGCGCCTGATTCTTGGGGCAAAATAATAACAATAATAATAGTAATAGTAATAATAAAGACAGAAATAGGGATTGAGGGCTCGCTCAGGCCCCAGCCACTTCCCTTTCTCCCCCAGGGCCCCGCGTTCGGGAACCCACGGACAGCCCCAAGTGACACCCATGCGCGCAAGCCGTGCCCAAGTCCCAGCCATACAAACCCGGATAATAAGGCGGTTTAAACCATTTGCCACCGATTTGCGAGCTGACTGAGGGGGACAAGGAGAGGAACTGGGGCCCTATGGCTGCCCCCCTCCACCCCTACCCCGCCCTTGGGGCGCGCGCAGAGACAGCGCACGGAGACAGCGCCC
>JAOAOB010000059.1:25000-32500 GCA_027563665.1 Antrozous pallidus | reverse complement strand
GCATGCATTGATTACCTGCTGTATGCACCCATTAGGTGCCTCATTCGTGCATGCATTGATTACCTGCTGAATGCACTCATTAGGTGCCTCATTCATTGATTACCTGCTGTATGCACTTATTGTTTGCCTCATTCATGCATTTATTGATTGCCTGCTGTATGCACTCATTAGGTGCCTCATTCATTGATTACCTGCTGTATGCACTTATTGTTTGCCTCAATCATGCATTCATTGATTACCTGCTGTATGCACCCATTAGGTGCCTCATTCGTGCATTCATTGATTGCCTGCTGTATGCACCCATTAGGTGCCTCATGCGTGCATGCATTGATTACCTGCTGTATGCACTCATTAGGTGCCTCATTCGTGCATGCATTGATCACCTGCTGTATGCACCCATTAGGTGCCTCATTCGTGCATGCATTGATTACCTGCTGTATGCACCCATTAGGTGCCTCATTCGTGCATTCATTGATTGCCTGCTGTATGCACCCATTAGGTGCCTCATTCGTGCATTCATTGATTGCCTGCTGTATGCACCCATTAGGTGCCTCATGCGTGCATGCATTGATTACCTGCTGTATGCACCCATTAGGTGCCTCATTCATTCATGCATTGATTACCTGCTGTATGCACCCATTAGGTGCCTCATTCGTGCATTCATTGATCGCCTGCTGTATGCACCCATTAGGTGCCTCATTCGTGCATGCATTGATTACCTGCTGTATGCACCCATTAGGTGCCTCATTCGTGCATGCATTGATCACCTGCTGTATGCACCCATTAGGTGCCTCATTCGTGCATTCATTGATCACCTGCTGTATGCACCCATTAGGTGCCTCATTCGTGCATGCATTGATTACCTGCTGTATGCACCCATTAGGTGCCTCATTCGTGCATGCATTGATCACCTGCTGTATGCACCCATTAGGTGCCTCATTCGTGCATGCATTGATTACCTGCTGTATGCACTCATTAGGTGCCTCATTCGTGCATGCATTGATTACCTGCTGTATGCACCCATTAGGTGCCTCATTCGTGCATGCATTGATTGCCTGCTGTATGCACCCATTAGGTGCCTCATTCGTGCATCCATTGATTACCTGCTGTATGCACCCATTAGGTGCCTCAGTCGTGCATTCATTGATCACCTGCTGTATGCACTCATTAGGTGCCTCATTCGTGCATCCATTGATTACCTGCTGTATGCACCCATTAGATGCCTCAGTCGTGCATTCATTGATTGCCTGCTGTATGCACTCATTAGGTGCCTCATTCCTGCATTCATTGATCACCTGCTGTATGCACCAATTAGATGCTTCAGTCGTGCATTCATTGATCACCTGCTGTATGCACCCATTAGGTGCCTCATGCATGCATGCATTGATTACCTGCTGTATGCACCCATTAGGTGCCTCATTCGTGCATGCATTGATTGCCTGCTGTATGCACTCATTAGGTGCCTCATTCGTGCATTCATTGATTGCTGCTGTATGCACTCATTAGGTGCCTCATTCGTGCATTCATTGATTACCTGCTGTATGCACTCATTAGGTGCCTCATTCCTGCATTCATTGATCACCTGCTGTATGCACTCATTAGGTGCCTCATTCGTGCATGCATTGATTACCTGCTGTATGCACTCATTAGGTGCCTCATTCGTGCATTCATTGATTACCTGCTGTATGCACTCATTAGGTGCCTCATTTGTGCATGCATTGATTACCTGCTGTATGCACTCATTAGGTGCCTCATTCGTGCATGCATTGATTACCTGCTGTATGCACCCATTAGGTGCCTCATTCCTGCATTCATTGATTACCTGCTGTATGCACTCATTAGGTGCCTCATTCGTGAATGCATTGATCACCTGCTGTATGCACTCATTGTTTGCCTCATTCGTGCATTCATTGATTACCTGCTGTATGCACTCATTAGGTGCCTCATTCGTGCATTCATTGATCACCTGTTGTATGCACTCATTAGGTGCCTCATTCGTGCATTCATTGATTGCTGCTGTATGCACCCATTAGGTGCCTCATTCGTTGATTACCTGCTGTATGCACCCATTAGGTGCCTCATTCGTGCATCCATTGATTACCTGCTGTATGCACTCATTAGGTGCCTCATTCGTGCATCCATTGATTACCTGCTGTATGCACTCATTAGGTGCCTCATTCGTGCATTCATTACCTGCTGTATGCACCCATTAGGTGCCTCATTCGTGCATCCATTGATTGCCTGCTGTATGCACCCATTAGATGCCTCAGTCGTTCATTCATTGATCACCTGCTGTATGCACCCATTAGGTGCCTCATTCGTGCATGCATTGATCACCTGCTGTATGCACCCATTAGGTGCCTCATTCGTGCATCCATTGATTTACCTGCTGTATGCACCCATTAGGTGCCTCATTCGTGCATCCATTGATTGCCTGCTGTATGCACCCATTAGGTGCCTCATTCGTGCATGCATTGATTGCCTGCTGTATGCACTCATTAGGTGCCTCATTCGTGCATGCATTGATTGCCTGCTGTATGCACTCATTAGGTGCCTCATTCCTGCATTCATTGATCACCTGCTGTATGCACTCATTAGGTGCCTCAGTCGTGCATTCATTGATCGCCTGCTGTATGCACCCATTAGGTGCCTCATTCGTGCATCCATTGATTACCTGCTGTATGCACTCATTAGGTGCCTCATTCGTGCATGCATTGATCACCTGCTGTATGCACCCATTAGGTGCCTCATTCGTGCATGCATTGATTACCTGCTGAATGCACTCATTAGGTGCCTCATTCATTGATTACCTGCTGTATGCACTTATTGTTTGCCTCATTCATGCATTTATTGATTGCCTGCTGTATGCACTCATTAGGTGCCTCATTCATTGATTACCTGCTGTATGCACTTATTGTTTGCCTCAATCATGCATTCATTGATTACCTGCTGTATGCACTCATTAGGTGCCTCAGTCGTGCATTCATTGATCGCCTGCTGTATGCACCCATTAGGTGCCTCATTCATGCATGCATTGATTACCTGCTGTATGCACCCATTAGGTGCCTCATTCGTGCATGCATTGATTGCCTGCTGTATGCACCCATTAGGTGCCTCATTCGTGCATGCATTGCTTGTCTCTTGTGTGCATCCATTGATCACCTGCTGTATGCACCCATTAGGTGCCTCATTCGTGCATGCATTGATCACCTGCTGTATGCACTCATTAGGTGCCTCATTCGTGCATTCATTACCTGCTGTATGCACTCATTAGGTGCCTCATTCGTGCATTCATTACCTGCTGTATGCACTCATTAGGTGCCTCATTCGTGCATGCATTGATCACCTGCTGTATGCACTCATTAGGTGCCTCATTCGTGCATGCATTGCTTGTCTCTTGTATGCATCCATTGATCACCTGCTGTATGCACCCATTAGGTGCCTCATTCGTGCATGCATTGATCACCTGCTGTATGCACCCATTAGGTGCCTCATTCGTGCATTCATTGATCACCTGCTGCATACACACATCGCTTGCCTCTCGTACGAGCTTCCAACCGGGGATCAAAACCATCCTATCGGTGCATCCAGACGACGGTGCATCTACCGAGGGACCTGGAGCCTCCCCGCACGAAAGGCAGGCTGCCTGGCCTGACCAGTGAGGCCCAGCAGTTGAGCACCAGGAGGTCAGGGTTCGATTCCCAGCCAAGGGCACACAGGCCCGGGTTGCCGGCTCCGTCCCCAGGAGGGGGCGTGCAGGAGGCAGCCGAGCCATGCTTCCCCCCTCATCAAGGATGTTTCTCTCTGTCTCTCTCCCTCTCCCCTTCCTGGCTGACATCCATAAGTGTCTATGTATATAGACGCCTAATATGCAAACTGACTGAACAGGGGAACGGCTGGTTGCTATGACGCGCACTGGCCACCAGGGGGCAGACGTTCTGATGGTAGCTATGACAAGCACTGACCACCAGGGGGCAGACGCTCTGACTGGTAGCTATGACACGCACTGACCACCAGGGGGCGGACGCTCTGATGGTAGCTATGACGCGCACTGACCACCAGGGGGCAGACGCTCTGATGGTAGCTATGACGCGCACTGACCACCAGGGGGCAGACGCTCTGATGGTAGCTATGACACGCACTGGCCACCAGGGGGCAGACGCTCTGATGGTAGCTATGACGCGCACTGACCACCAGGGGGCGGACCCTCTGACCTGTAACTATGACACTCACTGACCAGCAGGGGGAGGACGCTCTGACCGGTAGCTATGACGCGCACTGGCCACCAGGGGGCAGACGCTCTGACCGGTAGCTATGACGCGCACTGGCCACCAGGGGGCAGACGCTCTGACCGGTAGCTATGACGCACACTGGCCACCAGGGGGCAGATGCTCTGACCGGTAGCTATGACGCGCACTGGCCACCAGGGGGCAGACGCTCTGACCGGTAGCTATGACGCGCACTGGCCACCAGGGGACAGATGCTCCAGCCGGTAGCTGTTACACTCACTGACCACCAGGGGGTGGACCCTCTGACCTGTAACTATGACACTCACTGACCAGCAGGGGGCGGACACTCTGACCGGTAGCTATGACACACACTGACCACCAGGGGGCAGACAGTCAACGCAGGAGCTGATCCCAGGTGGTCGGTCCACTCCCACAGGGGGAGCACCCCTCAGTCGGAAGCCCCGAGCCGGTGAGCACAGTGGAGGTGGCAGGAGCTAAGAACCCCTCAGGGATTCCAGACTGCAAGAGTGCTGGCCGAGCTGAGGGACCCCTTTCCCCACGTGCATGCACGCCATGCGCTGGGCCTCTAGTCTATGTATATAAAAGCCTAGTGACTGGATTGAAGGACAGGTTGCTATGACATGTACTGGCCACCAGGGGGCAAATACTCATGGTCAGTGCACTCCCACAGCCACCCTCCCGCAGTCCCTCCCAGCTGGCTGGGGCCCGGCGTTAGGATGGGGACCTGCGGGGGGTGAGGTGGGAGTGGGTGCTACCCCTTTCCCAGGGGGCCGTGGGCCAGCTTTGCCCTCCCGTGCCCTGTTCCTCCCCTCGTCTGGCATCCGTTCCATGCCTGGCCCGACAATCGCTGTCTCCACTCCATCCCGGCCCTGATGGGCCCCCATCGGGCCTGATTGTCAGCCTGGCCTAGGGGACCCCTCCCCGCCCCCCCCAATGCACCGATTTCACGCAAGAGGCCCTGTGCATGGGATGGGTGTGTGGGGGCGTGTCCCTGAGCCCGGACTTCACCCTCTCCAGTCCGGGACCGCCAGCTCCTAACCGCTCACCTGCCTGCCTGACTGATCGCCCCTAACCACCCTCCCCTGCAGGCCTGGTCCCTCCCAACTGCCCTCCCCTGCTGGCCTGATCACCCACAACTGCCCTCCTCTGCTGGACTGATCACCCCCAACTGCTCTCCCCTGCAGGCCTGATCACCCCCGACTGCCCTCCCCTGCTGGCCTGGTCACCCCCGACTGCCCTCCCCTGCTGGCCTGATCACCCATAACTGCCCTCCTCTGCTGGCCTGATCACCCCCGACTGCCCTCCCCTGCTGGCCTGGTCACCCCCGACTGCCCTCCCCTGCTGGCCTGATCACCCCTAACTGCCCTCCCCTGCTGGCCTGGTCACCCCCGACTGCCCTCCCCTGCTGGCCTGATCACCCCCGACTGCCCTCCCCTGCTGGACTGATCACCCCCGACTACCCTCCCCTGCTGGCCTGGTCACCCCTGACTGCCCTCCTCTGCTGGACTGATCGCCCCCAACTGCCCTCCCCTGCAGGCCTGGTCCCTCCCAACTGCCCTCCCCTGCAGGCCCGGTCACCCCTAACTGCCCTCCCCTGCAGGCCTGATCACCCCGAAGTGCACTCCCCTGCCAGCCTGGTCACCCCCAACTGCCCAGTCCTGCCCTGCTGGTCTGATCACCCCTAATTGCCCTCCCCTGCAGGCTTGATCGCCCCCAACTGTCCTCCCTTGCAGGCCTGGAACCTTCCAAAGGCCCTCCCCTGCCGGCCTGCCTCCGTGGTTGAGCATCAACCAGAAGTTCAGGGTTCGATTCCCAGTCCAGGGCACAAGCCTCGGTTGTGGGCTCCATCCCCATGTGGGGGCGTGCAGGAGGCATCTGATGCATGATTCTCTCTCATCACAGATGTTTCCCTCTCTCTCTCTCTCTCTCTCTCTCTCTCTCTCTCTCTCGCTTCCTTCGTCGCTGAAATCAATCTACCGTCCTAAAAGCGTAATATGCTAATTAGACCGGGCGTCCTTCCAGTTGTCCTTCCGGATGACCCCGCAGACAAAGCTGGGTGGTGGGTGGGAGGGACGCGGGCGGTGCTGGCAGCCACGGGAAAGAAAGGCCTACGCTTGCACGAATTCTGTGCATTCCGCCTCTGGGTAAAAAAAGAAATATATTTTCAAAATATTTAAAAAAATATTTAAAATATTAAAAAAATATTAAAGGCCTCGTGTTTCTGAGCGGACAGTTGGGTCCCAGGGTCTGTTCCTTCGACAACGAGAAAGAACCGAAACCGGTTTTGGCTCCGTTGGATGGAGCGTCGGCCTGCGGACAGAAGGGTCCCGGGTTCGATTCCCGGTCGAGGGCATGGACCTTGGTGGCAGACACATCCCCAGTGGGGGAGGGGGGGCGTGTGCAGGAGGCGGCTGATGGATGTTTCTCTCTCTCTCTCTCTCTCTCATCGATGTTTCTGACTTTCTATCCCTCTCCCTTCCTCTCTGTAAAAAAAAAAAAAATTAAAATAATCAATATATAATTGAGGGAATTGGGGCTACTCACAGGAAGGAGCCTTATGCCTTTAAATTTAAAAAAGAAGAAAACAGGAGAGACACTCGCACAAATGCTTTTCATGCCCTTGCCTATCCGATCGGTCTCGTTGGTGATATCTAAGCTGACACATTGGGGTGATCCGCATTTCTCCCTTCTTAAGGAGGAGAAAAGAAAAAAAAAAGAAGCAATTTTTGTTTTAATCGAGGGAAGGAAATGCATGGGAGAGAGAGAGAGTAGGTCAGGCTTGGAACAAAAAAATAATTTGCATGTTGTGGAAGAGAAAAGAAAAAAAATATATATATCTATCTAGGGAGCTAGCGAGGGCAGGTGCGTTTGGCAATTACCCTATTTTTTTTTTCCCCAGAAAATGAGAAGAAAAGAAGGAGTTGTTTTTTTTTGTTTTTTTTTTTTCAGGAGCCATTAAAAGCACCCCGATTATGTAAAGGAAGCCAGCAGGCAGCTGAGGGGGAGGCACGAAGGGGGGGGTGACCTACTTGTGCGACAGTAAAGGCCTGAAATGGACAGAAATCTGGGCCTTTGCGGACCTCGTCCCAAACTGTTTGCCCGGCGGCGAGAGATACGCAGAATAAAACACTGGACGGGGATAAAGACACCCAGAAAGTCGGTGATGAGATGCTTGGGGGGTATTAAAAAATATATATATAAACATTTAAAATAGATTTGTATTGGTTTCGAGAGAGAGGAAGGGAGACAG
>JAOAOB010000059.1:0-10000 GCA_027563665.1 Antrozous pallidus | reverse complement strand
TCACCCCTAACCACTCCCCTGCCAGCCTGATCGCCCCCTAACCACTCCCCTGCCAGCCTGGTCACCCCTAACCACTCCCCTGCCAGCCTGATCGCCCCCTAACCACTCCCCTGCCAGCCTGATCGCCCCCTAACCACTCCCCTGCCAGCCTGATCGCCCGCTAACCACTCCCCTGCCAGCCTGATCGCCCCCTAACCACTCCCCTGCCAGCCTGATCGCCCCCTAACCACTCCCCTGCCAGCCACCACCACCATGGCTTTGTCCGGAAGGACGTCCAGAAGGTCTTCTGGTCTAATTAGCCTCTGACCCTTTTATTAGCGTAGATTATTATTCTGTTTTGATGGGTTTCAGAGAGGAAAGGAGAGAGAGAGAGAGAGAGAGAGAGAGAGAGAGAGAGAGAGAGAGAGAGAGAAACATCTATGATGAGAGAGAATCGTGGTCAACCACCTCCACCACAAAAAACTAGCCGTTGTGGGTCAGTGGTTGAGCCTCCACTTATGAACCAGGAGGTCCCGGGTTCGATTCCCGGTCAAGGGCACCTGCCCGGGGCTGTTGCCTCTGTCCCCAACCAGTCGGGGGCGTGCAGGAGTCAGCCGACCCCCGATTCTCTCTCTCCTCATCGATGTTTCTCTCTCCCTCTCCCTTCCTATTTGCAATCAATGAAAATACATATTAAAAAAAAAAAAAGAGGCGAAACAGGTGTGACCTCCTGTCAGGGATGGATACAATGTATCAAAAACGGGTTGTATAGGATACAATGTATCAGCATTCTGGTTTGATACAATGTATCAGCATTCTAGTTTGATACAATGTATCATGGCACCGGATAGAGCGTCGGCTTGCAGACGGAAGGGTCCCGGGTTCGATTCCCCAGTCAAGGGCATGGACCTTGGCTGCGGGCACATCCCCAGTGGGGGGCGTGCAGGAGGCGGCGGATGGATGTTTCTCTCTCATCGATGTTTCTGACTCTCCCTTCCTCTCTCTGAAAAAAAAAAAAGAATATATTTTTTTAAATAATAATAATACTAGAATAGAATAGAATAATATCATAAAATAATAATAAGAATAGAATAGAATAGAATAGAATAAAATAAAATAAAAATAGGCTAGAATAAAATAATAGAGCCCTAACCGGTGTGGCCCAGTGGATGGAGCGTCGGCCTGCGGACTGAAGGGTCCCGGGTTCGATTCTCCTCCGGGCAAGGGCACGGACCTTGGTTGCAGGCACAACCCCAGTGGGGGGCGTGCAGGAGGCAGCGGATGGATGTTTCTCTCTCACCGATGTTTCTAACTCTCTATCCCTCCCCCTTCCTCTCTGCAAAAAAATAAAAAAAAAAAAATCAATAAAATATAGTAAAAAATAAAATTTAAAAACACCAAAAAAGTGGGGGGCGGAGGGAGGGCCTAAGGGCCATCTGCTTCCCCGTCTCCTTTTACGAACGTATGTCCCTGCTTTGCAGTTGGGCTGCTGGGTGTTGGGGTAACCCGTCACCCCCCTCCCCCTTTTTCCTAAAGGCCGCCCCCATATGTTGTCAATCTGCTCTCTCTCCCCTTCCCCTCGCTGGGCTGCGACCTCCAATTTCCTCTCCCCGCAGCCCGAGCGAGTGTGGAAATGAAATGAAACATGTTTGCACCCCCCCCCTTTGTACCCCCATCCCCATCCCTTCCCAGCCCCCCCCCCCCGCCTCTACGCTCCCATGTGCAGCCAGCCATCCTTTCTTTCTTTTTCTTTCTTTCTTTCTTTCTTTTTTTTTTTTTTTGGCAGGAATTTTTAATATTCGGGGCCGTATCCTCCGCATGAAGTCATGGGGGGAAGTGATGGGAAGTGTGGTCTGGGGCCCATTCTGATGCCCCGCTCCCTGTCTCCCCACCCCCCTCCCCCAGTCCTGGGCTTGAGTGTGGGGAACCTCCTGTCAGGAATGGATACATTGTATCAAAAATGGTTTGTATAGGATACAATGTATCAGCATTCTGGTTTGATACAATGTATCAGCGGTTTTGACCCGAGACAATGTTTCAATGTTCTGTTATGACACAACGTTTCGATGTTTTTTCTGATGTGATACAATGTAGCGAGGTTTTCTCAGACGACACAATGTAGCAAACCTTTCTGTCGTGATACACTGTATCCGTTTTCCCGATTTGATGCGATGAATCGGCGTTCCGATAAAGACACAATGTATCAATATTCTGAAAATGATACAATGTATCAACGCCCCCGACGGGAAACCATGTGCCGATGTTCTGAAAGTATACAATGTATCAGCATTTTTTTAAAAAATATTTTTATTGATTTTTTATTTATTTATTTATTTTTTACAGAGAGGAAGGGCGAGGGATAGAAAGTCAGAAACATCCATGAGAGAGAGAGAGACATCGATCAGCTGCCTCTTGCACGCCCCCCCCCCCACCGGGGATATGCCTGCAGCCAAGGTCCATGCCCTTGACCGGGGAATCGAACCCGGGACCCCTCAGTGCGCAGGCCGACGCTCCATCCACTGAGCCAAACTGGTTACAGCATTAATTTTTTTTTTTAAGATGATTTGGGCCCTAACCGGTGTGGCTCAGGGGATAGAGCGTCGGCCTGCGGACGGAAGGGTCCCGGGTTCGATTCCCCGGTCAAGGGCATGGACCTTGGCTGCGGGCACATCCCCAGTGGGGGGCGTGCAGGAGGCAGCGGATGGATGTTTCTCTCTCATCATCCCTCTCCGTGAAAAAATCAATAAAATATATTTTTAAAAATTAAAAATAAATAAACGTGTAATAACCGTTCAATAAGCATATCATGTTATTACATTGTAACAATTTTTTTTCAAAAAAGATGACTTGGGGTCTTGTTTTCTCCATTTCCCCACCCCCTTCGCCATCCCCTTCCCCATCTGTCTCCCTCTCTCTGTCTCTCTCTGTCTCTCTGTCTCTCTGTCTCTCTCTCTGTCTCTCTGTGTCTCTCTGTCTCTCTCTGTCTCTCTTTGTCTCTCTCTCTGTCTCTCTCTGTCTCTCTGTCTTCTGTCTCACTCTCTGTCTGTGTCTCTCTCTGTCTCTCTCTGTCTCTCTCTGTCTCTCTGTCTCTCTCTATCTCTCTCTGTCTCTCTATCTCTCTCTGTCTCTCTCTCTCTGTCTCTCTGTCTCTCTGTCTCTGACTCTCTGTCTCTCTCTCTCTCTCTAACCCCCTTTTTGGAGAGCGAGGCCCCTAGAACCCCCCATCCACCTCCTTCATGTCGGGATTCCCCCCCAAAAACGCACATGCGTGCGCCCCGGGCGCATGCACCTCCCGGCACAGCTGCTGAGGCGCCCACCTGCGCTTCCTCCCTCCAGATCCGGGCAATCAGCTCCGAAAAGAAAAACCGTCCCACGTGTCAGGCTCCCTTCTCCCCCGCCCCCCCCCCCCGGGTTACCGGCGGGACTCGGGGCCACTGGGAGGTCGCGGGTCTGGATGCAATTAGGGCGCCTACAAGGCCCCTCCAGGGGCTGGGGGCTGCGCGCCTGACGTGCGTAATTGCGCTCGGAAATTGTCGGCCTGAAATTGGCGGGGGCCCCTCTGGCCCCTGATGCACTTCGCCCACATGTTCCTGTGAGGGTAGTGGGGCGGGGGGGGGGGGAGGAGGAGGAGGAGGAGGAGGAAGAAGAAGAGGAGGAGGAGGAGGAAGAGGAGGAGGAAGAAGAGGATGAGGAGATGGAGGAGGAGGAGGAGGAGGAAGAAGAGGAGGAGGAGGAGGAGGAGGAGGAAGAAGAAGAAGAAGAGGAGGAGGAGGAGGAAGAGGAGGAGGAAGAAGAGGAGGAGGAGGAGGAGAAGGAGGAAGAAGAAGAGGAGGAGGAGGAAGAGGAGGAGGAAGAAGAAGAGGAGGAGAAGGAGGAGGAGATAGAGGAGAAGGATGAGGAGAAGGAGGAGGAGGAGATGGAGGAGGAAGAGGAGGAGGAAGAAGAAGAGGAGGAGAAGGAGGAGGAGATAGAGGAGAAGGATGAGGAGAAGGAGGAGGAGGAGATGGAGGAGGAGGAGGAGGAGGAAGAGGAGGAGGAAGAGAAGGAGGAAGAAGAAGAGGAGGAAGAAGAGGAGGAGGAGGAAGAGGAGGAGGAGAAGGAGGAGGAGATGAAGGAGGAGGAGGAGGAGGAAGAGGAGGAGGAAGAGAAGGAGGAAGAAGAAGAGGAGGAAGAAGAGGAGGAGGAGGAGAAGGAGGAGGAGGAGGAGGAGGAGATGGAGGAGAAGGATGAGGAGAAGGAGGAGGAGGAGATGGAGGAGGAGGAGGAGGAGGAAGAGGAGGAGGAAGAGATGGAGGAAGAAGAAGAGGAGGAAGAAGAGGAGGAGGAGGAAGAGGAGGAGGAGAAGGAGGAGGAGATGAAGGAGGAGGGAGGAGGAAGAGGAGGAGGAAGAGAAGGAGGAAGAAGAAGAGGAGGAAGAAGAGGAGGAGGAGGAGAAGAGGAGGAGGAGGAGGAAGAGATGGAGGAGGAGGAGGAAGAGATGGAGGAGGAGGAGATGACGGAGGGGGAGGACGAGGAGGGGGAGGAGGAGGAGATGGAAGATACTGACATTGATATCGATAACAATGTACTGATATCGATAACTCTATTGTCATCAGTGTCAATGTCAGTATCAATATCGGCCTCCGCATTGTTACCGTCACTCTCTGCATTCCTGTCAGCATCAATCTCAATCTCAGTATCAGCACCAGCACGCACCTCGGCATTAGTTACCAATATCGGTGTCTGTGCTGACATTATTGCCAATATCACTATCAACATCGACATCAGTACCAGCATCAATATGATATCAACATCCGTGACCCACATATCAATATCCGCATGACTGATTCTGTCCACATCAGTATCAATATTAAATACAAGTGTTCGTCACAGTTATCGATAACTGCATTATTATCGATATCCGTATCGGCATCGTTATCAATATCGGCATCCGTATCGGTGCCACCAACACCTGTATTCATATCAGCATCGATACCCATATCCGTATCAATATCAGCATCCAGGTGAGCACCACGCTATCAATATTAGCTATCGATATCAATATCACGTATCATCAATATCAATATTAGGAGTCTATATCAATATTAGGTATCCATATCACGTATCAATATCAATATTAGGAATCTAAATCAATATTAGGTATCAATATCACGTATCAATATCAATATTAGAAATCTATATCAATATTAGGTATCAATATCACTTATCAATATCAATATTAGCTATCAATATCAATATTAGGTATCAATATCACGTATCAATGCCAATATTAGGAATCTATATCAATATTAGGTATCAATATCACGTATCAACATCAATATTAGGTATCAATATCAATATTAGGTATCAATATCACTTATCAATATCAATATTAGGAATCTATATCAATATTAGGTATCAATATCACGTATCAATATCAATATTAGGAATCTAAATCAATATTAGGTATCAATATCATGTATCAATATCAATATTAGGTATCAATATCAATATTAGGTATCAATATCACGTATCAATATCAATATTAGGAATCTAAATCAATATTAGGTATCAATATCACGTATCAATATCAATATTAGGAATCTATATCAATATTAGCTATCGATATAAATATCATGTATCAATACCAATATTAAGAATCTATATCAATATTAGGTATCAATATCACGTATCAATATCAATATTAGGTATCAATATCAATATTAGGTATCAATATCACGTATCAATACCAATATTAGGAATCTGTATCAATATCAGGTATCGATACCAATATTAGCTATCGACATCACTATCAGCCCCGTATTAGCATCCGTAACACTCCCTCCCCGGGACCCCCCATTCCCCGCCCCCCATCACCCAACACAGGACCCCAGAGCCCGTACCTGTTGGGGGAACCCCTGTGATACGGGACCGACTTGTTATTATTATTTTTTTTTAATAAAAATCGCCTTAAATATTAAAAAACTAAAGGCAACCCCTCAAGGGGTCAGCGATGGGGACCCAGAAGAACAGACAGACGCCCACAGACACAGGGACCCCCCCCCCCCAGTCCGCTCTCCCCACCCAAGAAAGGACCCCCTTTACGTCCACCTCAAGATCCTGATTGAACAAGACACGGGAGCCGGAGATTAGCCCCAGATGGGAGCCGGGAACACGGCTCAGACGTGAAGTGTTTTCATACGTCCACCCTCGCACCTGTGGCCGGCGTGTGGTTTGAAATCATCAGGGGGACGGGGAGAGGAGGGGGGGACACGGAAGAACCTGTAACCGGAAAACCGAGGGGTCTGGGCTGCCGGCCAGGGTTCGAGGCGTTTCGGCAGAGACGGGGCCAGACCCTGTAGGAGCGCTTATTCCGATGGGAGAGGCCGGGTGTAGGGAGTTTGTGCATGGGGGGTGGGAGGGGGGGGTTTGGGGGGTGTGGGGTCCCTCAGCCAGGCCTGCACCCTCTCCAATCGGGGACCCGTCGAGGGATGTCCGACAGGATCGGGCCTGAACGGGCAGTTTGACGTCCCTCTCACAATCCAGGACGGCCGGCTCCCAACGGCTCACCTGCCTGCCAGCCTGATCGCCCCTAACCACTCCCCTGCCAGCCTGATCACCCCTAACCACTCCCCTGCCAGCCTGGTCACCCCTAACCACTCCCCTGCCAGCCTGATCGCCCCCTAACCACTCCCCTGCCAGCCTGATCGCCCCTAACCACTCCCCTGCCAGCCTGGTCACCCCCTAACCGCTCCCCTGCCAGCCTGATCACCCGCTAACCACTCCCCTGCCAGCCTGGTCACCCCCTAACCACTCCCCTGCCAGCCTGATCGCCCCCTAACCACTCCCCTGCCAGCCTGGTCACCCCCTAACCACTCCCCTGCCAGCCTGATCGCCCCCTAACCACTCCCCTGCCAGCCTGATCACCCCCTAACCACTCCCCTGCCAGCCCGATCACCCCCTAACCACTCCCCTGCCAGCCTGATCACCCCCTAACCAGTCCCCTGCCAGCCCGATCACCCCCTAACCACTCCCCTGCCAGCCCGATCACCCCCTAACCACTCCCCTGCCAGCCTGATCACCCCCTAACCAGTCCCCTGCCAGCCTGGTCACCCCCTAACCACTCCCTGCCAGCCTGATCACCCCCTAACCACTCCCCTGCCAGCCTGGTCACCCCCTAACCACTCCCCTGCCAGCCTGATCACCCCCTAACCAGTCCCCTGCCAGCCTGATCACCCCCTAACCAGTCCCCTGCCAGCCTGGTCACCCCCTACCACTCCCCTGCCAGCCTGATCACCCCCTAACCAGTCCCCTGCCAGCCTGATCATCCCCTAACCACTCCCCTGCCAGCCTGATCACCCCCTAACCACTCCCCTGCCAGCCTGATCACCCCCTAACCAGTCCCCTGCCAGCCTGATCATCCCCTAACCACTCCCCTGCCAGCCTGATCACCCCCTAACCACTCCCCTGCCAGCCTGATCGCCCCCTAAACACTCCCCTGCCAGCCTGATCATCCCCTAACCGCTCCCCTGCCTGCCTGATCGCCCCTAACCACTCCCCTGCCAGCCTGATCGCCCCCTAAACACTCCCCTGCCAGCCTGATCATCCCCTAACTGCTCCCCTGCCTGCCTGATCGCCCCTAACCACTCCCCTGCCAGCTGATCATCCCCTAACCGCTCCCCTGCCTGCCTGATCGCCCCTAACCACTCCCCTGCCAGCCTGATCATCCCCTAACCGCTCCCCTGCCTGCCTGATCGCCCCTAACCACTCCCCTGCCGGCCTGATCACCCCTAACCACTCCCCTGCCAGCCTGATCACCCCCTAACCCGCTCCCCTGCCTGCCTGTTCACTCCCTAACCACTCCCCCTGCCAGCCTGATCACCCCCGAACCACTCCCCTGCCAGCCTGATCGCCCCTAACCACTCCCCTGCCAGCCCGATCACCCCCTAACCACTCCCCTGCCAGCCTGATCACCCCCTAACCACTCCCCTGCCAGCCTGATCACCCCCTAACCACTCCCCTGCCAGCCTGATCACCCCCTAACCACTCCTCTGCCAGCCTGATCGCCCGCTAACCACTCCCCTGCCAGCCTGATCACCCGCTAACCACTCCCCTGCCAGCCTGATCACCCCCTAACCACTCCCCTGCCAGCCTGATCACCCCCTAACCACTCCCCTGCCAGCCTGATCACCCCCTAACCACTCCCCTGCCAGGCTGATGGATGTCTAACTGCTCCCCTGCCAGCCTGTTTGCCCCCAACTTCCCTCCCCTGCAGGCCTGATTGCCTCCAACTGATATCCATCTCGCTATCTCTAGCCCTATCCATATCCATAAGCCATATCTATATCTATATCCATATCCATATATTTATATCTATGTCTATATCTATGTCTACATCTATATATCTATATATCTATATATCTATATATCTATATATCTATATATCTATATATCTATATATCTATATATCTATATATCTATATATCTATATATCTATATAACTATATATATATATATCTATATATCTATATATCTATATATCTATATATCTATATATCTATATATCTATATATCTATATAACTATATATCTATATATCTATGTCTATATCTATAACTATATTTGTATCTGTATCTATATCTATATCTATGTCTATGTATCCATATATCTATGTCTATCTAGTGGGAGCCCAAATAGGTGTGGCTCAGTGGACAGAGCGTCGGCCTGCAGACCGAAGGGTCCCGGGTTCGATTCCGGTCGAGGGCATGGACCTTGGCTGCGGGCACATCCCCGGTGGGGGGCGTGCAGGAGGCGGTTGATCGACGTCTCTCTCTCACCATCGATGTTTCTGACTCTCCGTCCCTTTCGGTCAGAAAATCAATATCTTTCTTTTTTAGAAAAAAAAAAATCAATCTTTTTTTTTTTAGAAAAAATAAAAATAAATCCTTGGGGAAATATTCTCGGGGAGTCGATTCGACCACATCCACACACATTCCCCGCCTGAAGATAAGGCCCCTCCCGGAGTGACCTTCATTTGACCTCCGCCTGACCTTTCTCCTTTGCCCCACCGAGGGCAAGCTTCACCAGCTGCTGGCCCAGCCGAGGTGCCTGCAATTTGGGGGGGGGGGGGGAGCACAGGAAACCCAAGGCTTTTCATCGGAGGATTGAGACACGCCTCCCCACCTCCTCCTCCCTCCCTCCCTCCCTCCCTCCCTCCTGGACCCCCAACATGCACAGGGGGGGCCCCTCCAAAATCAGCAGGAACAGCAGACACTTTTCTTGTCCAGCTGACTTGGCTTGCTGGGGGGGTGGTGGAGGTGTTGGGGGGGCAAATGCTTTCTCCTCCCCCCTCAGAGGGGACATTCCAGACACCCCCAGCCCCCCTCAACCCCATTCCTTATTCACACATCTCTCTCCCTCTTTGATTTCTTTCTCTCTCTCTTATTTTTATTATTATTTTTTTTTGGAAAGAGGATTCGGAGAATAAACGTCAGCAGCCATATCACATCAAAGGGATATAGATGGAGCTGGGGGGTCGGGTGGGGGTGTGGGGGGTGTGGAGAGGGAGGGGAGGGGGTACATGTGGGGGTTGACAGATGCGTCAGCCCCCCCCTCCCCCGCCCCGTCCCGAGAGTGTATGGGGGAGCGTTTGAAAGGGGGGCAGGAAGCGTCGACAGGCCTCCCTTCCATCTGGGGAAATCTCCTTTGTCAGTGATCAAAGGCAGCTAGGCGTCCGCTGTTGCTGGCTCATTACTGTGATTGGGGATGGGGGGGGGGGGATAAAGGGGGCTGACGGGGAGGGGCAGGCGGGGAGCACATGGGGACGTGTGGGCAGATGGCGGGCTGGCTGTGGGATGGGAGTTGGTAGAAGGGGGAACTCCCCCTGAAAAGAAAAGAAAAATTTTTTGCCTTCACCCAGAACCCCAGAATGGGATTTGGTATGGACGGGGGGGGGGGGGGGGTGTTGGCTGATGGGATTAAGAGAAGGATCAGAGGAGGAGGAGGAGGAGGAGGAGGAGGAGGAGGAGGAGGAGGCGGACGGA
>JAOAOB010000058.1:0-59877 GCA_027563665.1 Antrozous pallidus | reverse complement strand
GTCAGAAAATAAGCATACACTGTCTGAAATAAAGAATATGTAGAATTTCAATGGTAGATCAAAGGTCTCCAAGAATCAAACCAAAGATCTGAAATATGAGGAGCAAAAAACACACAACCAGAAAAACAGAAAGAAAAATTATCCAAAAATATGAAGATAGTATAAGGAGCCTCTGGGACAACTTTAAGCGTACCAACATCCAAATTGTTGGGGTGCCAGAAGAAGAGAGAGAGCAAAATATTGAAAACCTATTAGAAAAATTAATGACAGAAAATTTTCTCTACCTGATGAAAGAAATAGACTTACAAGTACAGGAAGTAAGTACAGAGAACCCCAAACGAGAGGAATCCAAAAAAGAGCACAGCAAAACACATCATAATTAAAATGCCAAGGGCAAAAGACAGAGAGAGAATCTTGAAAGCAGCAAGAGAAAAACGATTGGTTACCTACAGGGAGTAACATATGGACTGTTCTGATCTATCCAACAGAAACTATGCAGTCCAGATGGTAGAGTGGCAAGAAAAAATTCAAGTGATCGAGCAGGAAGAGAACCTACAAACATAGATTCTCTACCCAGTGAAGGGAATCTATGTTGTAGTTTTCCTCTATCATTACAGAATTGAAAAGGTCAGATAAAGAGCTTCAACAGACAAGAATAACCTAAAGGAGTTCATCACCCAAACCAGGATTATATGAAATTGCGGACGGGTATTCTTTAGAAGAGGAAGAAGAAGAAAAGATAAAGAAATCAAACATGAAACAACAATGACAACAAATTAAATACCTACCAACAAGTGAATCCTAAAAATCAAGTGCTGAAAAAATCTGATGAACAGAATGGACTGAATGAATTAATAGAATCAGGGACATAGAAAGGGAGTGGATTGACATTCTCAGGGGAAAGAGCGTGATGTTGAGTGGTGCAGGAAGAGAGAGATTGGACAAATCTTCACCTATGGATGAAGACAGTTGTGAGGAGTTCGGCGGATAAGGAGTGGTGGAGGATCAGGTGGAGGGAGCTAGGGGGCGGTGGGGAGGGGGAGGAAACCTTTAATAATCTGAACAATAAAGATTTTTTTTAAAAAAACAGGTTGTTTCAATCTTCACAACACTTGGTGTCACCAGTCTTTTAAAGCTTTAGCTATTGCCAAACTTTTTTGAGTTCTTTTTGAAGCCTGCAGAATATATTATTTTCTGTTAAGCTTAGCGTCTGTGAATGTTTTACCTCTCCAGTTCATCCTTTCTAAGTTTTATGTCAGTGTTTTCTAACATGAAATATTATAAGAGTATCTGGGAGTTTCTCAATATACAAGCCTCAATCCTATTCCAGACATACTGTATCCGCTTCTTCAAAGTGGTTTAAAAAGTTCCTAAGAAATTCTGATTTAGTACGGCTTGGGTTTTTGGCCACTGCTTTTAGGCTTAGTCTACCTATGACAGAGGTTCTCCATCCTGGCTACATGTTAAAAGTATCTGGGGAGCTTTTAAAAATGAGCAATGTCTGGGTTCCACCTCATACCAATTGAACTGAAATCTGTGGGTAAGGACCGAGTATCAGTTGTTTTAGGAATTCCCCCAGCCATTCTAATGATAGTTATGTTTCCATTGGATTATCGTTTCTTCTCTTGGTGGCAGTATCCTTCTATTTTATAACTAGAGGTCCAGTGCATGAAATTCATGCACTCAGGGGTTCCCTCAGCTTGGATTGTGAGACAGGACAGGCCAGGCTGAGGGACCCCGTGGTGCATGTTTGGCCAGGTGGGGAGGCACCACAGGAGGGCCCTGGGCATGTCTGCTCATTTCGCTCAGTTCTGATTTGGCAAACCTCAGCAGCAAGCTAACCTATAGGTTGAAGTATCTTCCCCCTGGTGGTCAGTGCATGTCACAGCAAGTGGTTGAGCAGCTTAGCATATCATTAGCATATTACCTTTGATTGGTTGAATGCTGAGCCGATGACCAGGTACTTAGCATATTAGGCTTTTATTATATAGGATAATTTTTTCATGTCTTATCTCTTGCCCTTAGGATTCATGTTCTGAGGGTAGAACCTTGCCTTTCTTATTTCTGTCTCTTTCATGGGATCTAATACTGAGACTTGTAGTACAGTTAGTGCTCCATAGCAATTTCATGGGCAACTAAATTGTTCATTAGGAAGAGTCTGTGGTCATTAGGAAGAGATATGCTGTGTCCCAAGTCTCAGGTACCCACATTAATACGACAGCTTCCTGTCCTCTGTGGAGTCATTGTTGTTGCTCTTGATGACTGGTGTATTAACTCCTCTGTGAATAATTGCCTGGTGTGGTATTAGTTTCAGGAACAGCATTGGAACTAAGAATTCTATGTTTATGGGGCTAAGGGGCCAGGATATATAAGGAGACAGATCTAATTAGATGGAGGAATTATACTAGAGAGAAATGGTATAAAGAGAAGGGAAGGAAGAAATATGAACTATTGGTAGGCAGGGGAGGCATGTAGGACTCTAGAGTAGGCGAGGGAACCAGTTTTTAGGAAGGTTATAGTGAGTTGCTGTGCAGCAGAGTCCAATAAGACCCGACCAAAAAGTTAAGCTGACTCCCATTGGAGATACCGAGAGCCTAGGTTAACTCAGGTTTATGGGAATGAGGAAAGGGCACAAATGAGAGATGTTCACAAAGAATCAACAGTTCTTTGATGATGTATGGAATTGGGAAAATAAGAAGCAACGAGTGAGGGAACAGCTGTGTCACTGTGACAAACGAATGAGCCATGGGGGAAAGCCAGTTTAAATGGGAACTAACATCAGAAGGCATTTGGGCATGAGTGTGCTGAGTACTGGGAAACAATAGGGGCTAGAGATACAGGTGTGGGCGCCACCTGCACAGAGGTCACTGAAGCTGAGGGAAGAGGAGGATGATGTGGGGTGAGTCAGCAGGTTATGAATACTAATTTTGGCATGTGTGTGGAACAGGAGGAGGACACCCAAGGATGAAAAAGTTGTCTATGGTCTTAGTTGTATCAAAAGTGAGAAACTGTGAGGATGATGAAAAACATCTTTGAGTCTGGTTAAGTTGCGATTACTTATCCAGAGTCTTGAGGATAGAGGAGAAACATGGTGATGAGGAAGGGAAAAAGACAGCATACATTTTAATTGTGAGAAATGAGGAAATGAGATAAACCGGCTAATACTGAATTAATGAATGAAGGTCTTGGGTGTGAGAATCTCTGACCCTGTGAGGTGCAGAAAAATTTGACCTTGAGACAGGAACGATAGGTTTCAGAGATTTTACAGGCACAGAAACCCATGGAGTCTCATGTGCAGTGCGCTCTGTTGCTTGCTGCAGCTGATTCATAGAGCCACTGGTGTCGGGAATGTTTTATTTAAACTAATAAAAGACATGGGAAGTTTTATTCATGAATCATCATTCCCGAGCAAAATAGGCTGATACTTCCAGGACAGTTGGAGGTGTGGGTTGTTTGCTTCTTAATAGACTCATTTACTAGTGGTGTGGGAAAAAAAAGCTATTCTTGATTGCTAGGTGGGAATATTCTGGAGACTTAAAAAAGGTTTTGTTACCAATTAGGTTAATTCTGTTTTTCTGCTATAAAATACTTTGCCTAAGTAGTATCAATGTAAGGCATATATGACATTGATTTATAATTTTTATTTATATATAGAGCAAATTTTAACAAATAATTAGAATGGCTTAGCAGACAAAATTATATAAAGAAATTAGCCAGATGAGGTGATGTATTTACAGCCTGTCAGGGTCGGGGAAGGAAAACCCTGAAAGGTTACTGAGTAAGAGAATCCCAACTAAACCTCTCTAAGGGGCATCTTAGACAACAGCATGAGATCAGTATAATCAGTATCGAATAAATTATTTCTCTCAACAGCCCCAAGAGAGTCATCCTTGGTAGAAGAGGAAGACTGGGTGGGTAATGGTTGGCCTCTCCTTTCCCTTCGCCCTTTATTTTATTCTGACACAGGGGGACTCAGACCCAATAGGAGGAAAATTCAGAGCCTGGGGCTAGTTATGAATCCACCCTGTGTCCTAAGGAGCTTAGCACCAATGCAGATTTTCTGCGTGTAAAACGATGGCACAGTGTGAGTGACAGTGTTCCTTCAGGGCTCTTTACTTTCAAGGACCACCTAACCTTAGCAGGGCCCAGGTTTCTGAGGACAGTTAGGGGGGAAGATGGGCAGAACATGCACAGTTCAGGAACATGAACTGGGAATGGTGGTTGATGATATGGCCAGAAGATGCCCGGAAACTGACTTGCTCCATTCCAGCATGAATGGTGAGAACTGTGTTTCTTTTCCCACTAGGACTCATGGACTATAAGCTTGAGGAGCTCCTAGTGAAGGGAGGGCTTGGTAGTTCTTTCACCAAGGACTTCAGATTGCTTACAAAGCAAGCTAAGTAAAATGTACCCCTTTCACATAGGGGTTGAAGATGAATATGGTGAAATGTCTCCAGAGAAGGGAGCAAACCCAGTTCCCCAAAATAGTGCATTCTTTGATGATTATTTATTAACCTATGAGGGTAACTTGATTCCTTTCTGAAATTCCTAAAAACTATTTCTTTTTTTATCTGTTTGGTGTTTTTGATAATCTGCCCGAGGGATATCTTTTTCTGTTAATTTTTAGGAGTGAAGGGAGGTGGGAGGGGGCGAGAGAATTAGAGAACGAGGAAGAGGAAACATCTACACGAGAGGAAACTACATTGTTGGTTGCCTCCATGTAGTGAACACAACTGGGGCCAGGAATACAACCTGCATCCAGGTACACGCACTTGAAGGAATCAAACCTGAGACCTTAGGTCTTGGGCCTAATGCTCTAATCAAAGAGCAACACCCAGCATGGCTAGATGTATCTTGATTGGAAGTGAGTACCCTCTAAAACTAGCCTCTTTCCTCTGTAGGAATTCCATGAATGAAAGCACATATAAAGTTATTAAAACATTGGTGCTTTTTTTTTTTATTTACCTTTCTACTGGGAAATCACTTATCATTTTTCTCGTTGCTTTAGTGGTGTAAACGACAGGGTGGTTTCTAGCCAAGCAGTGGTGTTAGATACCCTGACAACGGACAAAGGTGTAAGAATTTCGGTTGAGACTTGGTTATATATTTATTTCATGTGTGGTTTCAATCACCATTTGGCTTTGGGAGATTAGGAGAGCTTTTAGTTTTTTCTCTCATCTCAATGACAATGTATTGCAGTGGATAAGGATGTAATCTCAAGTTTATGGCAAATTCTGCTTAGACTCAATAGGTGGGAAGGAGTTGGGCTCAATAGGACAGTTTAGAAACAAGTTTTTGATCAGGAATTGGGAGGGGTTGGAGGTTCTGGCAAATCTATCCCAAAGTCTGCTTTGCCAAGATTTCAGTGACAAGGATGTTGGGCTTCCTACAGACCTGGATGTACCTTTTCATCTATTGACACTGAAGGGAGGACTGTGACCAAGGACCTGGAGTGTCTCCTGAGAGAGAAAGGAGAAGAGGAAAAGAGGCTTTTCTCATTTTCCCTGAGGGCCAAGGGCTCTCTATTGTGATATGAGAAGCAGGGAATCAGTCAGCGTGCAGTGAGACAGGCTGGTTGCATTACTCTTTTTGTTTCTGAATAAACCGTTTTTGTGGCTGTTGGGGCTGGAGAGGCATAAGTCAGTGTTTCTTTGTTTCTGGTCATTGAGTCAGGGAGAAATATGTATTTTCATCATCTGAAAGCATGGGAAGTGATCAATTAAGTCAGTGTTCATAGGCCAGGACCTCACCTTTCCTGGTGTGTTGATTCAGCACCACTGGCTCTCTCTCGCTTTGACCTTTTATTACCCATTATGATTCCTGCATATGACATCCTCTGATGGTCATTAGAAGAGGTAGAGTATGGTCTTCATACAGTGAAGAAGGTGATCATCAATGAGAAATGAAAAAGTTACAAATGCAACAACAGTATGGATGAATCTCACAAAACCATTTTGAATGAAAGAAATAAGATAAATTATGAGGGGTTATACTGAGTTTTTCAAAGAGCATAATCAGCAAAACCTAATGCATTGTAAGTCATGGTATATTTACACTTTGAAGGGAAGGCTGGAAGTGTATTTTGCAGGAGAGATGTATTACATGTTATTCATTAAAAGCTGCTTTGAGAGAAGTCAGTAAAATTATTACAAAAATAAACACTAAAAACCTCAGGACCAATTGGATTAGACATTCTACGTTGACAGGAATAGC
Organism: Antrozous pallidus; assembly: GCA_027563665.1. Lineage (NCBI taxonomy): Eukaryota > Metazoa > Chordata > Mammalia > Chiroptera > Vespertilionidae > Antrozous > Antrozous pallidus. The sequence goes on along the minus strand of JAOAOB010000058.1, from coordinate 53,664 downwards.
AAGGTCAGATTGAGATGAGGGGGAGATGCCCTGGTGCTTTCTTATATTATCACTGTGTTTGCAATAGGTGTAATCTCATTTAATTCCTTTACCGTTTTCTGAAGTAGGCAGCATGCCGTATTACAGATGACAAAGCTGAGGATCAAGAGGTTAGTTAGAACCCTAACTCTAGACCTCCATAAGCCTAACTCTAGCTAGACCTAACCTACAACAAGAAAAAGATAGACAAAGGACTTGTAAGTTTCACAGAGCTACTAAGAGTCACTCAAGGATTCAAACACAGGATGGGGATACTCAATGGGAGTAGTTAACAAATGCATTTGCGTTTGCTGCTGCATTGAGGAACTTTGACTCCAATATGATTGTATTTGTGTCTTCAATAATAACCCATTCTACACAGAGGTATTTCAATAAGAAAAGGAGTCAGAGAAACTGGCTATGCTTACCTTGTTAGGTGAATTGTCAGACTGGCCCTGACATGGAGGTTGAAAGAAGAGTTAGCTAACCATGAAAATGCAAAGCTGATTCTTAGCCTTATTCCCTTGGTGTTGTTAAATCTTGTGATTTCTAGTGAAGGAAGGTTGGCAGTAGTGGGAGGGTGGGTTGTGGAGGTGGACAATGATCCATTTAAGAGTTTTATATGGTCAGTGTCTCTTGTCCAGACCAGGGTGTTAGTTGCCAGGGCGGAGGGGTGGGGGAGAAGTGGGCAGGGAGCCACAGTCTAGCCCAGGAGGCCTCAGTTACTCTGAATTTTTTTACCGTTAACAAGGCCTTGATTTCTGCCCAGTTATGTTTCTAAGCATCAAACACCAGCAGCAAGGAGAGGCATTGAGAATCACAGCACCCAGAGCACCATACACAAGGAAAGTCTCACAGAAGCAGAATGTCCACATCCCTAATAGAGGAGGCAGGAAATGGGTAAGGTGAGGAATGGGTTTGGAAAACATGGCCATCGTACTGAGGCCTGACTCAGTTTCCAGGGTTCTGTCTCAGGAAATCTTCTGTGAGTAGAAGGGTGGGAATGACCTATGGCAAACTAAGATTGGGAAATGGACAAACCCTCTAAAATTTCAGGAAGGTAAGTGAGCTCTCCCCACTGGGATGGCTTTACTTCTGTGATTGGGGCTGAGGGTTTAATTCTCCGAGATCACTGGTCGCTGCCTAAAGAAATATCAGAGATTGATGGGCTATTCCCAAGCACAGGACTTTATTCCTTGAAGTAGGACACTGTCAGTCTCATTTTATCAGAGTCAGTGTGTCTTTTACCTTGGGTTCTTCTGTGTACCACCATCCTTCAGAGTGCACCCCATTCTGCTGCTGATGTTTACAGTAGGCCCTTTCTTTATCATTTTCTCTGAGCTTACTTCTACCAGAACTCCTTTCCTTTTTGAAGGTAGATGTGGTTTTTCCCATTCACCTTATTATTGCCGAAGATGCCTTCAGTTTCTCTGCTTTTTGTTAAGTTCTCTTCTGTTCCACCTGTCTTCTTCCCTTCCTGTGTTTTGGACAGAGTGGCAGGACTCACTTCTCTTGTTCTCTTTTTGTATTTTATTTATTTCTCCTTGGACCTTGGCTTCCTGATTAGGGGACTAGTTGCCTATTTCCCTCTAACAGATGGGGATGGGAAAAAAACATGTCCCAAAGGGAGAGGGGTTGCAGAAGCTTGAAGACCAGGACGAGAGGCCTCAGGAATCAGTGCTGAGAAGCAGGGGATTAGGAAGGAGGAGGAGCAGAATTCAGGGCGGGGATAGAGTGAAGTCCCCTTCTCTCTTCCATGCTGGTCTTTAGCTTTGGAGAAGCAGAGCAAGAGGGAAAGCCATCATACCCTGTAGTCTTTCTGGTACACATGAAGCACATCAGGACTGCTATCAGAGCTACACCAGCCAGGAGGCCAATCACAATACCGGCAATAGACCCATCTGAGAGGCGAGGAATTGGTGTTGAATCTGTCATGGATAAAAAAGAGAAGGATGAGTGGAGGTGGCAATAGATTAGTGCCTGCATCCTTATATTTTTTTCCTTTCACTGTATTCTAGTTGGTGCTCGATTGCTCCAATTCATCTGGCCTTCTACACAAGATATTTTGGAGCTTTGGAAATGTGAGGAAAGGCAGATTTCCATTTTTGTAAGTTATAAGTTTCACCATTTTTTTTTCCATGGGTTGCTGTTTTTCTGTTCCAGGTATGGCAGTCTTGGAATATGTGCCATTCGACTCCTGTGATGGGGCCTTAATTGATGTAGGGATGAATGCACCACCTGCTTTGACAGAGGACTTGCACATGTTCTCAGCAGAGATATGAAATAAAATGCATTCTGTGAGGATGAAACGGTTTTCCTTAAGGGTGACTTTAGCTCAGACACCATCAGCTTTGCAGATACTCTTTTAGAACCACACTGAACTTAAAAATTTCTTCTCTTTCTCCTTCAACAGTCATCGATCTGCATCCTGGTCTGAGAGCATTCTTAGACTTTTCCCCTTCCATCCACCTTTCTTTCCAGGCATTTTCCCCAATAAATATTTGCGTATCGATTCCCATCCTGACTGTATTGAGGAGATGATTCTGAACCAAAAACTAAGGGTTGAATTGGCAGTAAACATCTTTTAAATTATTTTCCTTTATTTAGACAGTAATCATGTCCAATGATTTTTGTGAGTGATTTCTCCCTAACTCCCAAATACAAATCAACTTGCATCTATATCTTCTCTTTTATTTCTGTTGTCCTCACTGGTCAACTCAAGACTGATGATTATTATTTATGGTAGCTACTGCCGTGCCAGGCTCTCTGCTCACTACTTTAGTTATATCTTATTTAATTCCTATAAACAACATGTCAGATAGACATTATTTCTATTTTACTGATCAAAAAATTGAGTCTTAGAGTGGTGAAAAATTTACTCAAAGTCATATGTTTAGTAAGAGGTGGACCTGGTGCTTTGGAGGAACCAAGATGGCGGCATAGGTAAACACCTATTGTTCTGCCCATGCAACAATTCCAACAACTACAACACAAACAACAAAACTAACATCATCAGAATCACCGCGGGATGGGTGAGTGAAAACTCCAAAAAAAAGAAAGGTGGGACACTGAGACTCAGAAGATGAGGCGGGAGCGCAGCCTTGAAGATACAGGCAGAATCAGAGGTTAGGAGCCATTGTTGTCGCACAGCGTGGGCTGTGGCTGGCAGCAGCAACCCCGGCTGGATTTTGCCAATGGTGAGGGTGGAGACGTCCCACTGCAGGGATTCCCCAGTGCCAGGCAAGGTCCACGGTCGGGGAAGCACCTGGAAGCCAGGCGGGGCAGAGGTCTCTAGTCTGAGGGAATGGTTTGCTTGCTAACAGGAGTTTGAGCGCATAAACTGTGGTGACAGCACTGACACACAACTTTCTCCCTGGCGACTTGCCCTGGTTCGGGGACCACAGGCTGCTTTGTTTTACAACCCTGGGCAAGACTTTGGATGTGCAGACTCATTTGGGGAGAGGCAGAGTTGTCTGGCAAGGGGTAGAGACCTCTTGGAGGTGTCTGCAACCAATCCCATCCAACAGAGACCTGTGCACGAGCGCCGCATAGGACATTAGCTGCGCTGAGGTGCTGCTAAGCTCAGAGACTCGCCCACCAACTGAAACACAGTCTCCCTTCACAAGCAATTGGACTGGAGGTCAAACCCTCTAGGGTAACACAAACAAGCTGGGCTTAAATTGAAAAACACTGTACAAACCCATAAAGGGAGTGCAGTAAGAGTACCCACTCAGCTAATGGGAGGTGAGCCACTGTCCTTAGAGCCAATCTACACAAAAAGAGCCACCATTGCAGAGAATGGAAAGAATCAGGTGTGAAAGCAATGGTGGAAAAAAAAGGCGACTAGGCATAGAGTTCAAACACAGTTATAAGAATTTTCAAGGGGCTCCTAGAAAAGGCCGATGAACTTAATGAGAACTACGAGGAAATAAGACCAGCAAGGAAATAAACAACACCAACAAGGAAATGAATGAGACCTACAAGGAAGCGAATGAGGCTTACAAGGAAATTAATGAGACCTACAAGGAAATGAACAAGACCTCTGAGGATATGAACAAGGACCTCACGGATATGAAAAGGACCAATAGAAACAAGCATACAGACTAAATAAAAAAATATTACGCAAGTCCTAAAAGAGTCAGCGGGACACAAGAACCAAGTCAAAGATTTGAAATAAAAGAAGGCAAAATCCACTCAGCTGGGGTAAGCATGAAACAAAAAAGAATCCTGATAATTGGAAGATAGTGTAAGGGGCTCTGGGACAACCTCAAGCATGCAAACATCTGAATATGGGAGTGCAGAAAAAGACAGCAAGGTAATGAGACATATTGAGGAATAGGACTGAAAACTTCCCCCACGTGGGTGAAAGAAAATGCTTAAAAATCCAAAGTACACAGGACCCAAAATATAGGATCTAAAGGCACTGCACATGATAAATATATTGTATACAAGAGCAAAAGCTAAAGAGAATATTAAAAGCAGCAAGAGAAAACAGATGGTTACCTACAGGGGAGGCACCAATACGATTGTCCGAGATTTAGCAATAGAACTATGCAGGCCAGATGGGAGTGGCAAAAAATATTCAAAGAGCATGCGTGATAGCAAGAATTACAACCAAGTTTATCTATCCAGCAAAGTATCATTCGGAATTGAAGATAGATAAAAAGTGCTTCGCAGATAAGAACAAGCTAAAGGAGTTATCACCACAAAACTATATTATATGAAATGTTGATAGGAATATTCTTTAGAAGAGAAGAAGAAAAGGTTAAAAAATAATAATTATGAACAAAACAAATACACATCTATCAACAATTGAAACCTAAAAACCAGTGAATTGATAGTCTGATGAACAGGATAAATGGTGAATATAAACAGAATAATGGACATAGAGAGGGATGGACTGGCAATTCATGGGGAGGAAAAGGGTTGTGGGAAGTACAGCAAGAGATGGACTAAAATTTTTTTTTTGCAACAATGGGAGAGGACAGTGGGGAGGGAGAGGTGAGGGTGAGGGTTTTTGTGAGGGGTTACTGGGTGGAGGGGAGCTATAGGGGGATAAAAAAGCAGGAACAATGTAATTAATAAACTGAACAATAAATATAAAGAGGTGCATCTGGGCCTCAGCTATAGGATCACCTGACTTTATAGAGGCTAATGATAATGGTAAGAGCAGGTAACACTTACGGAACTCTTCTGCTGCATGTGGCATTTATAAGGGTTTAATTGATTATTACATTATATAGAGAGAGTAATATAATGAAGTGGCTATTGTTATTATAATTTTCAGTAGTATAAACGGGGCCCAGAAAGTTGAGAATCTTGTGCAAGAAATTTATAACTGCTTACTTTAAAAAAGAAGAAAGATCTCAAATTACAACCTATCTTTAGATTAGGAATATATAAAGAATTACTATATTCAAAGCTAGCAGAAGGAAGGCAATAAGGACGATTTTAGAGTGGAGGATAAATAAAATACGAATGGAAAAACAATAGAGGAAAATCAATGAAACAAAATTTGGTTCTTCAAACGATGAACAAAATTGAATAACCTTTAAACAATATTGATTAGAAAAAGAGAGAAGATACAAACCACTAAATCAGAAACTGAAAATGGGATATACTCTCAATTCTAGAGAACATTGAGAGTATAATTAGTTATATAAATAATTGTAAGGCAACAAATGGTAACTTAGATGAAATGACAAATTCCTTTAGAAAACAAAACTATCAATGGATAATAAGAATAGGAAAAGAACTAAGATGGCGGAAAGGCAAAAACACCTATCTTGCCGACATAATCAGCACTTTTAATACGACAACTTACGGAAAGAACAAACACTTCCAGAATCACAGAAAGCTCGCGAGTGAAAATACCACTAATAAAAGTGAGCTAAGACACTTGACCGGAGGTGCGGCGGCGGCGGACGGCGTTGAAAGATGCGCCCGGCGACAGGACCAAAAATATAGGAATTAAAGAAAGCACTGCACCAAGTAAAATCATATTTGAATTCAAGAGCAAAGATAAAGAGAGAATATTAAAAGCGCAAGAGAAAAAACAGTTGGTTACCCTATAGGGAGCACCATACGATTGTCACAGATTTCTCAACAGAAACTATGCAAGCGAGAGGGAGGTCGGCAAGAAATATTCAAAATGATGACAGCAAGAATTCTAAACCAAGATTACTCTATCCAGCAATGCTATCATTCAGAATTGAAGGTCAGATGTAGTGTTCGCAGATAAGAAAAGCTAAAGGTGTTCAGACACCACGCAAACCAACATTACATGAAATGCTGAAGATATTCTTTAAGAAGAGGAAGAGTAAAGGTAAAAGTGCAAACTAGCAACAACAAATTTACCACATTTATCAACAAATGAAATAAAAATCAATGAATGAAGGTGTTGACAGGATTTGCTGCGTGATATAACAGAGCATGGACTAGAGAGGGACTGGACTGACAATTCGTGGGGAGAAAAGGGGTTGTGGGAAGTGCAGCAAGAGAGGGAGATGGGACAAAATCTAGCAACAATGGGGAATCGATGAGGACAGAGGGAGGGGGAGGTGAGGGTGGAGGGTTTTTGGGAGAGGTACAGGGTGGAGCGGAAGCTATAGGGGGATAAAAAGGGGAAACTATGCTACATTAATAAACTGAACAATAAAGATTAAAAAAAAAGAATAGAAATAGAATGAATCTGAAATCGTAGGTGATTTAATCAGTTAAGCAATTGACAAAATTCAATGCCTTTTTACGAAAAAATGTCAAACTTGCGGAGAGTAAAAGGAAATACTCAAAATTAAATTAAAGGCGATTTATGACAAAACCCACATTTACATGGATCTCAATAATGACACAGACTGATGCCTGCTTTTGCCATTTTAACAAAATAGACTGGAAGTCCTAGCAATAATTAGGAAAGAAAAATATAAAAGATCCACATTGGAATGGAAAAGGTAAGATTTGCGTATGACTATGATAGTTTTGCAATATGATATGATCTTATATGTAGAAAAATCTAAAGATCCACACAACAAAAACTGTTAAAACTAATAAATTCATCAAAGCTGCAGGCTATATATCAACATGTGAAAATCAGTTGCGTTTTTCTATGCAAACAATGAACAATTGAGAAAGGAAATTAAGAACATTCCATTTACAATAGTATCAAAAAGAATAAAATACTGTAGGAACCAAAATGGCGGTCTACCCAAGACCCGTTTGGCTCAGTGGATAGGCATCGTTTGCGGATGAACGGTCCAAGGTTCGATTTGCTCAAGGGCAAGTACCTTGGTTGTGGGACATCCAAGTAGGAGGTGTGTGGGAGGCAGCTGATCAATGTTTCTCTCTCATCAGTGATTCTGACTTTCTATTCCTCTCCCTTTCTCTCTGTAAAAAAATCAATAAAATATATATATTTTTTAAATGTCGGTCTAGGTAAATGCTGGTACTTGCATCCTCCCACAACCATATCAAAATTACAACTAAAATACAGAATGACCATTATTCAGAACCACTGAACTTGCTGATGGAAGTTCTACAGCTAGCGTAGTGGATTCAACCTTATATGGATTGCGACCCTTTATGCAGTTTCTCTGTGTCGGTCCCCACCATAAAAATGATTTTCATTGACTACATCATAAATTATTTGTACTGTTATGAATCATAATATAAATATTTGTGATTTATGTGGTTATTAGGGACCCTGTGGGAAATGGGTTGTTGACTCCATAGGTGTTTGTGACCCAGGGTTGAGGAACGCAGAACTTAGAGATTAAAGAAGAAAGAATTATTGAGTTGGTAGTAGCATAGAGTTGAGGAATGGGTAGTTTATATCCACATTGGTGTGTTTTTAATTGGGGGAAATATCTTGGCGAGGGGGGGGGAGGTTCGGTGAGAAGGCAAGGGGTCCCAGCCCCAAAACAAGATCCCCAGCCCAGGGTTCCAGTGTCGTGGGAAAGAGATGTCTCTTAAAGTTTTTTTAAAAAAACAGTTTCAGGTGGTAAAAAACCAGTGAGGATGTAGTGAGTGACATGAAGACTACTGGAGTTGCAGGACAGTTCATTAATGGGTTAGACATGGGCTTACCCAAAACTTATCCCCTCTGAGCTGCAATCATGCAAACGCATCTTGAAAGGATCCAGGACATATGGGAGGACTAATATAGTCTGTATCAGGGAAAGAATCAGGGGTAGCTTCTTCAGAAAAGTGCTGCTCATCCCACCAGAGTTTAATGGCTCTCAGCAGCTGAGTCTCCATCAACCTGGTCCACACTGTTTGCCCCACCTTGGTGAGTCCCTCAGATCCTGTCCCACCCAATTTGCAGTCCCTCCCAAGCTATTTGTAGTGTCTCTTCTATATGAATGGCTTATTCTGCCATACTTCAGGACTTTCTTATAATCTCTTCAAAACAAGTAGCCAACTGGATCAGTGTGCTCCCATACTCTCGACAAGTAGCCCCAGCAGACATCGCATCAATTTGCCAATTTACATCATGGTCTCTCCTGGGCCTCCTAGTCCACTACAAGTAGCAGCAATCTGAAGCCACTCAGTACTCAAGTCATGTGGCCCAGTGCAGGCACAGGCAGTGGCTGACTTTATACCTCCAGAGCCAGTGCACCCGTGGAGAGTTTTCAGACCATGCAAGATTACAACTTAAGATGTGACAGACTCAATTGGACCCACTGAGAAGCACCAACCTCCATCATAAACAAGTATGTTCCAAAGTGGTGTGTGCTGTAGTCACAGCTGGTTTCACAACCACTTGGAGGTGGGTGGTCAATTCTCCCAGGGGACACTAGCAGAGCAACAGTCAGGCTCAATTACAACAGGGACATTGCACACAGACCCCACTGGGGTTGACTGTGAGTACCCAGTAAGGTGATGGGGAGGCTGAACCATGGCCCTATGACACCTGTAACAAGGGCACTCACCAATTAGGGAGACATAACAGTTTTTTCTAATACATAGAATAAACACGGAGAAGCCAAAATGTGAAGCCAAAGAAATTTGTATGATGAAGGAACAGAAGTCTCTGAGATAGAACCAAATGAATGGAAGCAAGAAATTGTAGATGACGAGTTCATAACAGTGGTTAAAGTAGCTCAAGGACTGAATGAGAGTTTCAAGGATCTTAGTGAGATGTCAAGGAACTTAGAATTTAACGAAATTAGTTTGAGCACACCAGAGGACTAGGAGAGGACCAGTCAGAAATGAAGGATACACAACTGAAGTGAAGAATCATTTAACAGGGAATCAAGAGTAGAATAGAGGATTTCCAAGAATCAAAATCAACATTTTGGAATTGAGGAAGCACAACACCCAATCAGAGAGTAAAGAGCACAAAGAATACAAAAATATGCAGTTAGTGTAAGGTGTCTCTGGGACAACTGCAAGCATACCAACATTTGCATTATGGGGGTGCCAGAAAGAGAAGAGAGAGAGCAAGATATTGAAAACCTATTTGAAGGAATAATGACCGAAAGAAATAGACTCACAAGTGTAGGAAGCACAGAGAATCCCAAAAAAGAGGAACCCAAAAGGCTCACACAAGGACATATCATATTAAAAGCCAAATATTAAAAGAAAAAGAAAGAATTTAAATCAGCAAGAGAAGCAGTCGTTACCTACAAAGGCCCGCCCATATGACTGTCAGCTGATTTCTCAACAGAACTTATGCAGGCAGGAAGGGATGGCAAAGAAATATTCAATGTGATGAAAGCAAGAACCTAAACCAAGATTACTCCCTCCAGCAAAGCTGTAAATTTATAATTAAAATCAAACAAGAGTTCACAGACAAGAACAAAGTAAAGGTGTTCATCACTACCTTACCTGTATGCGAGAAATAATTTAAAAGGGTCTTCTTGCAAAGGAGGAGAAGGAGGAAGGAAGAGCAAAGAAAAGATACAAACCTGAACAATAAAATGGGCCATAAATACATATCTATCAAACAATTGAGCTAGTCGTTATGGCTCAGTGGATAGATGTTGGCCTGGGGATTGAAGGGTTCTGGTTCAATTCCCTTCAGGGCCACATGCCGAGGTTGAGGTCAATCTCCAGTCGGGGGGAAATGAGGGGAGGCAGTGATAATAGATTCTCTCATAAGTGATGTTTCTGTCTCTCCCTCTCCCTTCCTCTCTGAAATAAATTTAAAAATATATTTTAAAAAACAGACAAAAAACAAACAAAAACCCCCAATTCAAAAAATAATAAAAATAAATAAACTAGGAATCTAATGAACAAAATAACCTGATGAATAAAGTAGAACAATAGGCCAAAAATGGAACAGACTGGTGAATCTCCAAGGGAAGCAGGGAGGGGCACAGGACACAGAAAAGAGGCTGGTGAGAGCGGGATCTGGGTGAGGGGGGCAATGGCGAGGCACATGGGGAAAATCTGAAATACTCTCAACAATAAAGATATAAGAAAATCTTTAACAAAGAATGAAATACATAGGAATTAATTTAAACATGGAGGTGAAAGACATACATGAACAATAAAAAAAATATCACTGCTGAAAAATTTTAAAGACATAAATAAATGGGAATGATTGTGTTATAGATTGGAAAACTTAATGTTGTTAAGATGACCTATGCTGAAATGATTACACATTCAATAAATCCTATCACATAACTGATAAATTTTGGTACAAAAGTAGAAAAACCACGTTAAAACTTCATATGGAATTTAAGGACACCTCAAAAGGCCAAAACAATCTGAAAAAAGAAGAATGAAATTGGAGGATTCACATTCCTGATTTCAAATTTACTTCAAAAAGCACAGTATAAAATTCAGTGTGATACTAAAATAAAGATAAATTATAGCCGGCCATTGTGGCTCAATGGTGAGCTCAACCTATGAACAGAAGTACGATGGAATCAAGATACTAAATGTTACAACATTATTAGAAGACTAGTAGCCTGGATAAAATCTGTGCGCAGTAGCTCGTGTGCCCTCCAACTCTTACCAACTGCCCCGCCCTCTGATGATCTGTGCTCTGGTCTTAAGCTACAGGCCATAATGACCATTAGCATATTAATCTTTATTATATCGGATGCCTGGCAGTTGTAGCTCAGTGGTTGAGTCGGTTGACCATGAACCTGGAGATCGTGGTTGATTCCTGGTCAGGGAACATGCCCTGGTTGTGGGTTTCATCCCTGGTCAGGAGGCCTGTGGAGGACATAATCAGTGATTCTCATCATCATTGATGTCTCTAGCTTCACTCTCCCTTTCTGAAATTCAATGAAAAACATATTTTTTAAAAAAATTCTTATAGGGGAACATAGGATAAAAGCTTTAACATTAGGTTTAGCAATGATTTCTTGGCTAGGAAACCAAAAGCACAGCAACAAAGGAAAAAGAGAAAAATCAGACTTCATATAAAAAAACTTGTTTGTAGCCCTAACCGATTTGGCTCAGTGGATAGAGCATCAGCCTTTGGACTGACGGATCCTAAGTTCAATTCTGGTCAAGGGAATATACCTTGATTGTGGGCATATTCCAGTAGGAGGTGTGCAAGAGGCAGCTGATCAATGTTTCTCTCTCATCCATGTTTTATCTTCTATCCCTCTCCCTTCTCTCTGTCAAAAAATCAATAACAAATATTTTTAAAAGTTTGTGTTTCCAAAAGAAACTGCCACCAGAGGAAAAGTTCATATGGAATGGGAGAAATATTTGAAAATAATATATCTGATGTGGGATTAATGGTCCAGAATATATAAAAAACGAATTAAAACTCTACAACAAAAAAACCAATTATAAATGGCGAGAGGAAACTGGATAGGACAAATTCTTCAAAGAAGATAAAAATAAATGGACAATGGATAGAAATGCTCAGAATCTTTAATCATTAAGGAAATAGAAATCTAAAGTACTCTCCACCAATGAGATGAAGAGGTACCAAGATGGTGGCGTAGATAAACACTTATAGTGCTGCCATGTACAACAATTTCAAAACTACAATGAAAAGGCAAAATGGACATCATCCAGATCCACTGGAGGGCTGGCTGAGTGAACATAACACAAATAGAAGGAAAGATAAAAGGATACTGAGACTCAGGGGGAGCTGTGGAGGCCAGAGGTACAGAGCCACCCACAAATGGATAGGTTGGGCAGCTGAATACCAGGCTGGTTTTCTCAAACACAGAGGGAGGCAAAGGCGGCCCACTGCACTGAGCCCCAGTTCCCTGAGAATCTCAGGGACCCCAGACTCATACGGGGTGAAACTGGACAGGAAGGAGAAGCCGAATGAAAACTTTGAAAGCTGCAGAGTAGTGTAAGCTCTTGGACAGGGCTCCTGACTGGCTCTCTTGTATGGGAGGGGAAAAAACTCACTGAACTCCTTTTTTTCCATGTTCTGGGTGAGAATTTGTGTGTCCTAACTCATTTGGGGAGAAACTGAACTGTCTGGCAGCAGGCAGAGATCTGGGCAGCTTTCTCTCAGAGGTGCATGTAGCCATTACTGTGAGCATGGAGTCCTAAGAGCCATTTAGGGTGGGGATTACCAGAAATCAGGGCTGCCTGCTCAGCCCAGAGACTCTGCCCCATCCAGTGGAAGACAGCAGTGCTCACAGACATAAAACACAGCCTGACTACTCCACAGCAATAGGCCTGGAGTCAAACCCTTCCACAAAAAAAAAGCAATACCACAAATCAGGCTTAACTACAACAATTGTGCAGCACTAAGAGTATCCACCTCAGGTAACTGGGGAGGCTCTACTAAACAAAGATATCGACGGAATAGGGAAAACAGCAAAATGCAAAGGACAGGGAACAATCACATTGAAGAAATGGAGGGAAAAAATACAATGGACGTAGAGTTAAAAACACAATTTTAAGGTTTTTCAGAGGTGCCTAGAAAGGGATAAATTTACGAGACCTTGAGGATATGAGTGAGACTTGGAGGAATATTAAAAAGGACCAACTAGAAATTAAGCATAAAACTGGATGAAGAAAAAAATTATTCTATAGAGGCCAAAAAGCAAGTAGAGGACACAAGAATCAAGACAAAGATTTGAAATACAAAAGATGCAAAATCACTGAGCCAGAAAAGAAAATGAATCAAAAAAGAAAAAAATTGAGATAGTATAAGGAGCTTCTGGGACAACAACAAGATACCAACATCCGAATTATGGGGTGCCAGAAAAAGGAGAGAGAGAAAGAATACCTGCAAAAATTTTGAAGAAATGTGACTGAAATTCCCCCACTTGGTGAAAGAAAGACTTTACAAGTCCAGGAAGCGCACAGAACCAAACAAACGGAATCCAAGAGGACCACAGCCAAGACACATCATACTTAAATGCCAAGAGAAACAGAAAAGAGAATATTAAAAAGCAGTAGTGAAAAACAGTTACGGTAGTACATACATGGGAAGGCACTCCAAAGATTGTCAGCTGATTTTCAAACAGAAATATGCAGGCAGACAGGAATGACACGGAAATAGTAACGTGATGAAAACAAGAACGTATAATCAAGATTACTCTACCCAGCAAAGCTATCGGTCAGAACTGAAGATCAAATAAAGTGCTTCGCAGATAAGAAGAAAAAAAAACGCTGAAAGAGTTCACCACCACCAGTATTATATGAAATGCTGAGAGGTATTCTTCAAGAAGAGGAAGAAGAAAAAGGTTAAAAGATAAAAAATTATCAAACAACAACTACATAATCTATCAACAAGTGGAATCTAAAATAGTGAATAAAATTGATGATCAGAATAAACTGGTGAATATTATAGAATCAGGGGCATAGCAAGGGAATGAACTAATAATTCTTCGGGGGGGAAGGGGTTTGGGAGATGCAAGAAGAGACTGGACAAAAATCATACATCTATGGAGGAGGACAGTCAGGGGGCTGGTAAGGGCAGAGCGTTAGATGGGTACCAGAGGGAGGGGAATTCTGGAGGGGGATAAAAAGGAGCATTGTAATAATCTGAACAATAAAGATTTATTAAATTAAAAAAATAAAGTACAATGAGATATCACCTCACATCCAGTGAGATAGCTACTACTGAAACAAAGCATAATAAAACAAAAGAAAATAGTAACCACCTAGAAAAAAACATGTTCACAAGGTTGGGGGAAATGGAACTTCGTGCATTGATCGCGGAATATAAATGGTTCAGCACATAAAATGGTCTGGCCGGTCATAAGAAATGGAACAGCAGTAGCTGGGTGACTCAGTGAATAGAGCACTCACCTGCGGACTGAAAGGTCCTGGCTCAGTTACAGTCAAGGGCATGTACCTTGGTTGCAGATTCCATCTCTGGTCATTGTTGGGGTGCATGCGGAAGACAACCAATTAATGTTTTCTCTAAAATTTGTTTCTCCCCTCACTTTAACTCTCTTTAAAAAATCAATGAAAAAATATCCTAGGGTGAGGATTAACAACAACAACAAAAACATTTGAAGAAAGAATTACTATTTGATCCATATTTTACATCTTGTACATACCTCAAAGAATTGAAAGCGGGATTTGAATACTCTTGTTCATAGCAGCATCTATTCCACAATAGGGCAAAAGGTAGAAAAAACCTAGGAAGCTCATGGATGGATGAATGATAAAATACGTGATGAATACATGCAACGGAATATTTTCAGCCTTAAAAGCCAGAAATTGTGATAAATGCTCCACATTTATTAAACTTGAACAAATTTTTTTGCGGCTATAAATGAAAATAGCCAGACATTAAAAGGACAAATATCATATGATCTCCCTTAATGAAGTACCTACGAATAGTCTAATCCATAGAGAGAAATAGAATAGTGGTTTCCAAGGGTTGGTGTTTGGAAGAGGGGAGCTATTGTTTAATAGGTACAGAGTTTTAGTATGGTAAGATGAAAAAGTTCCTAATGGATAGGTTGTAATGATTGCACAACAATGTGAATGTACATAATGCCACTGAGCTGTAGACTTAAAATAGTTAAAATGGTAAATTTTATGTATAGTTCATCACATAAAAATGACCACAAAAAAAAAACAACAAAACACACCACTACACAACCCTGTGCAAGGTCACAGCGAATGCCAACCCAGGATCAGAAACTGAGCTCTTAAGCACTTTGCCATTCTATTACCTGTAATGTCTCCTGCTTGACAAATCTGCTCCTTGCGACTTCTGTCCATTTATCACACCATTGGTTAGAGCAATCCTAAGGAGATGTAGAATGGGCAAAGGGTCACTCCATTGCAATCAGCTTGAGGGGTCACTTTTCTGGAACTGGCGGGGTTGAAGACCTCACACTGTATTCCCGCGTTCTCCTCCTATACGGGTTTGATAGTAATGGTGTGTTGCCCGGCGGACGCTTCATCTGTCTGTGGCAGCAAGTGTGGTTCTTGAAGAAGCCAATGGGTGGAGATCTGTGTCATTCATTTGGAAAGGCAGGTCAGGATCACGGAATCCTTATTTTCTCTGACTGTGGCATTGCCGGCTCGGATGACGGGCTTTCCCACTGGTCAGTGGAAGAAACAGAGGCGGTGACTGACGGATGGGCCCCTTCTCAGTGATGGTCAGCCACTCACAGGCACAGTGATCTCTGTAAAGGTCACCCAAACAGGACTCTGACCTCGCAGGGTGTGAGGGAACCGTTGTTCAGGAAACAGTGTATTATAAAGGAGAGAGTTATTCCTCCTTCTTCCCTCCAGATCACCATGTCTCTCTCCCTGAACATCTGTTAGTATCAGCACGGAAACTTCTTCTTAACGAGTGTCAAATATCTTCTTATTGGTGGAATTTTTCACCATTCACGTTTTTTCCCTTCCCTCATTTTATTTATTTTATTTTATCCTAAATGAGTATTATTTTTCTTTTGCTTTTTAGAGGTGGAGGAAGGCAAGAGAAAGAGAGGGAAACATTAATTCTGAGTGAGACACATTGATCTGTTGCCTCTGCACATTCCCTGAATGGGACAGGCATCAACTTGAACGTGGGACTGTGGACTGGGAATGAAACCCAAGGTGCTTTGGCTGTGCTGGCTAATACTTTAACCACTGAGCACACCAGCTAGGATACCCCATCACTTTTGATTTGGCTTTTCAGACCTTTCTGTGACTTTCTTAACACTCACAACCCATGTCTGCTTATGGTGGCCTGCACACAGAGATGGAAAGGCCATTTTCCCTTTTGTTAAGAACTTTATTAGAGAATATAGCCCAGCCAGTCTTGTGATCTAGGAATGGATCGTTCAATCTAAAGTATTTTTCAGTCTGAAAAGGATGTCCTCTTCTACCCTGTGCATTGAATATCACAGAGAACAAATTCCTAGAGAGAAGTAGTCACTGTTGTGGGGTGTCTTCCACGACCAGTTGCAAATGACCACGGAGACAGTTAAGTTGGTAAGAAGCAAGCAAGGATTTATTGAACTGGCCAGAATGGTCGGAGGGCATCAATGCCAGTGCAGTCCAAACATGATACCCCCACACGCTGCCTGGGTGCAGGCAGTCCTTTTATAGGGTCTTAACTATAAGTTTTCATTATTTTAAATTCTGAGAATAGCTCTCAGATTATACCTGAGATAGGGAATTTACAGCAGACAATGATTGACTTTGTTGCCTGCTCTTTGTCTCTAACGTGGTAGACATGGGGAAAGTAGTTTATCTCACAGAAGCAGATAGCTGAAGATACCTTTTGTTTTTAGAGAATAGAGGATCAAGTTTCAGCTTTTTACCATGAGATGATTGCTACATATTTCGGTATCTGGACTGTGTGTCTTATGTTTGTTGTGGTTATGCTGGACTCTTTGTTTGATTGTTGTCATAATTGGACCCCTGTATATATATCATTGTTAGGTTTTGATTTCTCAAATTTTGTCAATTTGTTGGGAATCCTCTAGAGTACATCAGGTGGTTTTCCCTTCTGTTTAGCCTCTGACTCTGCCACTGGATTATGATTTTTTAACAAGTTATTTGCAGGACTCTTCACCTCTCCTGAAAAACTTTATGTATAACCTGCCCATCCCAAACTAAGCACTCTTTATCCTAGGTCAATGCTGGAGTGCAGGATGACTTTCCCTCACTGTCCTTGGCGGACTCCAGAGCAGTTTTTAAGCTTTTTTTTTTTTTTTCATTCACAAAACGGTCTTGCCTAGTGATTTGTGGTGGCAACAGTAGCAGCAGCATTGGTGGTTGTGGCGTGGCCTCTGCAAGCCCTTCCTCTCCTCAAGGTGATGGCTGTGCTGACCTCATGGTCCCATCCTCTTTATGGGAGGCAGAAGGAGCTCCCAGAAACTCTGGGATTGTAGGATGGGGCATTTATCTGTTTTGTAGCAGCTATTAATCTTAATTCTTTTCTCCAACATAAGTGCATTTGTTTTACTGAAACATGAGTATGTTTGTTTGATATTATGTTTGTCTGGCTGGGGTATAATTATTTGTTCATTGCAAGAATAGAAGTCTGTAAAAGAAGAAAGAAAAGAAAGGAAACATTTGGTATATTTAAGGCTGAGTGCTCTGACAGATAGCAAATTCCCCGGGAGGGACCTGGGATTCATTATTCTCATGGGTGCTTGCTCTCTGTCAGAGAGGTAATCGGCCCACCAAAATTTCTGTCTATGTTTATTAATTTGATAAAGTTGTAATAATTGTGGTCTGAAGAGGTTTAAAGCAGGAATCAAATTTTTAAAATTAACTATTTATAAGAAGGAAGCCAGGGCTGGCAAAGTCACCAAGCCTGCCCAGAAAAGTAATTGAATCTTATTTCCAACACCTGCCATCACCCAGTCTTAATCAGTGGGAGAGGAATTGTGTCAGAATTGTTTGCCTCAATTGACCATTTGAGTTTAATATGGTTAATCACCATCAAATCATTGTACACTTTTTGAAGGAAAGGAAAATGTTGTGTGGGCACTTATTCCTGTTTTGTTTTGTTTGGTTTGGTTTGTAGTGGCCAACTTCTTAAGTTATTATTTTTCAAAATCGGTACTTTTTAATGGAAACTCACTTAAGAAGAGGGTTTTCAGGAGATCAGGGAGTTGAATTACAGTGTAAGGGTCACGGTCCTCACCCTCCAGACCACCTTTGATGGCAGGAGGTCAAGAAGTTTCTCCGTGGGAAAGAGGGGAAAGACTGCGCCTTTTTCCCTTAGTGGGGAGCACATCATCCCCTAGGACGAACCATGCTCCATTGCCTCTGCCCACTGGTGATCATCCATCCAGGAGTTGTTTTGAGTTAGTTACATATGGGGGCTGCAAGGAGAGAAATTTTCCTTGTGACCCCCTACATCCAATGACACAGAAGACCCTAGGTGAATCATTGGACACTTTTCACCGTTTTTTAGGAACTTAAGACAGCAGCTAGAAATTCCCTTTTCAGGAAATTGGGAATCTTTATCTCTGAGCAAAAATTTAGCAGTTTGGAATTCAAATGGCTGGAGGTTACTCCTTCCCATTGCCTTTACAATACTTAATTAATAGAAGATTTGAGGCATGGTTGTGCATTTTTAAAGGACACAGAAAGGAAAGTAAAAGGCTAATTGAAATTGGATGTTAGTGCATGTGGACCAAGAAAGGAGACAAGGTAAAAAGCAGTTAGGAAAGGAATCAGGGTACTTAAAGTAAACGGCGGGGCATTGAAAGAGAGAATGTCCTGGCAGGTTAGGTAGCTAGGGAAGCAAAGGAAGAGACTCAGACTCCAAGAATCTTTAACTTAGAGGGAAGTGGACTGGCAGGGCCGGGCTGCTTTCATTTAATCCCTGAGCCAGGGTAATCTTACAAGGAGGGCGGGCCTGTTAGTCTCTGGTGGACACTGGGCAGCCTATTCAGTCTCAACAGAGCGATGCGACCCGTTACCCTCTAAGAAGACCTCAGTCCAGGGACAAATAGCTGTTTTCTTGGACTTCAAAAGAACTGTGGACCTCAAAAGAACATGGTAAAACGTGTTAATTTTTGGTCTGCTGAAATGCCTGTTCCCCGACTTGGGACGCACCAATCCTTTGAGAGGACGGAGCATCACCATGGACAAGGACAACAGTCGGGTTACAAACCTCCCCTGCCTGTATCTCCTTAACTGTCCTCTATCAGAGGATTAATTCTTGCAGGAAATGGAAAAAGCAGTGCCAGAGGACGAGCATAATCCCCTTCCACCAAACTTGAAGGAATTACAGTTCTCTATCCCATAGCCTGGGCAGAAAAACAACTCCCGGGAGTTGTAAGTCATCCAAAAAGCCCCGCCTGCAGTAGTCAATTGCAAGCCACCACACTCAGCTCGCCACTGAGCCAGACCAAAGCGGATACATGGGCCTTGAGGAGCTAAAGAAGGTACTTCTCTTAGCACCTGCCCTAGCCTTGCTAAATGTCACCATGCCCTTCCACTTACTTCTACGTAAGTGAGGTAAGGGACATTGCCAAAGGGGCTCTCAGTCAGACTCCATGTCCCTGGAAGAAACCTATTACCTATTTGTCTAAGACACTAGGCCTCCTGGCAGCCGAGTGGCCTGCGCGCCTCTGGGCTGTGGCTGCCACAGCATTCCTTGTAAAGAAGGCAGATAACGACTATGGGCCAGGAACTGGCCCTGACAACACCTCATTCTGTGGAGGCCCTCCTTCGAGGTACTCTGGAGAGATGGACGTCAAATAACAGGATCATCCAGAGCCAAGCTCTTCTCCTAGACAAGCCCCAAATCGGGTTCCATAAAAAACTGGCCATTAGCCCTGCCAGCCCGCTCCCAGATGATAATCCAGAGGAATCCATTCGTGACTGCATAGAGGTAACAGACACAGTACAAACAGCTCACCCAGACCTGACAGATGTCCCGCTATCATCACCAGACAAGGAACTGTTCGCAGACGGGAGCAGTTATGTTCAGGATGGGATCTAATATACAGGGGCAGCAGTGTACCATGGTTTACACCATTGGGGCACATTCTCTGAACAAGGGGACACAATGCCGTTCCCCAAGAGAAAGGAAAGGGTTACCAACTTTAGCCGGAAAGGACATTAAAAATAAGGAAGAGATTTTAGCCTTAGTAGAAGTCACCTGGCTCTCCAGGGCAGTTGCAATACTACACTGCAAAGGACATCAGAAAGGGGAGACAATTAAAACCAGAGATATCGAACCACAGAAAAAAATTGCCAAGGAAGCCACCCAAAAACCAGTGGGGCCTTTACAAATTTTAGTAACCTACCACAGACCCACTCCTACACCAAACAAGAGGAGGAATTGGAAGAACAGAAACAAGTCATCAAAAAATTAGATGGTTGGTGGACCAACTGTTCATCCCGAGGTTAGGTTGGCAGTGGTTGCCGTGACAACCAGCGAAACACCAGTCTACCCCTAGGAGTCACAGTCACCAAACACATTGAAAACTTCTCGAGGAAGGTATACATACCAAGCTTAGATAAATAATTAAAAGCATAGTTACTAGAAGTACTCTCCTCTCCGTGCACAAGTAAAAATGCTAAGCAAGGTAAGATGGTCGGTCCCTTTGGGAATTCAGGCCCCAAGGATATTCCCCATGAGAACATTGGGAGATAGATTTCACAGAGATTAAGCCACCAGCATCAGTGAGTAAGTACCTGCTAGTTCTTATGGACACCTTCTTGGGTTGGGTTGAAGTATACCCCACTAGGACAGAAACTAACTCTAAAATAGTCAAGAAATTACTCCAGGGATTATACCTCGATTTGGATGCCAATAGGCATAGATCATATAACAGACCTGCTTTGTAGCCAAAAGAATAGCTCATGCCTTAGGCACAATTGGAAACTCCCTTGTGCATCCAGCCACAAAATCAGGAAGGCGAAGTTAATTAATTATGTTATGAAACGGTGAAAAAACTGGACCAACTCTGCCTTTGCCTCTTTATGGGCCAAGTGTATCCTACTGGGAGGGGTTTCTCCCATTTGAGCTTATGTTTACTAGACTCAACCCATCCATCCCAGGTGTATGGGAGAACTAAAAGCTGGAATTAATAACAGTCTTGCTCAAGTCCTTACAGGCTCTGCAGATTTCAGAAAGGCTACTATAGGCTGATTGAAATGCACTGCAGTTCCATTGCGGGACCCTGTACATCCTTCCACCCGATCACCCCGCCTGAAAGAGGATTCTACACTGTTTCCTGACCATGCCCATGGCTGTTAAAATAGATGGCATCCAGACATGGCTAACACCACTCCCAGCTCCGCACCAGGAAACGGCCTGGATGCTGGGCAACAGTGGCTCACAGTGAATCCTAGCCTGGGCTCCAGGAGGTCCAGAGGAGTCTAAAGCAGCAGGAGGAAATGGACTTCCATGGGGACAGTACTCATGAGGCCCGTAGGTCTAGGGGCCTTGGTAACTGTAAGAATTTTTACTAGCAGTGAGAAGTCCAGGACCATATAGGGCTAGATGTACTAAGGAATGAGAGAGCAGAAACAGAAGAGAAAATGCCCTTAAAAAGTAGGATAAGTACATAGAAAATTAATTATGCCAAGGAACAATTTAGAAAAATCCATACGGTCAAACTACTTAAAGTTTAAGAATAATTACAATTCCCAAAACTAATAAGGATGAGTCATGATTTGACTCTCGCACCTAAAACAAGTGGAGAATGAAATATGGTACATTCATCTCTGGTAAAAAACGGCTGTGAAACTTGATCCTGCTATTGTGCTTAAAACAAAAGGATAGTCTTCAGCTATTTGCTTTTGTGAGATAGAACTACATTCCCACGTCTAGCAAAGTTAGAGACAAAGAGCTGGCAACAAAGTTGATCATAGTCTGCTGTAACTTCACTACCTCAGGTACGATCCTGAGAACTGTTCTCAGAATTTAAAACAATGAAAGCTTACAGTTAAGACTCTATAAAAGGACTGCCTGCACGGGGTTTGCGGGGGTCGTGTTTGGTTTCTACCAGCATGTGGTGCCCTCCGACCATCCTGGCCAGTTCAATAAACCCTTGCTTGCTTCTTACCAACTTAACCACTTCCGTGGTCATATGCAACTGGTTGTAGCAGACACCCCACAACAGTCACAGTACTGTGACAGGGTATTCTTATCTTCCTCCATAAACTATAAACTGTGGCTCTGCTCCTTCTGCCACATGAAGGGACTTAGTGGATGAATCTACCTACTTGTCAGGTATGGACCCCTGTTCACTGCTCTCCTCAGCAATGACACCTGCACTCGTGTCACACAGTGTTGTTCCGTTGTGATTCAGAGCCAGGACACAGCTCAGAAGGCTTCCTGTGGTGACTCTCTCCCCGTTTCATGCACGCCTTGTCTGGAGGGAAGCTATGGTGTCGTTGGTGACATGATTTGGCTGTACTGAGGCCAGGTCACCTTCACCTTCATCACAGACCCTTCCCTAGCACAGAGGGACAGAGCAGCCAGTCACCAGGTGAGCCTCTAGCGCCAGGGAGCAGGGGTCTGACCTGTCCCCCTCCTCGAGGTGGGTCCCTCCATTGTTTGAGGGAAAAGAGGTGAGCTTGTTCAAACGTTCTATGTTCCTTGGGCATATGGAGCAGGCAGGTAAACGACAAGGAGGTGGACACAAGGAAGTGTTAGTGACAAAAGAACAATTTGACCTTGAGGACCCTTGTTTTCCCCTCTGGGAATCCCTCTCCCTCCACCAATTGACTCTTTCTGGCGCTGAGAGAACCCCCTCCTCACTTTCCATGGCTGAACCCCACGTCTACCATGAGAAATCAGAAGAGGCAGTCTACCGAGATGTAGTGGGAGGGCTCAGGGGAACACTTGGTGATTTGCTTGTGTCCATGGCCACAAGATGGGTTGACAATCCACTTCAGGTTCTTGTGTGAAAATCAGACAGACTGGCACCCACAGCCTGATCTGATGTGTACAGGATAGAACTTACCTGACTCTGATAGTATTGATCGTTGTCTTTTGAGGTCAGTGTAGAGTAATGGGCGAGAACAGGTATAGGATCCATAATATTCAAGTGAGGTTGGGGATAAGAGCTCTCCTTTGGTTTCTGGGAAAACCCATTAATATCCAAAAATACTGTGCAGGGTGGTAAAGAGGCGCATGCAGGAAGAGGCTTGTTTTTTGTTTGTCCCTCGTAGGTAATAGGAGTCAGAAGGAGAAATGGTGGGTGGGTCGGGACCATCTGGAGTAAAGAAAATAAAGTCATACATGATGTAATCAGAGGGAAGGGGAGGCTCCTGGTTTGTGTAAGGCCAACACTCTCTCTTTGAGCTGGGCCACAGCTTTGTTTGAAAAAACCCCAACCATATTCCCCTATATTCACTGAGCCTGGAGTATGAGACATTAACTTGTTTGTCCCCGGTCCCATGACCCTAATCAGATTTGCCTGGTATAGGAAGGCATAGCAACCCAGGGTGTCAGCGTGGGTGTCTTGTGAATGTGGGACCTGAGAGGGATGGGATATAGCTGGCCTCTGGCAGTTGGATTTGGGTGGGCAAGCCTGACCAGGAGGAAAGAAGTTGTCACACAGAACATTCAAGGGTCAATGGGTCACTGCGGATGGCACTCGCAGGGTACCGGATTTTTCCACATCATAGGATCCTGGACATTCCATTGTGGACAGTGATTAGAGTGAGATTTCTGTTGTCCTTGGACAGCTGCAGCCTGGCACTTGCCCGGAGACTGTGTGTGTTGAAGAACCACAGGTAGGTGGTGTCTTGAGTCTCAGGTTCACACTTTAACAAAACAGGTTCCTTGTTCTCCACCGGGTTGGTCCTGTTGCTTGTGAGGCTGGGTTTGGGTTAATAGCGCTGTGCAGAAAACAGGGAGAATATTGCCATGTTTTGTATCTTTAATTTCTCCAAAGGCACCATCAGTCAGAGTTGGTGCCTCTTAACTCTCAAATATCTTGAGTCTTGGAAAGGAATAGGAATGGTCGTACATATAAGATAAACCAATACGTGAGGAGGTGAGGGTCAGTGGATGTAAGGTCACCTTCTCTATGGTATGGGGGAAAAAAAGCACAGGCTTTCTCAGGTGTCAGGACAATATCAGGGTTTGATCACAGAGAGCCACAGGACTGGGGGAGACAGAGGACCATTGCACTTTCCTGCTTTTCCTCACTGACCAGATGACTGCCTGTGACGTTGGATCTCACCTGGAATGTGCGGTGGAGTCCCCTCAGTACGCAGATCTCATTGATGGGTCAAGATGTGTTTCCACTGAAGCCTCACATTCCAGGGTTAACAGAGAGATGAGTCAAATGATGGGTTCACCCCATAGTCCTTAAAACCGAGAGGACTGTAGTGTGGTCCTAAATGGGGTCTGAGAGAAAACTATAAAGGAGACCAGAAGCAGTAAGTTGGGGTCGGTTTATTACGAGGCTGCTGGACTACAAGGTGTGGCTGTCTGCCCAGGAGTTCATTGGTGACTGATATGAGACAGTGACCCCATAAAGGGTAGAGCAGAGTCCAGGAAGGATCTATAAAAGAGTGAGGGACAGTGGGAGCTGGTGATGGCAGCCGAGCCAACCTCTCTGCCTTGGTCTGAAATATCCCTTTCTGCCACTGCAGAGGGCCGGAATCCATACTCAATACTCAGACAAAAGCACTTGCAGAAGGTAGGACTTGTGAAAGGTGGAGAAGCATGAACTTGTGTAAATATTTGCCTTAGGGCCATTTGTGGTTTGTCGTTATGAGATAGATTTTGAGTTTAAACTGTGAAAGAATAGTTGAAATCATTATGCCCAAAGTTTTCTAATTCCAGATTTTTGAGGAATCTCTGTCTAGAGAGGCACAACGGTCATAGACACGTTCTGCTGCCTCCAGGTCACACTGTGATCAAAGGAAGATCCACCAGGTTTTGAAATCAGAGACTCTGGGATAAGAAGAGGTGAGTCCTGATAAGATAACAGAAGTGATCGGAGGCAGAGTCCAGGTGTTTTGATGTTATAAAGGGAAGGAATGAACCAAATTGTTAGAAAGGACAGTCCTGTTATAACGTTAGGAAGAAGGTCTTCCTGTTTCTATGGACAGGTCAGGCAGATGGGAGGAGCCTGCACATGGCATGTGGATGTGTTTTCCTTGTGTTTCTAACTCAGGAAACAATGGAGTTTAGTGAAAATTATTCAAATGGGCAGTGTCTAAGAGGAGAGTGGCTGGTGGATCTCCAGTTGGGATGCCTACACCCTGTGGTCAGTGTCATCATGAGAAAACATGTGTGAAATCGTCAGTGAGCCAGTCAGGATGGTTACAGGGTCCCTGGCCCCCCGTGGGAAGGTATTGGGAGCCAGTGGGAAAAATGGGAGCTCACACAGGAGGAAGGAATGTGAGTTATGCATGAGTTGGGGGTTGAAGAGAGCTGTGAGCTTTTTGTGGACTGAGATATGTCCGTCTGCCTCGACTTCTGGTTGGATCCATGTAGTGAGTAGGTCAGTGGATTACATGTATCCCGTCATGTGGACTTTCTCTAGTTGGAGTCATGGGGAGAAGACAGCTCCGATGGGGGCCCATCAGAGCTCTGTCTCTTGGTGACCTGAGAAACTGGTATGATGGAGCATGGGCGGCTCTGCTACACTGATTTCTGTGTACTCTCCTATGGCCCCGAGTCGGACCTGAAAATACTGGAGATGCCAGTGGCGGAGGCAGAGCAGAATAAGCTTAGTGTGGTGGAGTGAAGGAGGGGGCAGATGAGGGACTGGATATGAGCAGAGAGCCAGAAAAGTGCATGGTAGTGAGCAGTGGGGTTTATAGGTTAAATTTTGCAAGACTCCAGGGAACAATTTCCCATCCTGTCCAAGGCGGCCTCTGCAGGTGGAAACAAAACCATCTCTAGTGGAACATCCCCTAGCTACATGGTCTTGGCTCCTGGGAATGCTGGGAAGGGAGGTCTTCAGGGCTGGTGTCAGAGAGATGGGGACAAGGGTTTGAAACTCTGCTCCAGGTTGCAGTCTCTATACAGGTAGTCATCATTTTTTACTCACCTTCTTTCCTCCTTCATCACAAAACAACTGGGTATTTGTTACTTATGGTCTTGAGCTGGTAGTAGGTATAGAGTGTGGAGTGAGAATAGCAAATTCTATCTTTTACTCTAGTGGAAGTGATACTAAATATCAGAACAATGGTTTCCAGTCAGTGTAGGGAGTGTGGATCGGCATCTGGTAAGGGCCTAGGTCGTGAATGGCGAACCTTGGCTCGCGATGTCAGCACGGACACACAAGAATTTCGATGACACGCAGCCGCTTGCAGTCGCCATAAGAGAAGTATGGGGCCACCCTCCCTGAAGGGACATTTCATGCCTGGCTACTGCATGTCAAGTGCAGTAGTCGAGATGGAACATTGCAGGTAATTAGTTAAATAATTAGTTTTTGGTTTATTAAAATACAGTTATATTTACAATATTCATTTTTTTATTTTAAATTATAAAATTATCACAAAAATATGGTGTTTTTATTAAGTGACACCCCTTCCAGAGTTATGGTCAGTTTTTTGGCAATTGTTGCACACACAGTCAAAAGGTTGCTCATCCTGGCTAGGTATTCCGCACTGACTCTGAATGTTGCTGCAGGTAATTTCGATTCTAAAAATAAAAAGTAGATCAATTTTCCATTTGTTACCACTTCGAGACAAGAATTCCTTGTGTTGGGGGAATTAAAAAGAAAGGACTGAAGCAATTAGTGGTTTCAGAGCTACAAAATGCTATGAAGAAAAACCCTTGGTGTGAAGGCGACGGATTGGTGTTCTGCGAAAGACTGTGTGATTTGAATTGCCAGGTCATGAATTGATGACTCTGATTGTGTGCTCTGTTCCCCAGTAACTCAGTTTCTGAATTTAAACCAAAATTGGTAAATGTTTAGGTTTGCATGTTGTCTTGAATGAACTTGAATTTATGCAATTTTCAGACTAAAGCTTGGGAAACGAGGAGATACCAAGTTTAACATTATCTGTTATTTGTCCAGATGAGAGGATCCTGGCCAGATCCTGGTAGATATGGAAGCTATCAGGAGACTTCCTTTCCTCTTGAGGATGCTGACCTTTCCCTGGATTCTGTGATATGTTCCCCAGCGGCAAATTGGCTAATGGCTGGGGACCTTGTTCCCACTGATCTCTCTACAACATGGTGTTCAGGTGAGAAGCAGTCCATCCATGCCCAGATGTGAATCTTGAGGATGAGCCCTGCTGGTAACCAGCTCAGGAGCCTTGTGACTTGGGGAACTGCGGAATGTTGCTCCCAGTCATCCTCCCAGTCTAAGCCCAACCTGACCATAGGTTTTCTGGGACTTGAAGTCAGGAGCCTGATTGCTATCTGGGGTGAGTGCTGCCCTTTTCTGAGCTCGTGAGGAACTGGGGGGCCCATCAATCAATGCCCTGACAGCCTTGGGGTTTTAAGGTCTTGGTCATGGGAGGGGCCTCTAGGGGCTTTACTGAGTCACTCCCGTCAGACTGGCCTTCTCTCTGTGGTGGAATGTCTGAGGGATGGAATCCGCGAGGGAACTCTGATTTAGGAGTTTGTCTCCACTGTGTGTGTCGCAAAAAATCCAAATGTGAGGCAGAGGTGGATGGTAGAGAGTCAGGATGTCAGTCCTATGTGTGAGTAGATTGCACCCAACGTACCCAGAGTCAAGAGCAATTATCACAATATACTTGCAAATTGATATATGAGCTGGCTATCAAAAGATTTTTGTGTGAATAGTAGGTTGTAGTATCCTGATCAGACGGTAAACATCCGGAACAGAGGGATCATTGGGGTTTTTTGTCTCTTTTTTCTTGGATAAAGGCCGAACGAATAAATTTGTTTAGTTTATTATTTGATAAATTACAATTTGAACTTGTGTTCGATGATTTCCCATGCAAGGTGTAGGCTGCACCATTCAGGGAAGGTTGTGGACACGAAAAGCAATCTTTCTTCAAGAAATGGGGCTGGCACTAATTAATATTGAGCTTGGCATTGGGTGTGCAGATCAGAAGGTGAGGGTGAGGCTAGGAGGGGAAGAGAGAAATTGGTCAATTAGGCGAGCTCTGTATTGGGAAGGAGCGATGAAAGGTGGGTCCTGAGAGATCTCTTTATTCTCTCAACTATGGTCAGAGTACGGTATGTGTGTGTACACCTATGGTCAGGTCAGGAAGTGTGGCCACATGACTTCGCACTTTATCCTGGTTATTTTTTTTGTTTGAGGAATTTCCTGTTGTCTACGTGTTGCCAGCTTCATCCTCATGTCCTCAGAACTCTGCTGACACTAGGGGCATCCCTGGAGAAGTAACCTTCCTGACCCTTTAAAGATGGCTATTTTACTTATGACCTGTCCTGTTGTTCTCATGGCACTGTAGGTAATCAGAATCAATGTAGATGTTTGGGTGTCCGTCTCCTCCGTTGAACATGAGCTCATGGGGAAAGCGGCTTGTCTGATTTTGTTGCACCAGTGAAGCACAGGCTGCAAAAAACCTGAGGTGAATGGAATAATGTTCTAGGGTCCTACACTCGCTGGGGTGTATGTGCCAGTTCTGAGGGTTGTGTAAAGACGATGTAGTGCATATAGTTGGGTTTTCTTGTGTCACCCTGACACAAATTGTTATATCATCAGTTTTCAGGACTATTTCTCATTGATGAATAGACTTGTAAAATGACATAATCAAAGGTTTTTCTGCCCCTCACTACTTCCAAGATCATGGGATTGACCTGCTGCTAAGCCCATCCCTCTTCTACTTCCCTTCTAGCCTTAGCCTCAGATCCAACGAAACCTCTTTCCCATCTCAGTGCTGTGATCCCCAGGAGAACCCCAGCCAGTCTATGCCCGTTTTCTGTGCCCGCCAGGGATGGACTCTCCTTACTGTCATCATGAGCCCCTGCAGGGGAGCACCTCTGTGAGCAGGGGTTCTGAAGGGAACTCCATGGTTACTCATCTATGGGAAAAGTTTTCACTTCAGAGATGCTCACAGGCACGCTCTCCTGAAAGCGGGTAGATCTGCGTCTCTTCCACCCCTGTTGGGTGGGATCTCCCTGGGTTCTGAGTGCTTCCTGTCAGTGGGCTAGGGGCGGGGTCTAAGCCGGAACTCTCCGCTCCTTCCCCCAATCTTCTCCCCTGCTCCCCATTCACCTTCCAGCTAGATTTCAGCCCTGGAATGTTGAGGCCTCTTCCATTTCCCCAGTGACTCTCCTTCACGCCCACTCCCCCACCAACAACACTGACACTTTAACCACCACACACCCTCTCGCTGTATGAACTGTTTGGACAAGCACCACGCTTGGGACCTAGGTCGTGGATTCAGGCTCAGTAGGTGTGCCACCGTTAGCGCCCGGGGCCTCTGCAAACCCTTTCTGCTTATTGTATTAGAGCAGAAGCCCTGGGGAGACATCAGAATCTTGTCACAAGGGATGTACTTGTGGAACTGGTAAAAAATGGTGATGCTACAGGCCTTTAGAGAAATGATGCTTCTCAGCTGCCCAGCTAACGATGGATTCCTGGAAGGATGCGAAGAAGAGTGGGAGTGGGGCAGTCACCCCACTACTGTGTTCATGGAGGGTCTTGACAGGTTAGAAATGCAGAGTTCCTTGGAGATTGGCGATGGACTGGATATCTTCTCTGTCAAGCTCTACGTGATAAAGGTTGATGGGGGCAACGGTTGGCTCCTTGCTGTGAAACATACTTTCTTTCTTTTCCGATTTACCATATTTATTGAATGTTGTACTGCTCATCCAAACCTTTTAGAAGTGGCCATGGAGTGAACAAAAACACAGAAATGAAAATCAAGGTTTATTGTTGTTGTTGTTAATCCTCCACCTAGTGTATTTATTTGTTGTTTGTTTGTTTGTTTGTTTGTTTTGATTGAGAACAGGAAGGAGGAGAGAGGGGGAGGACAGAGAGATGGGAGATACAGAAACAGCAATGTGGGAGAGACGCATCTAAATTGGTTTGGATGTTTCTGCACACGACTGATGGGCCTGGATCAAACATGAAACCAGGTTAGGTTCCCTTTGGTGATGGGCTATGGCAACACTGACCATGGTTCCAATGTTTATTTAATACATAAACTTAATGTTACATTTAACATTTCCTATAAATATCTAATTGTTGTTAAAAGACTACAAGAGTAGTTTGGCGGTGTGTGCCTCAGTGTTTGAAACATGCACCTATGAATCAAGAGGTTGGTCACAGTTTCGATTCTCGGTCAGGGCAATGTCTGGAGTGCAGCGTGATCCAGTGGGAGACAGCCAATTAAAGATTTCTCTCATCTTGAGTTTATATTCTACTCTCCTTCCTCTCTGAAATCAATAAAAATATTATATTTTAAAATTACAAGAAAGTAAGCACATTTCAAATATCATGGTTGATGGAGACCGCTTCTTGGGAAAACAGGCACTCTCACCCTAGCGTTGTCACTGCTGTGTCCTGGTCTTCAGTCTGTCAGCACCACTCAGGATGCGGGGGAAGGGCCCCAATCTGGGGATTATTTCATTTGTGACACTCAACCCAGCTGGGCACGGGTTTCCTTATGTTTCAAAAAGTGCTGGTAATGTTAGAAGGCACAGAGAGCGATACTGAAGGGTGTGTCGGGGGCCCGCAGGGTGATGGCTGAACTGAAATGGGGACCTTACTTCTCTTCCAGGTGTCCACGAGCTTGGCCCTTATACTTCTAGGGATGGAGACCAGGGACGGGGTGTCCCATAAGGACCTACAGTTCAGGGTTGTCCTGGAATAAAGAAGGTGGTAGTGAGTGACGGTGGCTATCGGGCCATGATCTACGTCACAATTTTAGGGAGATGCTCTCTCTCTCTGGGTTGTTGATTGAGACTGTCCATTTGCTCCCTAACATTGGGCAGCATTTGTCCTCTCTGCCCTGGGGGGTTTTCTGTGGTCAAGCCTCCTTGCTCATGGGTGTGCCAGGGCAGGGATGTGGGATGAGCAAGCCACAGGAACATGGCAGAGCAGGTGCTGCTTAGACACTGAAGGGAACTGTGGGACAAGGTAGCATGTGGGAGGGACCAGAAGGTTCTGAGGTATGGATACGCGCTTTTTCCACTTAGCCAAAGCCATATTATGTGTTAATTTTCATGTGTGTCTCTGTTTGTCTCAATGTTGCACCTGAAGGCAGAAGGAGACTGTGGCCAATGTCAGGGGCTTGCACCAAGTATGCTGATCTACTCAGAGGGTAGGAGCTGGACCTTGAAACCTGTTCAGAGATGGGCTCTGCCTCAAGGCTCAGTGGCCGTTAACCCCAGGTCCCGGTGCCTGTGCTCCTCGGCTGCTGGACTTCCATCAGGGGCAGTGTAATCCAGTGATAGGGAACAGGTGATGTCCAGAGGATTCTGATTCATTGTCTGGAAAATGTCTCCAGCACCCTCTCACAGTCCCTATTGGGGGATGTCTTAGGAGCTCTTTGTCCCAAGGTTTCAAAGGAAGGGCAAAGTGAGGGTTCTCTTGAGTGTTTCTAGATAGGGCACTAGCTTTGTGGGACTGGTTCCACGATTGCCTGTGGCATTGCATCCAACTACCATGTCCAGTCTGTCATGCTCTGCTTTTCTGTAGGGCCAGGCGTTGGGGAGGAGGGAGGGTCTCTCTCCACTTCCGGGAGACTCAGCAGGGTTTGGGGATGCCCTATGGGACTCTCAGCCCCTGTTAATGGAAACTGCACAGATTATGGGTTCAATTTATTCCATTCTACATGGACGTTCCCTTGTTCCACAGGATACTAGGAACCTTAATGGTGAGATGTGTTTGGGACACATCGGGACCATGTGGATGGGGAGAGTTATCGTCCCTGATTCCTTTGTGGCCACATGATGGGATTATCTTTTCCCCTGTCCTGATTCCATCTGGGATGGAGAAGCATAAATTTGCACAATGCTATGTATCTGTAAGAAGAGAAAGGACTCTTCTAGCTAGCTCCTCCTCTAGGAGAAGTCATTCACCAGCTATGGTTTTTTAGGAATGAAGGAAGTTCCAACCCTCATGGTTAGGATTGTCCATATCCTTTGTGATTGGCTCTATAAAGGTTTGACGGACATGTCATGAGACGAACGGCAATGGGCGGCCTTTCATGCTGACACCAATGACTCCATGTTTATAAGAAACATGCTCCCTGGGTGTTGCATGTTGTAACAGACATGTATTATGTATTTTCCTCATGCATTTATCAACCTTTATAAAAATACATATTTTTATTGATTTTAGAAAGGAGAGAGAGAAGGGGGGAGAGAGAGAGAGAGAGAGAGAGAGAGAGAGAGAGAGAGAGAGAGAAACACATCAATGAGAGAGAATTGTTGGTTGGCTGCCTTCTGCATGTCCCCTTCTAGGGGGTCAACCATGACCCTAGTTTATAGGTTGATCTCAACACTGATCCTTCTGGCTGGGCATTTATTGAGTATTTATGAGCATTATGTGGTCAGGTATATGTGGGGTCTTGTAACTCAGAGGCAGGAATACATGGGCCTCTGTGGAGGCTCAGCCATGCTTTCCGTGTTTCCTTCTGGCAGGGGCTGCGGTGGCTGCCCTCATGCCCCTCCACCTTCAACAATCTGCTGGGCCACGAGCCATGGACCCGTGGAAATGGAAGGATGGAGCAGAGATTGGCACCTCTCCAAGGTTTGCACTTGCTGGATAGCTTGAGAGTGAGGAAACCCTGATGTGTCACTGGAGTCCTTGTTGCAACTCCCGGTGGAAGAATTTCTCATTTGAAACAAAGACCTCTAGGCCAGCAGAGCATTATGTGTTGAGAACAGGGAGCAGAAAATGTCCTGGCAGATTCTTGGAGGTAATAATGAGAGGTGTCACTCCCATTCCCCCCCCTACCCCCATTGATACATGGACCTGTGAATCCTGGCTATGGGAAAAACATCATCACTTATTCAGAGAATATATGGCTTCCTGGAACACCTTCCTGCAGCTCTGCGAGATGTTGTCCCTATCTGGAGCTGTTGCTGAGTACAAAAGACCATTCTTACTTTTCTATCAAGCCAGCTGCTTCAGGATTGGTAAAACCAGTGAGAGTTCATGGCATTACCACTGCTGCATTTCTGTGCAATGAGGAGCGTTGCTGTCAGAAATAATGCCATGTGGAGTAACAATGTAGACGCTTTTCTGAGAGACATGGGATGGTAGTAGCTTTTGCCAGAAGCATGGCTTAGGAAGGCAAATCTGTATCATGAGTGAGGTAATTCCAATGAACTAAAAATCCCTTTCCATGATGGAAGGTAGTCCCTGTAATTAACTGCCACCCCTATGGAGGAGCTGCTGATCCCTAGGGGAGTGGAGCCATGTCAGGGGCCCCGGTGTTGGTCCATGAGCTGGTCGACTGGGCATTAGTGTGGCATAGCCAGGTTGTCCTTGGTGGTGGAAGTCCATGCTGCTGAGCACATGCATAACCTCCATTCTTGCTATCATGATACTTTGTCATGCACCCAGCCAGTGATGACAAGTGTGGCAATGGAAAGGGTCTGACTGCATCTAAAGAAAAAATCAATTTTTAACTATGGATTATGAAAATCCTCTTCTCCTGAGGGGCAAATAGTGAGCATTAGAGAAAGTCTATCCTATGGCTATCCACCATACTCCTTGTCACAGTTTTCAATCATGTCAAGTCTTGACAGTTAGCCAAATCTCGGCCACACCTGTAAACTGGTATCTAATCTTCACATCGGGACCTTTCCTCCTCGTAAGCAAAGTGAACAGTTAGTTTCACGCGGAAGCTCTTGCCCTTACAGGATTTCGTTCACACTGTACTTTAGGGATGTCCAGAAAGGGGTGGCCAGTGGTGCTGCCCTTTTCACTATCCAGTGGTTCTGGATATCAGAGAGCATATCTAAACTGGCCCAAATTTCCTCCATCAACAAATTGCAGGGGAATTCCCTATAGCTTTGGCTGGGAGGAAAGACAGTGTAGCGTAGTGGGGGATTGGATACTTCAAACTACTTTTCATGTAAATTTACTTGTGACTTCAGGTTTGCTCAGTCCACATTGTGGATATTACCATTTGCATTTGATTATGGGGTTCCACTGCCCTTGCCTCGTTTTCTGATTTGGTTGTCAGATACACCATTCATGATGGAACTAGGTGTCAGTCAGGGCCTGTGTCCATTAAACCCCTAAAATATCTGGGATTATTTCCTTTTTTTTCCTAGTCCACAGGCAACTCAGGGTTGGCGTGGTAATTTGGTGGACCCATGGTCAAGCATTCCGTTTATACTAAGTCCGTTAACAGCTTAAAGCTGTTTTTCAAAAGAAAAGTAGGTTATTTGAAAAACTTATTTATTGTTTGAGAGTAATCAAGATGTCCCTCTTTTCCCCCACATGTCCACCTCCACCCTGATCCCACCCAAAATACACACCCTATTGGTGTGTCCTATGTTAATGTATATCTATGTAATAAGTGAGGTATATGCAAATATGACCATCACTCAAGACACAAGATAGCACCCCCATTTGGTCAAACATGGATGGCCCCATGTGGACAAAACCATGGCCTGCCTGGGGAGGGCGTTTGTGACGCAGTTAGGGTTGATAAGGCCAGCAGAAGAGGGCAGTTGGTCTGACAAGGCTGGCAGAGGAGGGGAGTTGGGGGATACCAGGCGAGCAAGGGAGGGCAATGGGTAGGACTAAGGATGGCAGGGTGGAGGGCAGTGGGGATGAGATATGTCTGCAGGGGAGGGCAATTGCGGGTGACCAGGCCTGCAGGGCCAGATAGCTGGGGGCACTCAGGCAACCCTGGTGAGCAAGTTAGGCGTTGGTCAGGCTGGCAGGGGAGGGTTATGGGGTGATCAGGTGGCAGGCAGAAGTGTTGTGGCAATCAGCCAGAGCAGGTGAGTGGTTGGGGTGTCCTGCAGTCTGGTTGTGAGAGAATATCCAAACTGCCCATTTAGGCCGATCCACAAGGAGGTGGACATTTTCAAGGAGTCCCAGATTGAACAGTGTAGTTGGATGTGGGACACCCCCTCATGCACAAATTTGTTGTGCTCCTAATGCCTCATATATGCATATTAATATCTTTTTTGTAGTTAATCTTTGGTTAATCTCACCCCACTCTTCCTTCCTCTGATCTATTCACCTGTTTATTTTGTTCATTCGATTTTCTTGCTCATTTATTTTGGAGATATGTATTTTGCCAATTTTATTTTTTCTATCCTCTTTATCCTTCCTCTATTTCAATATATCCTTCAATAGAATTGGACCAATACTTGCAAAAAATGAAACTAGACACACATGAACAATACACAAGAATAAACCCAAAATGAAATAACGACTCCATAATTTGGGAAACCATAAAACACCCAGAAGAAACATAGACAGCAAACATCTCACGACATCTCTCCTAGCAATATGTTTACAGATATAGCTCTTGGGCAATGGGAAATAGGAGAAAATAAACTAAATGGAAATCTACTTCAAAATAAAAAACCTCTGAACAGTAATAGAAAACCCATCAACAAAACAAAAGGGAGAACCCACTGATATAGGTGATACATATATGACAATGATACCACCTTACAAAGGGAAATATACAAAATTATATGAGGAAACCATACAACTTAACAGAGAAAAAGACAAACAAAATTATTTAAAAAATGGCAAGACTATGTAGACACTTTCTGATGTGGACTACTTATGGAAAACAGACATGTAAATAATGTCAAAGTCACTGATCAGCAGAGAGGGCAAATGAAAATGACATTGAGGTATCACTTCAACTGTCAAATGGTACATCAACAGGTCAACAAATGGCAAGTACTGCACCCCTATGTTCATAGAAGGCACAATGTAAAATAGCTAAGATCTGGAAGTGCCAAGTGCCCATTAGTAGATGATTGGACAAAATAGCTCTGGTACATTAACACCATGGAATACTATGTAGCAGTAATAAAGAAACTCTTACTTGAGACAGCAAGCTTAGGTTCAATGGGATGTTTGTATAACATTTGCTTATTTCGCTTCCCAATGTACTTGTTGGGCAATGATACTAACTTTTTTTTCTTTTCTGTATATCTTATTGTTCAGTTTTATTCATTTATCATTGTTCCCCCTTTTTTATCCGCTATAGCTTCCCTACACATATACCATCTCACCCCTCCGCCCTCACCTCCCCCCTTACCAGTGTCCTCTCACTGTTGCAAGATTTTTTGTCCAATCTCTTGCTCTACTTCTCAATCCCTTTTCTCCCCAAGATCGTCAGTCCAATCCCTCTTATGTCCTTATTCTGTTTTATTTACCAGCCTTCCGTTCATTAGATTATTATTCACTTGATTTTTAGGATGCATTTTGATAGTTGCGTATTTTGTTGTCATATTTTATTTTTACCCTTTTCTTCTTCCGTCTTCTAAAAGGGAGTATCTTTCAGCATTTCATATATTATTGGGTTTGGTGGGGATGAACTCCTTTCAGTTTTTTTATTGCAAAGACATTTATCTGATCTTAATTCTGAATGATAACTTTGTGGATAGAGTTTTCTTGGCTGTAGGTTCTTGCTATTCATCACTTTGATTATTTCTTGCCACTCCCATTCTGGCCCTGCATCATTTCTGTTGAGGAAATACGCTGAACAATCGTATGGGTACTCCTTATAGGTAACTAACAGGTTTTCTCTTGCTGCTTTTAATATCTCTTCTTTATCTTTTGCTCTTTGGCATTTTATTTGATGTGTCTGGTGTGTGGTCTCTTAGGGTTCCTTATATGGGGTTCAGTGCATTCTTGGACTCCTTAATCAGTTTTTCTTTCAACCAGGTTTTTGGGTAGTTTTCAATCACTATTTCTTCAAATAGGTTTTCATTATTTACTCTCTCTCTTCTTCTGGCACCGATTAATTCGGATGTTGGTTTGCTCAGGTATGCACCAGAGGCCCTTACACTAATCTTCAAATTATCTGGATTCTTTTTATTTCTTGCTTTTTCTCGTGAGTGGATTTTGCTTCTTTGTATTTCAAAATCTTTCAGCTTGGTTCTTTGGCCTCTGGACTGCTTTTTAGGACTTAGTGTAATATTTTCTTGTTAGTCAGAGTATGCTTGATTTCTGTTGGTCTTTTTCTATTCTATGATGGTTCATTCATATCCTTGTAGGGATTTTTCCATTTCCTTGTTTGGTCTCACTTTCATTTTCTTGTAATGTCTCAATTCATAATTCTTGTAGGTCTCTTCATTTCATCTAAAATTCTTGTTGTTTCATGTCCTCTTTGTCTTGTTCATTTCCTTCGGTTGTTCATGATTCATCAGACTTTTTTAGGATCTCATGAAAAGCCTTATAACCATGGTTTTGAACTCTATGACTAGT
The DNA here is from genome assembly GCA_027563665.1 of Antrozous pallidus. NCBI lineage: Eukaryota > Metazoa > Chordata > Mammalia > Chiroptera > Vespertilionidae > Antrozous > Antrozous pallidus. The sequence goes on along the minus strand of JAOAOB010000058.1, from coordinate 16,549 downwards.
CATCTTTATCGTCCATTTATTTCACACCTGATTTCTTTTCCATGTCACTCAGGGTGGCTGCTTTATGTGTTAGATGTCCTCTAAAGGACAGTGGCTCAGCTCCCCAGTTTCCTGAGTGGGGTACTCTTTAACCTGAGGTGGGTACTTTACTGCATCCTTAATCGGATTGTACAGTATTTTGAATTTAAGCCCAGCTTGTTGTTGTTAGCCCTAGGAGGGGTTGACCTCCAGGCTAATTTGCTGTGCAGGGAAACTGTGTTCAGGTTGGATGGCTGGAATCTCTGAGCTGAGCAGGCAGCAACAGTGTCAGCTATGTCCTATGTGGCGAGCGGGTTTCTGTTGGGTGGTAATAGTTGCCAGACAACCCTTCCTCTCCTCAAATGAGTCTGAACACCCAAAGTCTCACCCAGGGTTGTAAAACAAAGCAGTCCGCTAGTCTCCCGAACCAGGGGGCAAGTTGCCAGGGAACAAGTTGCGCGTCTGTGCTGTCACACCATTTACACACGCCAACTGCTGTTACAAGCAACTCAGATCTCTAAAGATAGCGAGAAACTCTGCCGCGCCCAGCTTCCAGTTTGCGTACCCCAGACCTCAGACCTCGCCTGGCACTGGGGAATCGGGGCAGTGGGATATTCTCCACCCTCCTCGTTGGAGAAATCAAGCCGGGATTGCTGCTGCCAACCCTACAGCCCGCAGAGGCCCCTGGTCTGGTTCTGCCTGAAAAGGTCTAGGTGGACGCACTGAAGGACCCCGGGCCAGAAACTCAGAAGACATTTCGTTCTCTGTCTGGGAGTGCGATGTATACCTTCACAAATATCTGAGATAAGGTGGATCGTTTCGTGGTCTGCATGAGGCATGTCTAGGGGACGTGTATTCCCTCACTTCTGGAGGGATGTGGAATCCCCTAAAAAATATTTTAGCTATCATTTGGTTCAGCTTCCATGGAGTTAGAAGCAGTTTTTGTTTTGGGGGTGTTTTTTGTGGGCAATTGTTTGTCGTTTGTGTACCTACTGTTTTTATGTGGACTTACTGGATGGACATTATGGGACACAATCAATATCCTTTAAAGTATTACGTTTGAGCATTTCAAAGAGATTAGGGAAAGAGCAAGACCTCAGTGTGGAGGTCCGAAGGGCGGGTAGACATAATCTTGCTCTTTGCAGGAGGAGAATCATCAACAAACCCCCATCCAGGGAAGCAGACACTGTCCAGAGTGAAGGCAGAGGGTTCCCATGGGAAGCCCACCCTGCTCAGAGTGGGAGAGCAGACTGCCTTCCGTCCTCCACTCTCTGAAAGCAGCAGGTCTCATTGGATTTCCTGAATGAGGGCCGGAACTAGTTCGGGTGCGGACGGGGAATCTAAACACTCTTCTCTGACTCGGCTGAATGGGATTTCATAAGCAGAAGGTAGGAGATGCTTGGGTCTACCACAGCTCTAATCCCAGGTGTCTTGGTGTCCTGCTAGGAAGCAATAATTGGGAATGGAGAGAAGGTTAGTTTCCCTTCCCCTCCCCAGTTTTTGTAGACCGACTTCCGCCATTTAGCCACTTTTAAAGAAATTATGTGAATTTCCATTTAATATGTCAGGTAGCCATTCAATTCGAGGCATAGGAATATTAATGGCCGTTTGAAAAGTTCAATGGCAGCCTGGGCTTGTTACCACATGATAACAAATGAAATTAAAATTTAATGTATTCAGCTAAATGAAAATGGCCAATGATGATTGTCGGAAATGCCTACTGCCTCTGAGAAAGATAGTACCATTACAGAGATTGTTCTAACTTGTCAGAATGTGGGGATAGGCATTTTCAAGCAAGTATTCCTCAAACACTGCAGAAACAGTGCGGGAATTAGAGGTAATGAAAGGGTGGAGAAAACAGGACATTTCAAATGGAATGTGGACAACTGAGAAGAACACAAGGTAGTGCTCTAGGGAGAGGCATAGATGCACAATCTCCAGACTCAATCCTTGGTGTCCCTAGATGTCAGAAAGGAACAATTGGGCAATCAGTTTAGATAAAAGGGCCCAGCCTCTAGAACAGGAAGAAGGCATGGTCAATGCCGGGGAAAAGCCATAGGGCACACGAGCCTACTTCAATAGGGAAATGTGCCCCAACAGGCCCAAGTGGATTCCCTCATCTGGAGAAACTTCCAGAAGCACAGACCTGGATCCTAACAGGCACGATTTGGTTATTTGACCCAGTAATGTACGGTTAAGTTTTACTAAAGGAATTTGTGGCCTGTGCCTCCAGGACTATAGGGATTATCTTACAAAGGAGTCGGCAGAAACCCTTCAGTGGAACTAAACTGTTTGCTTTGAGTCATAGATTAAGATTATGAAGGAGAAATTAAAGCTGTATAGAATGTAATATAGTTTTATGCAAATTTCTCCAGGGCAAAGAATTGCTCGATACTTCTTCTACATTATGTGAGAGCAAGGTGAGGCTATAATAGATTTTTTAAAAAGACATGAAAGGATTTAATCCTTCCACTGTGTGGGAAAGGCCAGGGGTAGGCATTGAGGCAATTCTATGTGGCACAATCCAATTGCCAAGCAGTTGCGAGGTTTTCTGTACATGCTGAGGTTGAAGTCTTGTGGTGGCTGGTGCCATGGATCTGTCTCTTACTCATTCGGTGTGAATAGAGCCCTCCCGGGAGAAAAATACCTGGGTTCCAAGAAAGATATGTGATCAAGTGCTGGGCCCCGCAAGCTGGTGAGGGGGTCCCAAAGCAGCCACTGGGCATGGAGGCCACAGGAGCATAGGTACAAGGAGATCGCAATAAACCTTCATCACTTGCTTGGCCCCAGAGGATGGCTGGTTATTCAAGAAGGGTAAGATGCCTCAGGGAGGAACAACTACGACAGGGCACAGCTGCAAGGGGCCATCAGGAGAGAACTAGGGAGCCAACAGAGGTGGGCATAGCCCTCAACCCCTAGCATTGCAGGGGCTTAAAACTTGCTCCTTCTGGAGGGAGGTCTCCTGACCATGGCTGCTTCACTTCTGCCAAGCTCAGATAGGGACCCAGGTAACAGAGACTTGGACCAGCCCAGAGGGACAAGGCACCAAACAGGAAAACTTGGCTAACAGCAGCTACCTAAATTAGCACCATGGATGCTAGGCTACTCAACAATGAAAACTTCCTTGCTATTAAATATTTACAGTGTAAACTAAGGTTGTTTTTAGAGTATTAAATTTGACAGTAAAATATCAGTCAAGTTTTCAGATTATTAATTTGGCTAAGGTAGGAAATGTACAGCAGGAGAGAACCCTCTTATGGATGGGTTAGAGGCTACCAAACCAAGCATGAAACAGCTCAGATGGTGGCCCAAGAATCTGCTAGAAGACATCCTACCAGGTATGGATATCTGCTATGACGGGTCAGACAACAGACCAGCTTTATTCACAGGTAACATGGGTAGTAGCCAAAACTAAGGGGCAGTTTAGAAAATACATTGTGCATATAGGCCCCAAAGTTCAGGGCGGCCGAAAGATGGAATAGGACTCTAAAGAGACCCTTACTAAATTAACATGGGGACTGTTGGACTGGGTGGTCCTTTCATATGCCCTTTACCGGTGAGGACTCTCCTACACCTGGGTTTTAGGGATCATGTTTGGCAGGCTTCCTACCATTCCCAAACCTCAAGGCCAAGCTTTTACTGAAATTTGTTGGTACTTAGAGGGGCTCCAGAGGGCGCACTGAGGACATTTGGCCACGCCTCCATGATGAGGCTGGGCCCAACCCAAAAAATTCATCAGTACAGACAGCAGACTACATTTATGTCAAAGGGACGCAGGAAACCCTTAAACCCACACTGGAAGAGCCTTCTACTAGCTGTGTGACTACTCCAATGTATCAAGGTAGTCGGAGTCGCAACTGGGTCCACAATCACAGCCACCCAGCTAATCCTCTACATTTCCGGGGAGAACCTCATTACACAATGAAAGCTACAACTGCCCAAGCTCAGTTAGGTCGATTCGACCCACCTGATGTCTTAACTCTGTTGACTATCTTCATGTACCGCTTGGCGGGATGTCCACCCCTTTTTTCCTGGCAATAGTTCTGGCCTGCCTCTGTATTTATGCAGCAGAGGCCTATGTTGCAGCCATAGGGGAAGAATGTGTTTTTACATTGACATTAGGGTTATTAAGGGAATCCTGGCTTCAAAAGAGAGGGATTATTGAAGCAGACGATTAGAGAGGGACGCCAATTTGTCAGCGCACGTAGGGGGTCAGTTCGTTGATGCTTCTGCGCACCAGGAAGGCGAGGTAGAAATGTAGTCCATCTCATGATTGCGCCATAAGTTCCAAGTCAAGGGGGGAATGAAGGGCAGAGCGGGATTGAATACCGTTCAGCAATGGGAATGCAGGGTAAGTGGTCACTCCTGTATTTGTGTAGCCAGACCCTTGGCTGAACCTTTGCCTTTACGTCATAGCCCCAGCCCCACCAACCGATAGTTATTGCCAAACTCAGCGGTTAGAGTCTGGCTCCAACTCCCTATAAAAATCATTGTGTTTCGAAAATTTCTCTCTCTTTCAAGTCCTGCTGCTGCATCGCTGGGGGCAGAGAGCAAAAGCACGAGCTTATAATAAAGGCTCATTTGTTTTTGCATCGGATCAGTCCTTTGGTTGGTCTATGGTGATACGAAATCTGGCCATCATAAGGGCGCCAGGTAGGCTCGAGTTCAGCCAGGTTGTGGCGAGTACGGAATAGATGCTGTGGCAGTTGGGAGGAAACAATAAGTGATTTGGGCAGCGGAGACCATGCTCAGCTGGCTAGTTTGTGCAAAAGGGCTGTGGTACCCACTGGCCGGGTTTCTGCATCCAGGGTAAAGAGATTGTTGCCACAACCAACATGGCAGCCCAGGGATGGGCCACCCAGTGCCTTCTCCCGAAACATCTGCAAAGACACCTTGACCAGCCGTCAAGCTGTTTCCTTGGCCTGACTTGGAGAAGAAGCATGTTGTCTTCTCCGAGTCACAGCGACTGTGTCATTGTGGTAGTCCATGTTGTGTATGAGCTGCAAGGCTTGGGGCAGTAAGAGGCTCATTAAGCAGGGTTGATCACACCTTGCTGAGATGGGACCTGGGTCAGGAATCAAGGCTCTATCACTTCCTCCCTCATATATACACATAGAACCCAGCCTCCTTTTGAAGCCCAACAGTGGTGAGCCTAAGTACCCAGATCTTTCCTCCTCAGGAGTTCAAACCCAGGATATTCTTCCCCAGGAGTCCCGCTCTCTATCTATTGGTTACCTTGCTCCAGTATCTCCTACATCCTAGAGCCTTCCTATCCCTGCCCCACCCCTTTTTTTTTTTTGTAGAGACGTAAGAGTTCAGGTGTCGGTCTCCATTTACTGCCCATGGCCCAGGACTCCTTTATTAGTTATTATCAGGTCTCAATTGGTCCCCGCTCTCAGGACCGGATTTTTAGGCCTCATCATTACCTCCTAGGCCAAGGCATCGCCCACAGGCTCTTCCCCTCCACCAGTATTTGGAAGAGTTTATCTCTTAGCCCACCTTCCATTCACTGATGGTGTCCCAAGTCCCTTGGTCCCAAGCCAAGTCTCTTCCTGAACCAAGGAGTTTCATTTCAGCCATATCAAAACTGAAGAATCACTCTTGCCCTTTTCCTGGGCCCTCAAGTCTGGCTGTGGAAGCCCTCCAAACACAGTCCATCCTGTTCCTCTTGTGCGTCCCAAAACTCATCTCCATCTCTCCCAAGCCTGCATGCTTGGCCTTTGGCCTGTCATTTCGCTTAAGATAGGATGGGCCAGCTTTGTCTTCTGCCTGGAATAATAATACTCACACTCATAGCTACCATGACCTTGAGTTCACTCTGTGCCAGCTTCTTGTATTAAGAGATTGCATGTGTTTTGTTGATTTGCATTGTTAATCTCTGAGACACAGACAACTCGGTTCCGATTCAGCTATTAGTGGATAGCATCCCATTATATAGGAGAGGAAACCTGTGGCTCAGGCCTTAGCTAGGCTTGGAAATAACTTAAACTTTTTGTGTTAAGGTATTAAGGAGCTGAAGGTTGCATTAAAATGGTAGAGCTCCTAGCTGCTTGGCTCATGGATAGTGTGTCCCGCTGCAGACTGAAGGGTCATGGATTGTTAATTCTGGTCAAGAGCACATTCGGGTTGTGAGCTTAATCCCAGTGGCAGTGCATGACGGCAGCCAATCAATGATTCTCTCTCATCATGATGTTCCTCTCTCTTTCTCTCTGAAATCAATATAATCCATATTCTAAAAAAATGTAGATCCCTGATGGTTTTTTGCTTAGAGGTTTGAGTGTTGGCTTATGGACTGAGGTCCAGGTTCAATTCCCGTCAAGGGCCTCCCGAGAATATAAGAAAATGCCTTCACGCAGGTAGTTTGAAAATATAGTTCCAGAGAAATAAAAAGCTATTTAGGAGACAATGGAATTCCAGTGCATTAAAGGGTGGGGTAGACTGATGCCTCTGTATGAGCTACGATGAATTTACAGTTGTAGTGGAAACAACTTATGCCATATATCAGCCTGCTATGGCTTCACTTCCAAGAAGCAGGATTGGCTTTCGTTGTCCTCCCCCAGCAATCAGTTGGTAATTTCATTCAGTAAGCTGATAAATAACAGTTTTCTTTAGGGATCATTTATTTATTGCTTGTTTAACTACAACACGAAAAAAGAAAAGGTAAAGCTACCTGGGCGAGTTGCTCAGTTGGTTAGAGTACATCCCAGTATGCTAAGTTGCAGGTTCAATTACGGGGTCAAGGCATATCAAAGAAGCTAACTAATGATGCATAAATAAGTGGGAAAATCGATTTTAATCTCTCCTTTTCCTTTCTTCTGGAAAACAAACAAACCAACCAACCAAACAACAAGTATACATACATAAAAACCGTGAGCAGAACTTTTCAACCACAGAGGACACCTGATCTCCATCCTGGTGACTTTGGACGGCTGGGACTCTAGCTTGGCACCAGATAACTGGATAGCTGACTCATACACTTGAGGTCCCTCGTGATAGGGATGCCTCTGCTCCAGAGCATTCTTTTCCTCCTGCAAGCACACCAGCACCTTACCTGGCTCTTGGGTTGAGGCCCCACTCCTCCTCCAGAAGGTATCTCGTCTCCTTCCAGGCCTGGTTTCCCAGTGGCCCTTCCAGTCTTTCATGCCACTCCTCTTTCTCCAGCTGGCTGTGCACTCACCTCCAGGCCTCTTAGAGCTTCTCCTGAGGACTAGGACTGCTGGACTTTGAGATTGGCTTATGCCAGTTAGCAGCCCAGGGTGTAAATCCAAGAGGGGCCCGCCTGCCAAGGGTGTGGTAGCCGATCACTCCCAACCCAAAGGGAACAGTGAGAACATGTGCTGTAAATAGAGCATTGGAGCCCACTTCCTGGTCCATAATCAGCTCCCAGCTCGAGTTCGATTATGCTTTAGAACCTCCAGGAGTACCCAGGCCTCTATCCCTCGACCAGGAGGCCCAGCCCTAGTCCCTTTGGACCGGAGTTGTCGTAGCCCTATCTGAACAAACTGTCCCCTCTCACAGAAGGCTGCTCTACCTCTCTCCAGGTAGTATTTCAGGGAGCAAAGGCCCCATTGATCTCAGCTCCTGTCATTCCATCCCCGGCAGGCATGTCAGAGCCACCCCTGTGTGCATGGGAAAGAGGGTAGCCAGCCCTCTGCTGGGACCCTCCTGGGAGGACAAAAGCAGATTATAGTTATTTCCAAGTAGCTAAGGGCCCTGAGCCCAGGTTTCTATTTGGTGGGTACATATGCATCCTGCACCTGCCACTTCGCCTTTGCAGCACATCTTCTGTGACTGTCCTGTCTACTTACATGTGGGGAAAGAAGGATGAGAGCAACAAGCTTCTTGCTTTCAGTCCTCAGTTTGTCATCTTTGAAGAAGCATTCCTGGACTGTATCTCTCTAAAGGGCTATGACACCCAGCATACTTTCTGCCGGCTATTAAATTTTTCTTCCTTAGCAACTTTACACATTTGTAATGATACATTTATTGGTTAGGTGGTGTATTATTTGTCTTCCCCAGGGGCAGAAACAGGATTTAGGCGCTAAAGCTTATAGGAACCATGAGTTCTATGTGTGGAAGTGGGCTGTTTAGAAAGGAAAATATAAAATTCAAAATACAAAATTCGGTAAGGATCTTGGAAGGGGAATAGTGCAATGAAGGCCCTGAAGTTCAGTGTCATTTGCTAAGGTGCGGTGAATCCTGTTCTCTCCCCTTTATTACCACCCATGAGGGCGGGCACATCCACTGGGCTAGCAATAGTAGGTGCCAGGCAATTCTAAAAAAAAAAAGTTAGAAAGCCCAGTTGGAAGGGAGAGGGGTGGATGGGAGTTTGGAAGATGACACCCTCCCCGGGAAGCCAAAAGTGGACAGAGTGGCCTATGGAGGCAACTCTAAGTTGGTGGTTGTGACATGGAACACTGGTCCAAACACTCACCAGGAGGTTTTTTGGATGAGCTTGTTTCCTTCATTGGGAAATTGCACTTGGCCTTCCTGCCTGCTGAGCTGGGCAGACTTTCAGCAGCTTGTCGTCTGGTGGTTTCATGTGGCCTCACCAAGGTATGTAATGGGTCACTTTCCTCTGTGGTAACAAAAGCTAGCATACTAATCAATTGGGACTATTATTTGTTGCTTTTTGTCTATTATCCCTCATCAGTTTATATGATCCCTGATAAGGGACTGTGTTTTAGTGCTGTACCCGAATATTGCAGTGCTGAGCATGGCCAGCGTGTGGTCTATATTGCCTTAAGGACTGTGGTTTCCCACTTTTAAGCAATGTTATTACTTCCCTCATTGCGCTAGGGCGTTCTTTGACGATGAGGAAGAGGACGCCTGGACAGAACAGTGACTTGCACAAAGCATTCGGGAATAGGCTGGAAACAGGCTTCATGATTCTAGGGTCTGCCCTGCACCATGGTTCGCAACTCTCAGGGGCTAGGCTGTTTGGAGATGGCAGTAAGGGATGTGGAGATTACCAGAAAAAACTCCCAAGATTCCAGGGAGAGGGTCATGGGGCAGGGGCAGGCCACAGGACCAGGGCAAAGACTTTGACAGAGTAGCGCTGAGAAGCGAGTCATATTGTCGGGGCACAGCCCTTTGCCTTGAGAGCACAGGGCAGCTGAATCAGATTGGGCTTTGTTCCCTGAGGATGTGCTGGGCAATGGGGAAAGAAGTTTGGGGAGGATGGGAAGAAGGGGAGGTCTGGACCTGGGAAGATAAGGTTTCTGCATGGGAGATACATGGGTACGTTGGAGAGGGGGAGTCAGTGATGCAGCCAGTTCCCGAGTGTTCCCACCAGAGTAAACAGTACTCTAAGGGCTGACTGTAAGCCAGGCACTGATCTCTCTTGTGCTTTTTGCTCATTTATCTTTGCAGGATGCATGAGGAAGGAATATTATCACCATTCTGGCAGTATGAGAAAAAAACTTTTTTTCAGGACCTGGAGAGGTGGCATGTCCAAGGTCAACAGGATCTACTAAGGATGGTGGATCTGAGTGTTGTGCCTTCTTTGTCATGTCTCAGCTAGTGCTTTCTGGGTTGGTCAGGTGTGTGTCTGAGGTTTCACTGATGTATTTACATATAGGTTCGGTCACGGCCATTTTATGTCCTGGCCTGTGGTTGTGTTGATATTTTTTCTCAATCTGTGTGTTTTTCTGTTTCTTGACATATCTGAAGGCACGTTTTTATGCATGTGTCACAGGCTGCATGTTTTTTTCTCAGCCTGTGAGAGAGACGGTGTGGGTATGTGTGTGTATGAGTATGAATATATATAGATATTTGTGCATATCCGTGTGTGTGTGTGTGAGGGGTGTGTGTGATAAGTACACTCCCTTTGCTCAAGCCAGAACCCAGGGGAATCAACCTGGGCCACTCCTACCCCAACTAATCATATGAAGTTTCCTATCAGCTAGATCTCTGGAACTGATCTTTCTCCCACCCCTTATCTGGGTAACTGTAAATCATTTACCCGTCTTGATTTTTGCCCTCTTTCAGTCTTTGCTCCACTAGCAGCCTAGGCTCTTTTTAAAACACATTCCAACTCTCAATAGCCCAAGCCTTCCCAGGGAAAAGTCCTACATCCTGAACATGTCTCATAAAGTAGAGATCAGTTTGGGCCCATGCCGCCCAGCCTTTCTCTACCTCCCTTGATGTGCCTCTGTGCTGTAATGTGCTGCTTTCTTGGGCCTCAGGGTTTCAGCTTTATGTCCCCTCTGTCCTCCTTGCCATGCGGTCTTCTTGGGCTCCTTCATGGGAGGCTGCCTTTTACATTCCATCAGGTGTTTCCTCTTGTATATCTAGTTCAAAATTATATTGGCATGTGAGAGTATTTCATTATTGGCTGCATTACAGATCCAATGTGTCGCCCTTCACAAGAGCCAGGTCTGGCCTAAATAAGTGTTCATGTGAATGTCTGATGAACAAAATTGTGTGAATAAGGTTGGGGACACACAGCACTTTTGATTCACAACTCCCTGCCTAGGAGAAGTGGGGGCAGCTATCTCTCTGCCCTCCACTGGAAGGTAAAACAAAAACACCCGTGACCTTGCTCCTCAGAGTTTTCAGTGTCATCATTTGAGAAATAAATTGATATAATGAACGATTGTCTCAGGTTTACTGGCAAGATAAATTGTATGACTAGGAATGCATACAGCCAGACTGGATGCCATAGGGCAGGGGTGGAGAAAATGATTCACCAACTGAGACCTGGCACCAGGGTCCAGGACCTCAGGAAATGAGAGCCAAATCTCAGAGGCTTGGGGGAAAAGTAACTTTGGGAGTAGGCGGACCATGGTTTTGTGAGGACTCGGCTCTGCCTGTGCAGGAAGTCTGCCAAGAGGATTCTGTCTCCTCATGCAATCCCAAGTGCAACAAAATGATATTGTCCCAGTGTTACGTTCACACATTCCGTTTACTTATTACTTGGTAAGATTTAAGGTCTATGTGCCTGGGCATAGCAGCTTGGAATTGAAGGGTAACAAAGCAGACACCAACCCACTCTTAGGGAGTTTTGCAGTCTACTGGGGGGGTCAAACCTCACAAAGCCCTACAAGTAGGCACTCTTATTCATAACCATTTTATTAGCTTAAAAAGGTTGTGAGGCGGGAAGGGAAGGAGCCTGCTCCCAAGGGTACCACACGTATAGCTGAAGAACCACGTTAGTGCCCATGTATTAACCATGGTCTGTTATGACTGCTTGGTGCACTCTGTGCTGCTTGTGATGCTGTTTTTCCAGTGTCACAGTCAATGCCCTCGGGCAAACTGTCTGAGCTGTTGAGCCGGCAAGTGCATCTGGAGCCAATTCCAGGATGTACAATGGAGATTTGGGGCTGTCGGGGCAGGGGCTAAGCAGTTTCTTGTTGCACAGGAACTTTCCACAGGTCCTCATTTGCATTGACAAATATTCAAAAATGTGCAAGGAATTATTGCCAGCCCTGCCTTTGTTGTATGTCTTTCAGTTATAATGTGGCACCCTAGGAACCAGGTGACCGACCCTCCTTCTCCTGAGACGAGTGTGTGGCAGTTCAGGAACCACCGAGAACCCTAGTCCTAGAAGGGAATGGGGTTCAGGAGTTAGGCACCAGGAAGGTGGACTGAAGCAAGCAGGTGAACGGACAGAAAAAGGTGGATGAATGGAAGGCTGGGAGTACATGTTCTGGGCATTTCCCTTTCAGGGGCACCTTTCCTAGTACATTGCTCTGATTCCTCTAAAATTCCTCTTTGGGTTACTACAGTTATAAAACTACTTCTTACTATCCACTCAAAGAGTGGCACTGAGACTGACTCGGGCGGCTCAAACCATTCCATGTAGGAAAACATTGATGGCAGGTGTTGCCTATGGTACACAACTAGTGCGGATGCAGAGCGGGAACTCTGGGCCAGAAGATGTTCATTAAGGGACTCTCCTCCCAAAACAGTAGTGGAGTTTCCGGTAGTCTCTATGCTGGGGGTATATTGCAACTCACAGCACCTCTGCATCCCCCGCAGAGGGGCAATGAGCATTTCCATGGACTCCCCTACTTCTTGAGGCAGTGGGTCAGTCCACTTAGTGTTTCCCCCCACCCCACCCCCCGCAGATTTCCAGGTGGTTCCTTCTGGGCTGTTGCCGGCCCCAAGGTGCTCATCTTTGTCTCCTTGATTTTTCGCCATCGCGTGGGCTTTGCTCTTGGATCTCTCTTTGTCATTATTCGAAGTGCCCAGCGACCACGGTGCCTTGGCGGGCCCTCTGGACTCCATTGATTCTCCCTTAGTTCCCAGGGGGACAATTCAAGCCCCAAGGCACCCCAAGGGACAACCTGCTATTAACACCCTGGGCCCCACAGAACAACCCAACTCCTGAGCTTACTCGCTCTGTGACCGCCCTGGACACCCCAGTCCTCCAGCACTAGACTGGGTCTACCTGCCAGCATTGGAGGGAAGCCTCCTTTCCTCCCCTGCCGCCTAGTTCTCTTATTGCTCCATTTCTCCTGGTTCCTTTCTCCACCTTCTCTTCTCCCTCAAGAATGGAAGGGTGGACAAGGAGAATACTAGGCGGCCTGCGCTGTAGCCCAAGACCTTGCAGGGGCAGGGAGGGGCGGATGCAGAGGCGCCAATGGAAAAGGCGGGAAACAGTGGAGGTCGAGGCTCGCGCATGCGCATACATTCAACGTGCTTGGGAGCTTCAGGAGTGAGGTGGCCTGGTTTCTCTGGCGGTTGGTTTTGGGGGCAGAGGACACAAACTCTTCACCCCTCAGCACCGGAAAAAAACGCACTGGAACCCTCCTCGCCCTCTCTTTTATCCCCACCCCTCCTCCAACCCTCCAAGGCCTACCACTAGCAATTACCCCTCTCATCACTGAGAGGAAGGGCCAGCACCTCGGGGCGGGGGTGGCTGTGGGTTGGGCCACGGTGCCCGTGTGGCCTCAGCCCCAGTTTGGAGTGGGGTGCAGTTTCTCCACTACAGTACTGAAACAGGCATTCATTCCAGGGTGAAAACTTGATGCTGTTCTGCCTGGTAAGGCTTTGGAGCCTAGAGAATGGAAATGGGGACCTTGACCCCCTTCCCCTGCCAATGCTACAGAGGAGGGAAGGAGAGGGCAGGCCAGCCATCACTCTACCCTTCACTACCCCAGCTTGATTCTCTAGCCCGGCTTGTTGGGATGGCCACCCAGTCTCTCCTAGCTCTCCTTCCAGACACAACATCGGCCTTAGGCCTGGCTGGACTGGGACTTCTCTGGGGGCAAGCTGGGAGGAGAGGAAGTGTGCGTTGCAGGGGAAGACGGTACAGTTTTTTTTTCAAGGGGGAGATGGCTAAGGCACAGAATCGCTGTCAGTGGAAACTCCTGAGGGTAAGGCGCCCCATTCGCAGTGTCTCCAGTGTCGCCCCCAGGAATTGTGCTTCAGTGGGTTTGGGAGGATGGATGAATACGGGCAGGCTTCGTTGTTTCTGGCCTTAGCTGGGACCTTTTCATTGGTTTTACTCAATCTTTGAAGTTAGGCAGGCTGGCTTTGAATTGGCTGGCCACTTCTCCTGCCCTCTGTGTCAGATTTTACATCTCAAGACTCGGCTTCCTATCTATCAAATGGGTGTTTGATCTTTGTTTTACGGAACCTTTAAGGGATCATCAGAACTGATGTGAGATATGCGCTCTCAGTATTCTATTTAAATTTTTTTTACTTATAGGTGAAGGAAGTGCAGTTCCGTTGGAGTGAGCAAGCTAAAGGTGACATGCTGGGGTGTGGGAACAAACTTTTCGCGTCTGGTGATTCCAGAGTTAGGTTCGGAGTTTCTGGAGGAGGCCAGCACACAAAAGAATAAGATTCAGAAAAAAATAATTTTGGAACAATGGGGGCTGGTGTAGTTCAACTTAGTGGCAGACTCCGCTCGCTCTGGCATCCACTCCTTTTATTCAGATTAAAATACAAGACACAGCTGTTCCCAGGCAGAAAAAGTAAAGTCAATCAGTAGATTGCTTAGGACTAACAGGGTTGGGGCTGCTTCAAACATCAATCCCAGGAACCAGCTCCAACCCCTCGAGCATCGAGGATGGACAGCCTCCTAACTCCTTGTACACAGCTTTCTTTATTAAAGCAATGATTGCTTCTGGAACTGGGGAGGGGACAAGGGAAGAGAACAGACCCTGGCTTGTTGGGATGGCGAGTCTCAGTAACTTTTGATGAATAACCCATCCTGGGGACTCACGTTCCTCCAAGAGCACTCAACGTGTCCAGCAATGTCTATGAATTGCTGCGGTTTTAACTTGGGCTGATGTCCCCACATCCTGACCTTCTCATGACAGGCTTCTAAGTTCCCCTCGAGGTAGCTTTTCCCTCTGGTCACTGTTCCATCTTCATGGTTGTGATTGGTCTCAAACGGTTACCACGAATCTGATTTTGAGGTCAAAAATCTGTGATCCATCAAGAATAGTCTTTACTCTAATGCGGCTCTGTATGGTAGTTCATGATGTTTGGATAGAAATCTCATTCGCTCAAAGATCCCTGCTGGGATTTGTTGGAGCTGTTTGCTGGGTTATATGGTCTGACTGTCCTACTTTCTCTCGGGAGTAGGGATTCAGTTTGGGAAGTGAGGGTGTTGATCAGCTTTTGTTGAGATAGAGGTGGCTCTAGTGGGCAGGTGCTGCTGAACCACAAGTCCACTTCCAATTCTGTGCTCCTTTGGGTATAGAATTTTTTCTGTACATTCTTGCTGTGAGGAAGCTGCCTTGGAGTGAAGGGCACCTTAGGTGTGGGGATGATCTGCCTTGGTGCTGGTTCTGTTGGCAAGGATTTTCTGCTGTTAAAGCAGATGTTTGTTGGGCTGTGTTTCTTGCTGGGATTCAGCTTCAATTTGGGGCAAGGGGATCTGCTGTGTGAGGGGTTTTGCTGGGGAAGCAGGCTCTTGTTGGGTATTGGGTCACACTGAGTCTTAGATGTTGTTATGTGTGGGTATCTTTTGTGGGTTAGACTTGTGTGGTTCAGGTTCCCACTAGTTTAGATAAGATTAGGACCTGGATCACTGTTGCTAATTACCTCATGGGAGATGTGGCTCTCGGGCTTCATTCTTTGGGCCCCACAAGGTATTTGTTCACAGAGCTCATTGATTTCTATGATGAACTCTCTGTGGGTTCACACTTTATCTTGGCATTACATGGTCTTTTTTTAGGCAGTTTGGCAGTGGAGAGACCACTGCTGCGCCCCAACTCCATGGATTAGAACCAAGCGATGCTGGTTGCCCACCATCTTCTAACGGAGGGGAGGGCTTGCCCTTCATGTGTCATAAATAGAGCCCACCCATCTCATCACTCAGTTTAAATGTTTTTTGTTTTTTGTTTTCATCAAGCGATCCAATTGTCTATGGAATGACAGAGTCAGATTCTTGATTGAGTGTCCCTTTATTTCTTTTTTTTTAAATAAATTTTATTGATATATTTTACATAGCTGTAGGGTGAGGGATAGAAAGTGAAAATTATGGATGAGAGCGAAACATTGATCAGCTGCTCTTGCACTAACCCTAATGGGTATGCCGCCATCCAAGTTACATGGCCATTGAACTGGAATCAAACTGGGACCTTCAGTCTTGCAGTCCGTGCTTATCCACTGAGCCAAAACGGGTTTTGTCTCTAAAGTGTCTCCTTTTTTCCACCACCTCCGACTTTCTGATGTTTGAGGGAAGGATAAGAGGGGGCAGCTGTTTCTATACTGTAGTACTAATCTTTCACTTTTACTTTCAATCGTTTTAGTTTAATTTCTTATTATCATTCTAATTTCACTCCAGTTTAAAAATGAATTGTTTGTCTTTTCTTTTACGCTTGGAAGCCCTTTCCAATGGTATTTGAGATAAATCCAGACAAGTGGAGTGAGCTCTGCTTGCTTAGGGATTAGATTCATAATTTTAGGACTAGCGGCCCCCTGTGTACGAAATTTTGCGTGGGGGTGAGGGGGTGGTGCGTAAGCTGCCACCTTTCCAATATTGGAACCCCTTGAGGATGTCCGAATGCAGCCAGCATCCTCTCTCAATCCAGGATGCTGGCTCCAAATTCAACTTTTTTGGGGGGGGCCTTAGCTTCCAGATTTCACTAAAACGTCGGCCTGCCAGCCTGATTAAACTAACATAACATGCCACCTTATTAATGTCTATATGCTCCTCTGCCAGCTGTTTGCCCAACTTGCCATCCCTGAGGATTGTCTTGGATCTTGTGTTACTTGGGTGCTAGGACTTAGACCACCTAGAGGGCCGCCATCTTTTGTTGTTGAAGTGTTAATCAATCTGAATTTACTTTTTATTAGATAGGATTAGGGCTGGTGCATGGGGTGTGGGCCCCACTGGCCTTGATCCTGAAGTTGTCCGTATCACGGATGTGGCGTTTCTTTGGGGTTGGGCGAGAATGGTGAGAAGGCTGTGGTGGTTTGCAGGAATATGTCCGCCAGCAACCCAAGCGGTGCTGGTATCTGGAATTTATATATGTTCAACAATTAAAACTTTGTAACTGGAGTGGAGCAAGTTGTTCTGCTCACTCAATGGCAGCATCATTCTGTTCGGGTTTATTTACTTACATAA
>JAOAOB010000057.1:0-59887 GCA_027563665.1 Antrozous pallidus | reverse complement strand
AGAGTGTGGAAGCTGTGTGATAAGCACATTGATGTCAGAGTGTGGAGTCGGTGTGTGAAGCTGTGTGATAAGCACATTGATGTCAGAGTGTGGAGTCGGTGTGGAAGCTGTGTGATAAGCACATTGATGTCAGAGTGTGGAGTCGGTGTGTGAAGCTGTGTGATAAGCACATTGATGTCAGAGTGTGGAGTCGGTGTGGGAAGCTGTGTGATAAGCACATTGATGTCAGAGTGTGGAGTCGGTGTGGAAGCTGTGTGATAACACATTGATGTCAGAGTGTGGAGTCGGTGTGGGAAGCTGTGTGATAAACACATTGATGTCAGAGTGTGGAGTCGGTGTGGGAAGCTGTGTGATAAACACATTGATGTCAGAGAGTGGAGTCGGTGTGGGAAACTGTGATAAACACATTGATGTCAGAGTGTGGAGTCGGTGTGGGAAGCTGTGTGATAAACACATTGATGTCAGAGTGTGGAGTCGGTGTGGGAAGCTGTGTGATAACACATTGATGTCAGAGTGTGGAGTCGGTGTGGAAGCTGTGTGATAAACACATTGATGTCAGAGTGTGGAGTCGGTGTGGGAAGCTGTGTGATAAACACATTGATGTCAGAGTGTGGAGTCGGTGTGGAAGCTGTGTGATAACACATTGATGTCAGAGTGTGGAGTCGGTGTGGGAAGCTGTGTGATAAACACATTGATGTCAGAGTGTGGAGTCGGTGTGGGAAGCTGTGTGATAAACACATTGATGTCAGAGTGTGGAGTCGGTGTGGGAAGCTGTGATAAACACATTGATGTCAGAGTGTGGAGTCGGTGTGGGAAGCTGTGTGATAAACACATTGATGTCAGAGTGTGGAGTCGGTGTGGGAAGCTGTGTGATAAACACATTGATGTCAGAGTGTGGAGTCGGTGTGGGAAGCTGTGTGATAAACACATTGATGTCAGAGTGTGGAGTCGGTGTGGGAAGCTGTGTGATAAACACATTGATGTCAGAGTGTGGAGTCGGTGTGGGAAGCTGTGTGATAAACACATTGATGTCAGAGTGTGGAGTCGGTGTGGGAAGCTTAGTGATAACCACATTGATGTCATAGTGTGGAGTCGGTGTGGGAAGCTGTGATAAACACATTGATGTCAGAGTGTGGAGTCGGTGTGTGAAGCTGTGTGATAAGCACATTGATGTCAGAGTGTGGAGTCGGTGTGGGAAGCTGTGATAAGCACATTGATGTCAGAGTGTGGAGTCGGTGTGGGAAGCTGTGTGATAAACACATTGATGTCAGAGTGTGGAGTCGGTGTGGGAAGCTGTGTGATAAACACATTGATGTCAGAGTGTGGAGTCGGTGTGGGAAGCTGTGTGATAACCAATTGGTGTCAAAGGGTGGAGTCGGTGTGGGAAGCTGTGGTAAACACATTGATGTCAGAGTGTGGAGTCGGTGTGGGAAGCTTTGTGATAAACACATTGATCTCAGAGTGTGGAGTCGGTGTGGGAAACTGTGATAAACACATTGATGTCAGAGTGTGGAGTCGGTGTGTGAAGCTGTGTGATAAGCACATTGATGTCAGAGTGTGGAGTCGGTGTGTGAAGCTGTGTGATAAGCACATTGATGTCAGAGTGTGGAGTCGGTGTGGGAAGCTCTGTGATAAGCACATTGATGTCAGAGTGTGGAGTCGTGTGGGAAGCTGTGTGATAAACACATTGATGTCAGAGTGTGGAGTCTGTGTGGGAAGCTGTGTGATAAACACATTGATGTCAGAGTGTGGAGTCGGTGTGGGAAGCTGTGTGATAACCAAATTGGTGTCAAAGGGTGGAGTCGGTGTGGAAGCTGTGGTAAACACATTGATGTCAGAGTGTGGAGTCGGTGTGGGAAGCTGTGTGATAAACACATTGATCTCAGAGTGTGGAGTCGGTGTGGGAAACTGTGATAAACACATTGATGTCAGAGTGTGGAGTCGGTGTGGGAAGCTGTGTGATAAACACATTGATGTCAGAGTGTGGAGTCGGTGTGGGAACCTCTGTGATAAACATATTGATGTCAGAGTGTGGAGTCGGTGTGGGAAGCTGTGTGATAAGAACATTGATTTCAGAGTGTGGAGTCGGTGTGGGAAGCTGTGTGATAACACATTGATGTCAGAGTGTGGAGTCGGTGTGGGAAGCTGTGTGAGAAGAACATTGATGTCAGAGTGTGGAGTCGGTGTGGGAAGCTGTGTGATAAACACATTGATGTCAGAGTGTGGAGTCGGTGTGGGAAGCTGTGTGATAAGCACATTGATGTCAGAGTGTGGAGTCGGTGTGTGAAGCTGTGTGATAAGCACATTGATGTCAGAGTGTGGAGTCATTATGAAGCTCTGTGATAAGCACATTGATGTCAGAGTGTGGAGTCGGTGTGGGAAGCTGTGTGATAAACACATTGATGTCAGAGTGTGGAGTCGGTGTGGGAAGCTGTGTGATAAACACATTGATGTCAGAGTGTGGAGTCGGTGTGGAAAGCTGTGTGATAACCAAATTGTGTCAAAGGGTGGAGTCGGTGTGGGAAGCTGTGGTAAACACATTGATGTCAGAGTGTGGAGTCGGTGTGGGAAGCTGTGTGATAAACACATTGATCTCAGAGTGTGGAGTCGGTGTGGGAAACTGTGATAAACACATTGATGTCAGAGTGTGGAGTCGGTGTGGGAAGCTGTGTGATAAGCACATTGATGTCAGAGTGTGGAGTCGGTGTGGGAAGCTGTGTGATAAGCACATTGATGTCAGAGTGTGGAGTCGGTGTGTGAAGCTCTGTGATAAGCACATTGATGTCAGAGTGTGGAGTCGGTGTGGGAAGCTGTGTGATAAGCACATTGATGTCAGAGTGTGGAGTCGGTGTGGGAAGCTGTGTGATAACACATTGATGTCAGAGTGTGGAGTCGGTGTGGGAAGCTGTGTGATAACACATTGATGTCAGAGTGTGGAGTCGGTGTGGGAAGCTGTGTGATAAACACATTGATGTCAGAGTGTGGAGTCGGTGTGGGAAGCTGTGTGATAAGCACATTGATGTCAGAGTGTGGAGTCGGTGTGGGAAGCTGTGTGATAAGCACATTGATGTCAGAGTGTGGAGTCGGTGTGGGAAGCTGTGTGATAAGCACATTGATGTCAGAGTGTGGAGTCGGTGTGTGAAGCTGTGTGATAAGCACATTGATGTCAGAGTGTGGAGTCGGTGTGGGAAGCTGTGTGATAAACACATTGATGTCAGAGTGTGGAGTCGGTGTGGGAAGCTGTGTGATAAACACATTGATGTCAGAGTGTGGAGTCGGTGTGGGAAGCTGTGTGATAAACACATTGATGTCAGAGTGTGGAGTCGGTGTGGGAAGCTGTGTGATAAACACATTGATGTCAGAGTGTGGAGTCGGTGTGGGAAGCTGTGATAAACACATTGATGTCAGAGTGTGGAGTCGGTGTGGGAAGCTGTGTGATAACACATTGATGTCAGAGTGTGGAGTCGGTGTGGGAAACTCATGATAAACACATTGATGTCAGAGTGTGGAGTCGGTGTGGGAAGCTGTGATAAACACATTGATGTCAGAGTGTGGAGTCGGTGTGGGAAGCTGTGTGATAAACACATTGATGTCAGAGTGTGGAGTCGGTGTGGGAAGCTGTGTGATAAACACATTGATGTCAGAGTGTGGAGTCGGTGTGGGAAGCTGTGTGATAAGCACATTGATGTCAGAGTGTGGCGTCGGTGTTGGAGCTCTGTGATAAACATTGATGTCAGAGTGTGGAGTCGGTGTGGAAGCTGTGTGATAACACATTGATGTCAGAGTGTGGAGTCGGTGTGGGAAGCTGTGATAAACACATTGATGTCAGAGTGTGGAGTCGGTGTGGGAAGCTGTGTGATAAACACATTGATGTCAGAGTGTGGAGTCGGTGTGGGAAGCTGTGTGATAAACACATTGATGTCAGAGTGTGGAGTCGGTGTGGGAAGCTGTGTGATAACCACATTGATGTCAGAGTGTGGAGTCGGTGTGGAATGCTGTGGTAAACACATTGATGTCAGAGTGTGGAGTCGGTGTGGGAAGCTTTGTGATAAACACATTGATGTCAGAGTGTGGAGTCGGTGTGGGAAGCTGTGATAAACACATTGATGTCAGAGTGTGGAGTCGGTGTGGGAAGCTGTGTGATAAACACATTGATGTCAGAGTGTGGAGTCGGTGTGGGAAGCTGTGTGATAAACACATTGATGTCAGAGTGTGGAGTCGGTGTGGGAAGCTGTGTGATAAACACATTGATGTCAGAGTGTGGAGTCGGTGTGGGAAGCTGTGTGATAACACATTGATGTCAGAGTGTGGAGTCGGTGTGGGAAGCTGTGGTAAACACATTGATGTCAGAGTGTGGAGTCGGTGTGGGAAGCTGTGTGATAAACACATTGATGTCAGAGTGTGGAGTCGGTGTGGGAAGCTGTGATAAGCACATTGATGTCAGAGTGTGGAGTCGGTGTGTGAAGCTGTGTGATAAGCACATTGATGTCAGAGTGTGGAGTCGGTGTGTGAAGCTGTGTGATAAGCACATTGATGTCAGAGTGTGGAGTCGGTGTGGGAAGCTCTGTGATAAGCACATTGATGTCAGAGTGTGGAGTCGGTGTGGGAAGCTGTGTGATAAACACATTGATGTCAGAGTGTGGAGTCGGTGTGGGAAGCTGTGTGATAAACACATTGATGTCAGAGTGTGGAGTCGGTGTGGGAAGCTGTGTGATAACAAATTGGTGTCAAAGGGTGGAGTCGGTGTGGAAGCTGTGGTAAACACATTGATGTCAGAGTGTGGAGTCGGTGTGGGAAGCTGTGTGATAAACACATTGATGTCAGAGTGTGGAGTCGGTGTGGGAAGCTGTGATAAACACATTGATGTCAGAGTGTGGAGTCGGTGTGGGAAGCTGTGTGATAAACACATTGATGTCAGAGTGTGGAGTCGGTGTGGAAAGCTGTGTGATAACCACATTGATGTCAAAGGGTGGAGTCGGTGTGGGAAGCTGTGGTAAACACATTGATGTCAGAGTGTGGAGTCGGTGTGGGAAGCTTAGTGATAACCACATTGATCTCAGAGAGTGGAGTCGGTGTGGGAAACTGTGATAAACACATTGATGTCAGAGTGTGGAGTCGGTGTGGGAAGCTGAGTGATAAACACATTGATGTCAGAGTGTGGAGTCGGTGTGGGAAGCTCTGTGATAAACATATTGATGTCAGAGTGTGGAGTCGGTGTGGGAAGCTGTGTGATAAGCACATTGATGTCAGAGTGTGGAGTCGGTGTGGGAAGCTGTGTGATAACCACATTGATGTCAGAGTGTGGAGTCGGTGTGTGAAGCTGTGTGATAAACACATTGATGTCAGAGTGTGGAGTCGGTGTGTGAAGCTGTGTGATAAGCACATTGATGTCAGAGTGTGGAGTCGGTGTGGGAAGCTCTGTGATAAGCACATTGATGTCAGAGTGTGGAGTCCGTGTGGGAAGCTTGTGATAAACACATTGATGTCAGAGTGTGGAGTCGGTGTGGGAAGCTGTGTGATAACCACATTGGTGTCAAAGGTGGAGTCGGTGTGGGAAGCTGTGGTAAACACATTGATGTCAGAGTGTGGAGTCGGTGTGGGAAGCTTTGTGATAAACACATTGATCTCAGAGTGTGGAGTCGGTGTGGGAAACTGTGATAAACACATTGATGTCAGAGTGTGGAGTCGGTGTGGGAAGCTGTGTGATAAGCACATTGATGTCAGAGTGTGGAGTCGGTGTGGAAAGCTCTGTGATAAACACATTGATGTCAGAGTGTGGAGTCGGTGTGGGAAGCTTTGTGATAAACACATTGATGTCAGAGTGTGGAGTCGGTGTGGGAAGCTGTGTGATAAGCACATTGATGTCAGAGTGTGGAGTCGGTGTGGAAGCTGTGTGATAAACACATTGTGTCAGAGTGTGGAGTCGGTGTGGGAAGCTGTGGTAAACACATTGATGTCAGAGTGTGGAGTCGGTGTGGGAAGCTTAGTGATAACCACATTGATCTCATACAGTGGAGTCGGTGTGGGAAACTGTGATAAACACATTGATGTCAGAGTGTGGAGTCGGTGTGTGAAGCTGTGTGATAAGCACATTGATGTCAGAGTGTGGAGTCGGTGTGGGAAGCTGTGTGATAAGCACATTGATGTCAGAGTGTGGAGTCGGTGTGGGAAGCTGTGATAAACACATTGATGTCAGAGTGTGGAGTCGGTGTGTGAAGCTGTGTGATAAGCACATTGATGTCAGAGTGTGGAGTCGGTGTGTGAAGCTGTGTGATAAGCACATTGATGTCAGAGTGTGGAGTCGGTGTGGGAAGCTGTGATAAGCACATTGATGTCAGAGTGTGGAGTCGGTGTGGGAAGCTGTGTGATAAGCACATTGATGTCAGAGTGTGGAGTCGGTGTGGGAAGCTGTGATAAACACATTGATGTCAGAGTGTGGAGTCGGTGTGTGAAGCTGTGTGATAAGCACATTGATGTCAGAGTGTGGAGTCGGTGTGGGAAGCTGTGTGATAAGCACATTGATGTCAGAGTGTGGAGTCGGTGTGGGAAGCTGTGTGATAAGCACATTGATGTCAGAGTGTGGAGTCGGTGTGGGAAGCTGTGTGATAAGCACATTGATGTCAGAGTGTGGAGTCGGTGTGGGAAGCTCTGTGATAAGCACATTGATGTCAGAGTGTGGAGTCGGTGTGGAAGCTGTGTGATAAACACATTGATGTCAGAGTGTGGAGTCGGTGTGGGAAGCTGTGTGATAAACACATTGATGTCAGAGTGTGGAGTCGGTGTGGGAAGCTTTGTGATAAACACATTGATGTCAGAGTGTGGAGTCGGTGTGGGAAGCTGTGATAAACACATTGATGTCAGAGTGTGGAGTCGGTGTGAAACCTCTGTGATAACACATTGATGTCAGAGTGTGGAGTCGGTGTGGGAAACTGTGATAAACACATTGATGTCAGAGTGTGGAGTCGGTGTGGGAAGCTGTGTGATAAACACATTGATGTCAGAGTGTGGAGTCGGTGTGGGAAGCTGTGTGATAAACACATTGATGTCAGAGTGTGGAGTCGGTGTGGAAGCTGTGTGATAAACACATTGATGTCAGAGTGTGGAGTCGGTGTGGGAAGCTGTGTGATAACACATTGATGTCAGAGTGTGGAGTCGGTGTGGGAAGCTGTGTGATAAACACATTGATGTCAGAGTGTGGAGTCGGTGTGGGAAGCTGTGTGATAAGCACATTGATGTCAGAGTGTGGAGTCGGTGTGGGAAGCTGTGTGATAAACACATTGATGTCAGAGTGTGGAGTCGGTGTGGGAAGCTGTGTGATAAACACATTGATGTCAGAGTGTGGAGTCGGTGTGGGAAGCTGTGTGATAAACACATTGATGTCAGAGTGTGGAGTCGGTGTGGGAAGCTGTGTGATAACCACATTGATGTCAGAGTGTGGAGTCGGTGTGGGAAGCTGTGGTAAACACATTGATGTCAGAGTGTGGAGTCGGTGTGGGAAGCTTAGTGATAACCACATTGATTTCATACAGTTCAATCGGTGTGGGAACTGTGATAAACACATTGATGTCAGAGTGTGGAGTCGGTGTGGGAAGCTGTGTGATAAGCACATTGATGTCAGAGTGTGGAGTCGGTGTGGGAAGCTGTGTGATAAGCACATTGATGTCAGAGTGTGGAGTCGGTGTGGAAGCTGTGTGATAAACACATTGATGTCAGAGTGTGGAGTCGGTGTGGGAAGCTGTGTGATAAACACATTGATGTCAGAGTGTGGAGTCGGTGTGGGAAGCTGTGTGATAACCACATTGGTGTCAAAGTGTGAGTCGGTGTGGGAAGCTGTGGTAAACACATTGATGTCAGAGTGTGGAGTCGGTGTGGGAAGCTTTGTGATAAACACATTGATCTCATACAGTGGAATCGGTGTGGGAAACTGTGATAAGCACATTGATGTCAGAGTGTGGAGTCGGTGTGTGAAGCTGTGTGATAAGCACATTGATGTCAGAGTGTGGAGTCGGTGTGTGAAGCTGTGTGATAAGCACATTGATGTCAGAGTGTGGAGTCGGTGTGGGAAGCTCTGTGATAAGCACATTGATGTCAGAGTGTGGAGTCCGTGTGGGAAGCTGTGTGATAAACACATTGATGTCAGAGTGTGGAGTCTGTGTGGGAAGCTGTGTGATAAACACATTGATGTCAGAGTGTGGAGTCGGTGTGGAAAGCTGTGTGATAACCAAATTGGTGTCAAAGGGTGGAGTCGGTGTGAGAAGCTGTGGTAAACACATTGATGTCAGAGTGTGGAGTCGGTGTGGGAAGCTTTGTGATAAACACATTGATCTCAGAGAGTGGAGTCGGTGTGGGAAACTGTGATAAACACATTGATGTCAGAGTGTGGAGTCGGTGTGGGAAGCTGAGTGATAAACACATTGATGTCAGAGTGTGATTCGGTGTGGGAACCTCTGTGATAAACATATTGATGTCAGAGTGTGGAGTCGGTGTGGGAAGCTGTGTGATAAGCACATTGATGTCAGAGTGTGGAGTCGGTGTGGGAAGCTGTGATAAACACATTGATGTCAGAGTGTGGAGTCGGTGTGGGAAGCTGTGTGATAAACACATTGATGTCAGAGTGTGGAGTCGGTGTGGAAGCTGTGATAAACACATTGATGTCAGAGTGTGGAGTCGGTGTGTGAAGCTGTGTGATAAGCACATTGATGTCAGAGTGTGGAGTCGGTGTGTGAAGCTGTGTGATAAGCACATTGATGTCAGAGTGTGGAGTCGGTGTGGGAAGCTGTGTGATAAGCACATTGATGTCAGAGTGTGGAGTCGTGTGGGAAGCTGTGTGATAAACACATTGATGTCAGAGTGTGGAGTCTGTGTGGGAAGCTGTGTGATAAACACATTGATGTCAGAGTGTGGAGTCGGTGTGGGAAGCTGTGTGATAACCAAATTGTGTCAAAGTGTGGAGTCGGTGTGGGAAGCTGTGGTAAACACATTGATGTCAGAGTGTGGAGTCGGTGTGGGAAGCTTTGTGATAAACACATTGATCTCAGAGTGTGGAGTCGGTGTGGGAAACTGTGATAAACACATTGATGTCAGAGTGTGGAGTCGGTGTGGGAAGCTGTGTGATAAGCACATTGATGTCAGAGTGTGGAGTCGGTGTGGGAAGCTCTGTGATAAACACATTGATGTCAGAGTGTGGAGTCGGTGTGGGAAGCTCTGTGATAAACACATTGATGTCAGAGTGTGGAGTCGGTGTGGGAAGCTGTGTGATAAGCACATTGATGTCAGAGTGTGGAGTCGGTGTGGGAAGCTGTGTGATAAGCACATTGATGTCAGAGTGTGGAGTCGGTGTGGGAAGCTCTGTGATAAACACATTGATGTCAGAGTGTGGAGTCGGTGTGGGAAGCTTGTGATAAACACATTGATCTCATAGAGTGGAGTCGGTGTGGGAAACTGTGATAAACACATTGATGTCAGAGTGTGGAGTCGGTGTGTGAAGCTGTGTGATAAGCACATTGATGTCAGAGTGTGGAGTCGGTGTGGGAAGCTCTGTGATAAGCACATTGATGTCAGAGTGTGGAGTCGGTGTAGGAAGCTGTGTGATAAGCACATTGATGTCAGAGTGTGGAGTCGGTGTGTGAAGCTGTGTGATAAGCACATTGATGTCAGAGTGTGGAGTCGGTGTGGGAAGCTCTGTGATAAGCACATTGATGTCAGAGTGTGGAGTCGGTGTGGGAAGCTTGTGATAAACACATTGATGTCAGAGTGTGGAGTCTGTGTGGGAAGCTGTGTGATAAACACATTGATGTCAGAGTGTGGAGTCGGTGTGGGAAGCTGTGTGATAAACACATTGATGTCAGAGAGTGGAGTCGGTGTGGGAAGCTGTGATAAACACATTGATGTCAGAGTGTGGAGTCGGTGTGGGAGCTGTGTGATAAACACATTGATGTCAGAGTGTGGAGTCGGTGTGGGAAGCTCTGTGATAAACACATTGATGTCAGAGTGTGGAGTCGGTGTGGGAAGCTGTGTGATAAACACATTGATGTCAGAGTGTGGAGTCGGTGTGGGAAGCTGTGTGATAAACACATTGATGTCAGAGTGTGGAGTCGGTGTGGGAAGCTGTGTGATAAGCACATTGATGTCAGAGTGTGGAGTCGGTGTGGGAAGCTGTGTGATAAACACATTGATGTCAGAGTGTGGAGTCGGTGTGGGAAGCTGTGTGATAAGCACATTGATGTCAGAGTGTGGAGTCGGTGTGTGAAGCTGTGTGATAAGCACATTGATGTCAGAGTGTGGAGTCGGTGTGGGAAGCTGTGTGATAAGCACATTGATGTCAGAGTGTGGAGTCGGTGTGGGAAGCTGTGTGATAAACACATTGATGTCAGAGTGTGGAGTCTGTGTGGGAAGCTGTGTGATAAACACATTGATGTCAGAGTGTGGAGTCGGTGTGGAAGCTGTGTGATAACCACATTGGTGTCAAAGGGTGGAGTCGGTGTGGGATGCTGTGGTAAACACATTGATGTCAGAGTGTGGAGTCGGTGTGGGAAGCTTAGTGATAAACACATTGATCTCATACAGTGGAGTCGGTGTGGGAAACTGTGATAAACACATTGATGTCAGAGTGTGGAGTCGGTGTGGGAAGCTGTGTGATAAACACATTGATGTCAGAGTGTGGAGTCGGTGTGGGAAGCTCTGTGATAAGCACATTGATGTCAGAGTGTGGAGTCGGTGTGGGAAGCTGTGTGATAAACACATTGATGTCAGAGTGTGGAGTCGGTGTGGGAAGCTTAGTGATAAACACATTGATGTCAGAGTGTGGAGTCGGTGTGGGAAGCTGTGTGATAAGCACATTGATGTCAGAGTGTGGAGTCGGTGTGGGAAGCTGTGTGATAAACACATTGATGTCAGAGTGTGGAGTCGGTGTGGGAAGCTGTGTGATAAGCACATTGATGTCAGAGTGTGGAGTCGGTGTGGGAAGCTGTGTGATAAGCACATTGATGTCAGAGTGTGGAGTCGGTGTGGGAAGCTGTGTGATAAGCACATTGATGTCAGAGTGTGGAGTCGGTGTGGGAAGCTGTGTGATAAGCACATTGATGTCAGAGTGTGGAGTCGGTGTGGGAAGCTGTGTGATAAACACATTGATGTCAGAGTGTGGAGTCGGTGTGGGAAGCTGTGTGATAAACACATTGATGTCAGAGTGTGGAGTCGGTGTGGGAAGCTGTGTGATAAACACATTGATGTCAGAGTGTGGAGTCGGTGTGGGAAGCTGTGTGATAAACACATTGATGTCAGAGTGTGGAGTCGGTGTGGGAAGCTTGTGATAAACACATTGATGTCAGAGTGTGGAGTCGGTGTGGGAAGCTGTGTGATAAACACATTGATGTCAGAGTGTGGAGTCGGTGTGGGAAGCTGTGTGATAAACACATTGATGTCAGAGTGTGGAGTCGGTGTGGGAAGCTGTGTGATAAACACATTGATGTCAGAGTGTGGAGTCGGTGTGGGAAGCTGTGTGATAACACATTGATGTCAGAGTGTGGAGTCGGTGTGGGAAGCTGTGTGATAAACACATTGATGTCAGAGTGTGGAGTAGGTTATGAAGCTGTGTGATAAGCACATTGATGTCAGAGTGTGGAGTCGGTGTGGGAAGCTGTGTGATAAGCACATTGATGTCAGAGTGTGGAGTCGGTGTGTGAAGCTGTGTGATAAACACATTGATGTCAGAGTGTGGAGTCGGTGTGGGAAGCTCTGTGATAAACACATTGATGTCAGAGTGTGGAGTCGGTGTGGGAAGCTGTGTGATAAACACATTGATGTCAGAGTGTGGAGTCGGTGTGGGAAGCTGTGTGATAAACACATTGATGTCAGAGTGTGGAGTCGGTGTGGGAAGCTGAGTGATAAACACATTGATGTCAGAGTGTGATTCGGTGTGGAAACTGTGATAAACACATTGATGTCAGAGTGTGGAGTCGGTGTGGGAAGCTGTGTGATAAACACATTGATGTCAGAGTGTGGAGTCGGTGTGGGAAGCTGTGGTAAACACATTGATGTCAGAGTGTGGAGTCGGTGTGGGAAGCTGTGTGATAAACACATTGATGTCAGAGTGTGGAGTCGGTGTGGGAAGCTCTGTGATAAACACATTGATGTCAGAGTGTGGAGTCGGTGTGGGAAGCTGTGTGATAAACACATTGATGTCAGAGTGTGGAGTCGGTGTGGGAAGCTGTGTGATAAACACATTGATGTCAGAGTGTGGAGTCGGTGTGGGAAGCTGTGTGATAAACACATTGATGTCAGAGTGTGGAGTCGGTGTGGGAAGCTGTGTGATAAACACATTGATGTCAGAGTGTGGAGTCGGTGTGGGAAGCTGTGTGATAACACATTGATGTCAGAGTGTGGAGTCGGTGTGGGAAGCTGTGATAACACATTGATGTCAGAGTGTGGAGTCGGTGTGGGAAGCTGTGTGATAAGCACATTGATGTCAGAGTGTGGAGTCGGTGTGGAAGCTCTGTGATAAACACATTGATGTCAGAGTGTGGAGTCGGTGTGGGAAGCTGTGTGATAAACACATTGATGTCAGAGTGTGGAGTCGGTGTGGGAAGCTGTGTGATAAACACATTGATGTCAGAGTGTGGAGTCGGTGTGGGAAGCTGTGTGATAAACACATTGATGTCAGAGTGTGGAGTCGGTGTGGGAAGCTGTGTGATAAACACATTGATGTCAGAGTGTGGAGTCGGTGTGGGAAGCTGTGATAAACACATTGATGTCAGAGTGTGGAGTCGGTGTGGGAAGCTGTGTGATAAACACATTGATGTCAGAGTGTGGAGTCGGTGTGGGAAGCTGTGTGATAAACACATTGATGTCAGAGTGTGGAGTCGGTGTGGGAAGCTGTGTGATAAACACATTGATGTCAGAGTGTGGAGTCGGTGTGGGAAGCTCTGTGATAAACACATTGATGTCAGAGCGTGGAGTCGGTGTGGGAAGCTGTGTGATAAGAACATTGATGTCAGAGTGTGGAGTCGGTGTGGGAAGCTGTGTGATAACCACATTGGTGTCAAAGGTTGAAGTCCCTGTTGGACGCTGTGGTAAACACATTGATGTCAGAGTGTGGAGTCCTTTTGGGAAGCTTAGTGATAAACACAGTGATCTCAGAGAGTGGAATCGGTGTGGGAAACTGTGATAAACACATTGATGTCAGAGGGTGGAGTCAGTGTGGGAAGCTGTGTGATAAGCACATTGATATCAGAGCGTGGAGTCGGTGTGGGAAGCTGTGTGATAAGATCATTGATGTCAGAGTGTGGAGTCGGTGTGGGATGCTGTGGTAAACACATTGATGTAAGAGTTTGGAGTCGCTGTGGGAAGCTTTGTGATAAACACATTGATCTCAGAGAGTGCAGTCGTTGTGGGAAACTGTGATAAACATATTGATGTCAGAGTGTGGAGTCGGTGTGGGAAACTGTGTGATAAGCACATTGATGTCAGAGTGTGGAGTCGGTGTGGGAAGCTGTGTGATAAGCACATTGATGTCAGAGTGTGGAGTCGGTGTGGGAAGCTGTGTGATAAACACATTGATGTCAGAGTGTGGAGTCGGTGTGGGAAGCTGTGTGATAAGCACATTGATGTCAGAGTGTGGAGTCGGTGTGGGAAGCTGTGTGATAAACACATTGATGTCAGAGTGTGGAGTCGGTGTGGGAAGCTGTGTGATAAACACATTGATGTCAGAGTGTGGAGTCGGTGTGGGAAACTGTGATAAACACATTGATGT
Source organism: Antrozous pallidus (assembly GCA_027563665.1). Classification (NCBI taxonomy): domain Eukaryota; kingdom Metazoa; phylum Chordata; class Mammalia; order Chiroptera; family Vespertilionidae; genus Antrozous; species Antrozous pallidus. The sequence continues at coordinate 46,140 of JAOAOB010000057.1, read as the reverse complement.
CAGAGTGTGGAGTCGGTGTGGGAAGCTGTGTGATAAGCACATTGATGTCAGAGTGTGGAGTCGGTGTGGGAAGCTGTGTGATAACCACATTGATGTCAGAGTGTGGAGTCGGTGTGGGAAGCTGTGTGATAAACACATTGATGTCAGAGTGTGGAGTCGGTGTGGGAAGCTTTGTGATAAGCACATTGATGTCAGAGTGTGGAGTCGGTGTGGGAAACTGTGATAAACACATTGATGTCAGAGTGTGGAGTCGGTGTGGAAGCTGTGTGATAAGCACATTGATGTCAGAGTGTGGAGTCGGTGTGGGAAGCTCTGTGATAAACACATTGATGTCAGAGTGTGGAGTCGGTGTGGGAAGCTGTGTGATAAGCACATTGATGTCAGAGTGTGGAGTCGGTGTGGGAAGCTGTGTGATAAGCACATTGATGTCAGAGTGTGGAGTCGGTGTGGGAAGCTGTGTGATAAGCACATTGATGTCAGAGTGTGAGTCGGTGTGGGAATCTCTGTGATAAACACATTGATGTCAGAGTGTGGAGTCGGTGTGGGAAGCTGTGTGATAAACACATTGATGTCAGAGTGTGGAGTCGGTGTGGGAAGCTGTGATAAACACATTGATGTCAGAGTGTGGAGTCGGTGTGTGAAGCTGTGTGATAAGCACATTGATGTCAGAGTGTGGAGTCGGTGTGGGAAGCTCTGTGATAAACACATTGATGTCAGAGTGTGGAGTCGGTGTGGGAAGCTGTGTGATAAACACATTGATGTCAGAGTGTGGAGTCGGTGTGGGAAGCTGTGTGATAAACACATTGATGTCAGAGTGTGGAGTCGGTGTGGGAAGCTCTGTGATAAACACATTGATGTCAGAGTGTGGAGTCGGTGTGGGAAGCTGTGTGATAAACACATTGATGTCAGAGTGTGGAGTCGGTGTGGGAAGCTGTGGTAAACACATTGATGTCAGAGTGTGGAGTCGGTGTGGGAAGCTTTGTGATAAACACATTGATGTCAGAGTGTGGAGTCGGTGTGGGAAACTGTGATAAACACATTGATGTCAGAGTGTGGAGTCGGTGTGGGAAGCTGTGTGATAAGCACATTGATGTCAGAGTGTGGAGTCGGTGTGGGAAGCTCTGTGATAAACACATTGATGTCAGAGTGTGGAGTCGGTGTGGGAAGCTGTGTGATAAACACATTGATGTCAGAGTGTGGAGTCGGTGTGGGAAGCTGTGATAAACACATTGATGTCAGAGTGTGGAGTCGGTGTGGGAAGCTGTGTGATAAGCACATTGATGTCAGAGTGTGGAGTCAGTTATGAAGCTGTGTGATAACACATTGATGTCAGAGTGTGGAGTCGGTGTGGGAAGCTGTGTGATAAGCACATTGATGTCAGAGTGTGGAGTCGGTGTGGGAAGCTGTGTGATAAGCACATTGATGTCAGAGTGTGGAGTCGGTGTGGGAAGCTGTGATAAACACATTGATGTCAGAGTGTGGAGTCGGTGTGGGAAGCTGTGTGATAAACACATTGATGTCAGAGTGTGGAGTCGGTGTGGGAAGCTGTGTGATAAACACATTGATGTCAGAGTGTGGAGTCGGTGTGGAAGCTGTGTGATAACCACATTGGTGTCAAAGGGTGGAGTCGGTGTGGGAAGCTGTGGTAAACACATTGATGTCAGAGTGTGGAGTCGGTGTGGGAAGCTGTGTGATAAACACATTGATGTCAGAGTGTGGAGTCGGTGTGGAAGCTGTGTGATAAACACATTGATGTCAGAGTGTGGAGTCGGTGTGGGAAGCTGTGTGATAAGCACATTGATGTCAGAGTGTGGAGTCGGTGTGGGAAGCTGTGTGATAAGCACATTGATGTCAGAGTGTGGAGTCGGTGTGGGAAGCTGTGTGATAAGCACATTGATGTCAGAGTGTGGAGTCGGTGTGGGAAGCTGTGTGATAAACACATTGATGTCAGAGTGTGGAGTCGGTGTGGGAAGCTGTGTGATAAACACATTGATGTCAGAGTGTGGAGTCGGTGTGGGAAGCTGTGTGATAAGCACATTGATGTCAGAGTGTGGAGTCGGTGTGGAAGCTGTGTGATAAACACATTGATGTCAGAGTGTGGAGTCGGTGTGGGAAGCTGTGATAAACACATTGATGTCAGAGTGTGGAGTCGGTGTGGGAAGCTGTGTGATAAACACATTGATGTCAGAGTGTGGAGTCGGTGTGGGAAGCTGTGTGATAAGCACATTGATGTCAGAGTGTGGAGTCGGTGTGGGAAGCTGTGTGATAACACATTGATGTCAGAGTGTGGAGTCGGTGTGGGAAGCTGTGTGATAAACACATTGATGTCAGAGTGTGGAGTCGGTGTGGGAAGCTGTGTGATAAACACATTGATGTCAGAGTGTGGAGTCGGTGTGGAAGCTGTGTGATAAACACATTGATGTCAGAGTGTGGAGTCGGTGTGGGAAGCTGTGTGATAAACACATTGATGTCAGAGTGTGGAGTCGGTGTGGGAAGCTGTGATAAACACATTGATGTCAGAGTGTGGAGTCGGTGTGGGAAGCTGTGTGATAAACACATTGATGTCAGAGTGTGGAGTCGGTGTGGGAAGCTGTGTGATAAACACATTGATGTCAGAGTGTGGAGTCGGTGTGGGAAGCTGTGTGATAAACACATTGATGTCAGAGTGTGGAGTCGGTGTGGGAAGCTGTGATAAACACATTGATGTCAGAGTGTGGAGTCGGTGTGGGAAGCTGTGATAAACACATTGATGTCAGAGTGTGGAGTCGGTGTGGGAAGCTTTGTGATAAACACATTGATGTCAGAGTGTGGAGTCGGTGTGGGAAGCTGTGTGATAAGCACATTGATGTCAGAGTGTGGAGTCGGTGTGGGAAGCTGTGTGATAACACATTGATGTCAGAGTGTGGAGTCGGTGTGGGAAGCTGTGTGATAAGCACATTGATGTCAGAGTGTGGAGTCGGTGTGGGAAGCTGTGTGATAAACACATTGATGTCAGAGTGTGGAGTCGGTGTGGGAAGCTGTGTGATAAGCACATTGATGTCAGAGTGTGGAGTCGGTGTGGGAAGCTGTGTGATAACACATTGATGTCAGAGTGTGGAGTCGGTGTGGGAAGCTGTGTGATAAACACATTGATGTCAGAGTGTGGAGTCGGTTTTGAAGCTGTGTGATAAGCACATTGATGTCAGAGTGTGGAGTCGGTGTGGGAAGCTGTGTGATAAACACATTGATGTCAGAGTGTGGAGTCGGTGTGGGAAGCTGTGTGATAAACACATTGATGTCAGAGTGTGGAGTCGGTGTGGGAAGCTGTGATAAACACATTGATGTCAGAGTGTGGAGTCGGTGTGGGAAGCTGTGTGATAAACACATTGATGTCAGAGTGTGGAGTCGGTGTGGGAAGCTGTGTGATAAACACATTGATGTCAGAGTGTGGAGTCGGTGTGGGAAGCTGTGATAAACACATTGATGTCAGAGTGTGGAGTCGGTGTGGAAGCTGTGTGATAACACATTGATGTCAGAGTGTGGAGTCGGTGTGGAAGCTGTGTGATAAACACATTGATGTCAGAGTGTGGAGTCGGTGTGGGAAGCTTGTGATAAACACATTGATCTCAGAGAGTGGAGTCGGTGTGGGAAACTGTGATAAACACATTGATGTCAGAGTGTGGAGTCGGTGTGGGAAGCTGTGTGATAAACACATTGATGTCAGAGTGTGGAGTCGGTGTGGGAAGCTCTGTGATAAGCACATTGATGTCAGAGTGTGGAGTCGGTGTGGGAAGCTGTGTGATAAACACATTGATGTCAGAGTGTGGAGTCGGTGTGGGAAGCTGTGTGATAAACACATTGATGTCAGAGTGTGGAGTCGGTGTGGGAAGCTGTGATAAACACATTGATGTCAGAGTGTGGAGTCGGTGTGGGAAGCTGTGTGATAAACACATTGATGTCAGAGTGTGGAGTCGGTGTGGGAAGCTGTGTGATAAACACATTGATGTCAGAGTGTGGAGTCGGTGTGGGAAGCTGTGTGATAAACACATTGATGTCAGAGTGTGGAGTCGGTGTGGGAAGCTGTGTGATAAACACATTGATGTCAGAGTGTGGAGTCGGTGTGGGAAGCTGTGTGATAAACACATTGATGTCAGAGTGTGGAGTCGGTGTGGGAAGCTGTGTGATAACCACATTGGTGTCAAAGGGTGGAGTCGGTGTGGGAAGCTGTGGTAAACACATTGATGTCAGAGTGTGGAGTCGGTGTGGGAAGCTTAGTGATAAACACATTGATCTCAGAGAGTGGAGTCGGTGTGGGAATCTGTGATAAACACATTGATGTCAGAGTGTGGAGTCGGTGTGGGAAGCTGTGTGATAAGCACATTGATGTCAGAGTGTGGAGTCGGTGTGGGAAGCTGTGTGATAAGAACATTGATGTCAGAGTGTGGAGTCCGTGTGGGAAGCTGTGATAAACACATTGATGTCAGAGTGTGGAGTCGGTGTGGGAAGCTGTGTGATAAACACATTGATGTCAGAGTGTGGAGTCGGTGTGGGAAGCTGTGATAAACACATTGATGTCAGAGTGTGGAGTCGGTGTGGGAAGCTGTGTGATAAACACATTGATGTCAGAGTGTGGAGTCGGTGTGGGAAGCTCTGTGATAAACACATTGATGTCAGAGTGTGGAGTCGGTGTGGGAAGCTCTGTGATAAACACATTGATGTCAGAGTGTGGAGTCGGTGTGGGAAGCTGTGTGATAAACACATTGATGTCAGAGTGTGGAGTCGGTGTGGGAAGCTGTGTGATAACCACATTGATGTCAAAGTGTGGAGTCGGTCTGGGATGCTGTGGTAAACACATTGATGTCAGAGTGTGGAGTCGGTGTGGGAAGCTTTGTGATAAACACATTGATGTCAGAGTGTGGAGTCGGTGTGGGAAGCTGTGATAAACACATTGATGTCAGAGTGTGGAGTCGGTGTGGGAAGCTGTGTGATAAGCACATTGATGTCAGAGTGTGGAGTCGGTGTGGGAAGCTGTGTGATAAGCACATTGATGTCAGAGTGTGGAGTCGGTGTGGGAAGCTTTGTGATAAACACATTGATGTCAGAGTGTGGAGTCGGTGTGGGAAGCTGTGATAAACACATTGATGTCAGAGTGTGGAGTCGGTGTGGGAAGCTGTGTGATAAACACATTGATGTCAGAGTGTGGAGTCGGTGTGGGAAGCTGTGTGATAAACACATTGATGTCAGAGTGTGGAGTCGGTGTGGGAAGCTGTGTGATAACACATTGATGTCAGAGTGTGGAGTCGGTGTGGGAAGCTGTGTGATAAACACATTGATGTCAGAGTGTGGAGTCGGTGTGGGAAGCTGTGTGATAAACACATTGATGTCAGAGTGTGGAGTCGGTGTGGGAAGCTGTGTGATAACACATTGATGTCAGAGTGTGGAGTCGGTGTGGGAAGCTGTGTGATAAACACATTGATGTCAGAGTGTGGAGTCGGTGTGGGAAGCTGTGTGATAAACACATTGATGTCAGAGTGTGGAGTCGGTGTGGGAAGCTGTGTGATAACCAAATTGGTGTCAAAGGGTGGAGTCGGTGTGGGAAGCTGTGGTAAACACATTGATGTCAGAGTGTGGAGTCGGTGTGGGAAGCTTTGTGATAAACACATTGATCTCAGAGAGTGGAGTCGGTGTGGGAAACTGTGATAAACACATTGATGTCAGAGGGTGGAGTCAGTGTGGGAAGCTGTGTGATAAGCACATTGATATCAGAGCGTGGAGTCTGTGTGGGAAGAACATTGATGTCAGAGTGTGGAGTCGGTGTGGGAAGCTGTTTGATAACCACATTGGTGTCAAATGGTGGAGTTGGTATGGGACGCTGTGGTAAACATATTGATGTAAGAGTGTGGAGTCGCTGTGGGAAGCTTTGTGATAAACACATTGATCTGGTCGCCGGGACCGGCGTCGCGTCTGGCCTCACCGGAGGCGGTGGCCGAGGCGGCTGTGATGGCAGAGGACAGCGAGTGGGCGTGAGGGCTCGGACCTGCTTCCTCCCGGGCGACCTCGGCGCGACCCGACTCCGGGGCTCCAGTTCGCTCTGCTCCTGCTCTCTCCCAGTAGCTGCCTGGGCAGAGGCGGAGGCGGAGGCCCGGGCTGGCCGCCCTGCTAGTGCCCGGCTCGGCCCCGGACGGCCCGGCTGCTGTGCGGACAGGAGGCCGAGTCGTGAAGAGAGAATACTGAAGAATAGTATCTCAAGATGAGTAAAAAGCCCCCACATCTTCCTGGAATCACTTTTGAGATTGGGGCTCGGTTGGAGGCACTGGACTACTTACAGAAATGGTATCCGTCACGAATTGAAAAAATCGACTATGAGGAGGGGAAGATGCTGGTCCATTTTGAGCGCTGGAGCCACCGCTATGACGAGTGGATTTACTGGGACAGCAACAGGCTGCGGCCCCTGGAGAGGCCCTCGCTGAGGAAGGAAGGCCTGAAGGACGAGGAGGACTTCTTTGATTTTAAAGCCGGAGAAGAAGTTGTGGCTCGGTGGACAGACTGTCGCTATTACCCTGCCAAGATCGAAGCGATTAACAAAGAAGGGACATTCACAGTTCAGTTTTATGACGGAGTAATTCGTTGTTTAAAAAGGATGCACATTAAAGCCATGCCCGAGAATGCGAAGGGGCAGGACTGGATAGCTTTAGTCAAAGCAGCCGCTGCAGCCGCAGCGAAGAATAAAACAGGGAACAAACCTCGAACCAGCGCTAACAGCAATAAAGAGAAAGAGAAAGATGAGCGGAAATGGTTTAAAGTTCCTTCAAAGAAGGAAGAAGCTCCAGCTTCTGTAGCCACTCCGGAAGTTGAGAAGGAAGATCTGCCCACGTCTAGTGATACGTTTGTAGGCCTTCATGTAGAGAATGTCCCAAAGATGGCCTTTCCCCAGCCAGAGGGCGCGCTGTCCAACAAGGGGAAAACTAACCAAGGCAGCTCGTTTCAGGCAAAGAGAGCTCGGCTTAACAAGATCACCTGTTTGTTGGCATCCAAAGCTGTTGGGGTGGATGGTGCTGAAAAAAAGGAAGACTACAGTGAAACGGCTCCAATGCTGGAGCAGGTATGAAATGGTAGCATTTGATTTTTTTCAAGGTTCCCAACTGGAATAATCACGGAGCTATAATATCCACGTAATTGAAATTGCCCTTTTGGTCAGACCTGGGAATAGGAAGCTAAGTAATTGCTATATTTTTAACTCTGCCTTCTCCGAGGTGTCCAACCTACAGACTTCACGTTTATTTTCAATAGACCGACCTTAAAGCCTTTGTCTCCCGCATTTGAAGGCCTGGAGACAGGCCTCCCAGGGAATAAGCTTCCGCTGGACCCCTCTGACCAGCTTACACAAAGACCCTCACACAAACACTCGCCATTTGTGAGCTCAAACAGGGTTTCGGACATCCAATAAAGCTTCTTTTGGAAGAAGTTCCTTTTATATTGTACCGATCGGTGTTGTTAGACTGACTATGTGTTTTACGAATTGTTCAATGAGCCATACATTTTTTGCTAGGATGTATATTTTAATAACTACAAAAAAAGAATTAAAAAAAAAACTATTATGGGTCTGTCTTTAAACCACCTAATAGAGGAATTTAAAAGTGAAGGTTGCGGTTGCTAGAGTTTTGCCTTGGCTGCCTTCAGATTCCCACATCCCTGTACGTAATAAACTGAGCATGCTCCTCCATCCTCCAAGGGCTCAACTTCTTGGGCACTGCCCAACTATCAGAACCCAGTAACAGCCATACCTGGATCTCCTTGGTTCTCCTGGTTTAAAATCTGAGCCTTAATGTAGTTTAATATGTCTTTTTGGTATTACTTTAACTTTCTTTATTAGTAGCCTAATAAAGAAGACTTTAAAATGAGCATCTTTTGCTCTAATCGTTCAGAAAAATAATCCAAATTTAATTGATATTGTATTGAGTTTTTCCGGGTTATTTTAGGCCTGATTTTGGTAACAATGCATTGTTTTGGTGCCTCCATTAATGTTGTATTAAGTGAATGGTTTTTGAAATTGATTCATATGTCAGCAAATTACACCTTCTGATTTTCTGTGATCATCAAACGGTTAAGTCTTTGCCGTTATTGTCAGTATATCAACCAAATTTTAAGTGACTTTTTTTTTACTGTGTATTACTATATTCAACATCCCAAATATAACATTATTTTGTATTTTCACCACTGTTTGTAGTATTCTCAGAATGCAATAAATCAGGGACATGGGTAATAAAATGTTTCTGGAAAATTAAAAAAAATAAACACATTGATCTCAGAGAGTGGAGTCGGTGTGGGAACCTGTGATAAACATATTGATGTCAGAGTGTGGAGTCGGTGTCAGAAGCTGTGTGATAAGCACATTGATATCAGAGTGTGGAGTCAGTGTGGGAAGCTCTGTCGTAAGCCCATTGATGTCACAGTGTTGAGTCGGTGTAGGAAGCTATGTGATAATAATATTGAAGTCAGAGTGTAGAGTCGGTGTGGGAAGCTTTGTGATAAACACATTGATCTCAGAGTGGAGTCGGTGTGGGAAGATCTGTGATAAACACATTGATGTCAGAGTATGGAGTCGGTGTGGGAAGCTGTGTGATAAACACATTGATATCAGTGTGTGGAGTCGGTGTGGGAAGCTCTGTGATAAACACATTGGTGTCAGAGTGTGGCGTCGTTGTGGGAAGCTCTGTGATAAACATATTGATGTCAGAGTGTGGAGTCGGTGTGGGAAGCTGTGTGATAAGAACATTGATGTCAGAGTGTAGAGTCGGTTATGAAGCTGTTTAATAACCACATTGGTGTCAAAGGGTGGAGTCGGTCTGGGATGCTGTGGTAAACACATTGATGTCAGAGTGTGGAGTCGGTGTGGGAAGCTTAGTGATAACCACATTGATCTCATACAGTGGAATCGGTGTGGGAAACTGTGATAAACACATTGATCTCAGAGTGTGGAGTCGGTGTGGGAAGCTGTGTGATAAACACATTGATGTCACAGTGTGGAATTGGTGTGGGAAGCTGTGTGATAAACTCATTGATGTCACAGTGTGGAATTGGTGTGTGAAGCTGTGTGATAAGCACATTGATGTCAGAGTGTGGAGTCGGTGTGGGAAGCTTTGTGATAACCACATTGATGTCAAAGGGTGGAGTCGGTGTGGGACGCTGTGGTAAACACATTGATGTCAGAGTGTGGAGTCGGTGTGGGAAGCTGAGTGATAAACACATTGATGTCAGAGTGTGGCGTCGGTGTGGGAAGCTCTGTGATAAACACATTGATCTCAGAGAGTGGAATCGGTGTGGGAAACTGTGATAAACACATTGATGTCAGAGTGTGGAATCGGTGTGGAAAACTTTGTGATAATCACATTGATCTCAGACAGTGGAGTTGGTGTGGGAAACTGTGATAAACACATTCATGTCAGAGTGTGGAGTCGGTTATGAAGCTTTGTGATAAGCACATTGATGTCAGAGTGTTGAGTCGGTGTGGGAAGCTGTGTGATAAAAATATTGATGTCAGAGTGTGGAGTCGGTGTGGGAAGCTGTGTGATAAGCACATTGATGTCAGAGTGTGGAGTCGGTGTGGGAAGCTGTGTGATAAGAACATTGATGTCAGACTGTGGAGTCAGTGTGGGAAACTGTGTGATAAACACATTAATCTCAGAGAATGGAGTCGGTGTGGGAATTTCTATGATGAACACATTGGTGTCAGAGTTTGGAGTCGGTTTGGGAAGCTCTATGATAAACACATTGGTGTCAGAGTGTGGAGTCGGTGTGGGAAGCTGTGTGATAAACACATTGATGTCAGAGTGTGGAGTCGGTTATGAAGCTGCGTGATAAGCACAATGATGTCAGAGTGTTGAGTCAGTGTAGGAAGCTATGTGATAAAAATATTGATGTCAGAGTGTAGAGTTGGTGTGAGAAGCTGTGTGATGAGCACGTTGACGTCATAGTGTGGAGTTATTGTGGGAATCAGTGCGATAAAAAACATTGATATCAGAGTGTGGAGTCTGTGTGGGAAGCTCTGTGATAAACACATTGAAGTCAGAGTGTGGAGTCGGTGTGGGAAGCTGTGTGATAAGCACATTGATGTCAGAGGGTGGAGTCGGTGTGGGAAGCTGTGTGATAAACACATTGATGTCAGAGTGTGGAGTCTGTGTGGGAAGCTCTGTGATAAACACGTTGAAGTCAGAGTGTGGAGTCGGTGTGAGAAGCTGTGTGATAAGCACATTGACGTCACAGTGTGGAGTCGGTGTGGGAAGCTGTGTGATAAACACATTGATATCAGAGTGTGGAGTCGGTTATTAAGCTGTGTGAAAAGCACATTGATTTCAGAGTGTGGAGTCGGTTATGAAGCTTTGTGATAAGCACATTGATGTCAGAGTGTTGAGTCGGTGTGGGAAGCTGTGTGATAAGCACATTGATGTCAGAGTGTGGAGTCAGTGTGGGAAGCTGTGTGATAAGCACATTGATGTCAGAGTATGGAGGCGGAGTGGGAAGCTGTGTGATAAGAACATTAATGTCAGAGTGTGGAGTCAGTGTGGGAAACTGTGTGATAAACACATTGATCTCAGAGAATGGAGTCGGTGTCGGAAACTGTGTGATAAACACATTGGTGTCAGAGTGTGGAGTCGGTGTGGGAAGCTTTGTGATAAACACATTGATGTCAGACTGTGGACTCGGTGTGGGAAGCTTTGTGATAAACACATTGATCTCAGAGAATGGTGTCGATGTGGGAAACTGTGATAAACTCATTGATGTCAGAGTGTGGAGTCGGTGTGGGAAGCTGTGTGATAAACATATTGATGTCAGAGTGTGGAGTCGGTGTGGGAAGCTGTGGCATAAAAATATTGATCTCAGAGAATGGAGTCGGTGTCGGAAACTGTGTGATAAAAAATAGATGTCAGAGAGTGGAGTCGGTATGGAAAGCTCTGTGATAAACACTTTGATGTCAGAGCGTGGAGTCGGTGTGGGAAGCTGTGTGATAAGAACATTGATGTCAGAGTGTGGAATCGGTTATGAAGCTGCGTGATAAGCACATTGATGTCAGAGTATTGAGTCAGTGTAGGAAGCTCTGTGATAAAAATATTGATTTCAGAGTGTGGAGTCGGTGTGGGAATCTGTGTGATAAACACATTGACGTCAGGGTGTGAAGTCGGTGTGGGAAGCTGTGTTATAAACACATTGATGTCTGAGTGTGGAGTCGGTTATGAAGCTCTGTGATAATCACATTGATGTCAGAGTGTGGAGTCAGTTATGAAGCTGTGTGAAAAGCACATTGATGTCAGATGGTGGTTTCACCATGGCAAGCTGTGTGATAAACACATTGATGTCAGAGTGTGGAGTCAGTGTGGGAAGCTGTGTGATAAGCACATTGATGTTACTGTTTGGAGTCGGTGTTGGAAGCTGTGTAATAAACACATTGATGTCAGAGTGTGGAGTCGGTGTGGGAAGCTGTGTGATAAGCACATTTATGTCAGAATGTGGAGTCCGTGTGGGAAGCTGCGTGATAAACACATTGATGTCAGAGTGTGGAGTCGGTGTGGGAAGCTGCGTGATAAACACATTGATGTCAGAGTGTGCAGTCGGTTATGAAGCTGTATGATAAACATATTGATGTCAGCGTGTGGAGTCTGTGTGGGAAGCTGTGTGATAAGCACATTTGCTGAAGGATTCCTGTCTCACCTGACAGCCTGTGTCATCTCGGTGTAAACCTATGAAATTGTATAAAATAATTTAAACAGCCAAACTGGTGTGGCTCACTACAGAGAACATTGGCCTTTGGACTGAAAGGACCCGGGTTTGATTTCAGTCAAGAGCATGTACCCTGGCTGCAGGCACATTCCCAGTGGGGGGTGTGCTGGAGGCAGCTGATGGATGTTTCTCTCTTGTCGATGTTTCTAACTCTTCCTCCCTCTCCCTTCCTCTCTGTAAAACAGCAATGAAATATATTAAAAATATCCTATATAATAAAAGAGAAACATGCAAATTTGACTGTACCTTTGCTCCTAATTGGCTATGCTACCAGCCAATCATGAGCAGGGGTTGTGGGTGGCAAGTGGCATGCGTGCAGGGCTCCAGGGGTGGAGATTAAACAGCAGTGGCACTGAACGACTAACCCCCATGGGCTGTGAGGGGAGACAGCGGCTGCAGCAATGGTGGTGGTGGCAGGGAGCACCGGCCCCTGGGCGATGTGAGCAGACATGGTGGCGAGCGCCCAGCCCCTGGTGCCGGGTGGTCACAGGCAGCTAAGGCTGACCTGAGCAGGGCGATGGCTGGGTGCCCAAGGTATTTTAGGCCTTGGGTGAGCCGTCACTTGGACAGTATGTGAGAGGGGGCAGGTTGGGTTGAGGGACCACCCATCCCCAGTGCTCGAATTTCGTTCCCCAGACCCCTAGTAATAATAATAATTTAACCACCACCCTTTATGGAAACCCATATCGAACAGATATGACCACAGATTGGAAGGCTGATTTTGAAAAGGAGGAGCCTGTCTCCTCTGGTTTGTCTCCGAATCCAGCTTCAGTGAGAGGAACTTGGGAAAGGATGGGTAAGTTCTAGAACACCCAGCCCTCAAATATGCACCCGTTTCAGTTGTGATGGGAAAGGAAATGACAAGGAAGATGCTTTTATAAATGCAGAATCATACCTCGTGTGTGACCCCCAGTGATGATGAGAAAGGAAAGAAGAGGGGAGGTGTGGCAGCAGCCACTGGGCTCCCTCCTCGCCTGCCTCACCCTCCATCTCACTGCCATGCCCGAATGGGCACTGACCACCACCCATCGCCATGCTCCAGACAGGAAACTGAGCTCCCCGGTGTGGTTTCCGGTCCAGGCCAAGCCCTCAGCCCTTGGCGCGGCTCGTGTGCGAGGTCGCCGGGCTCTGCTGCTGCTGGCGGGGCCAGGGAGATGGCTCTGTCAGGCCCTCCGTACAGTCTCTGCCTTTTTCAAAATCTGTGTTTTATGGACATTTCACAGAGAGGAAGGGAGAGGGAGTCAGAAACATCGATGAGAGAGAAACATCCATCAGCTGCCTCCTGCATACCTCCCCCCGCCCCCCGCTGTGGATGTGCCCACAACCAAGGTACATGCCCTTGACCAGAATTGAACCCAGGACCTTTTAATCCACAGGCTGACGCTCTATCCACTGAGCCACACCGGTTTTGGCAGGATTGCGTTGTTTTTCCTGGGGAGCCCACTTCTTGGCTGCAGACCCCAAAGGGTGTGTGTTTGTGGAGACACGGTCAGTGCTGGGCTTTGCACAGACCCCACAGGTGCTTTGCTCAGAGCAGGTGTTGTGTGTGGAGGAGAGATGCTCTTTCCATAATGTGAAATAACCGTTGTTTTCTACTTGCAGGAAAATTCGACACTATGTGTCCATTATCCAAGCCAACAACGGCAGCAGTCAGGTGTGTGTGGGCCCACGGGGTCCCGGGGAAGGTGGGGGGGCGGCTGCCGGAGGTCAGCGCTCACAGCATGTCCATTTCCTTCCCAGGCGGAGAAAGTAACGGACTCTGTTCAGACTGACACCCTCACAGGTATGGCGCCCGCCTTATCCCTCTGACCAGCTGGCCCGCTGCCCTGGTCTGTTGCCCAGGCCCAGGCCTGAGTCCTGAGCCCTTGGGGGCGTCCTGACAGGTGTCCCACGGGGAGGAGTGGCGACCGCACATGCATGAGTTGGCATGTGGAATGACGGGAGCTGTCGGCTGATCTGTGCTCCAGGATGCAGGTCTGCAGCAGGGACAGTGTTGGCTCCTGACAGTCACCGCTGCCAGCCCTTCAGCCAGCCCCCCCCACCCCCGGTGTCCGCTGCCGCGGCCGGTGCCCGCATGTGGCCCGGGTCCCCGCATGTCTCCTGTTCCTTCAGGGCCGGGATCCCCAACTGCAGGCAGCTCTTCCCCTCGGGATCGGGCCTGGCGTGTGTGAGCCGGCCCTGCGCCCAGGGTGCCGATGAGTAACTTTCTGTAGACGGCGTTCTTTCCGCAGAGGGAGAGGGGAGGCCTGGCCACCCTGCCCGGGCCGTCTAGGCCATGGAGGCTGACACGTGCGGCCACTTCTCGTGGGTGCGGGGACAGGAGCACGAGCCCGCGTGAACGGCAGAGTCGTGGTGCTGAGGGGCACACGGCGAGTGACAAGAGAGGATCAGGGGCCGACACGGGGCGGGCCATGGTGCCCAGGTCAGGGCAGCGCAGGCGGGGACAGTGGTTTGAAGAGGGGACGGGACAGTCCAGGCAGGGACAGTGGTTTGAGGAAGAGAGGACAGTGGTTTATTGATTTTTCACAGAGAGGAAGGGAGTGAGATAGAAAGCCAGAAACATCGATGAGAGAGAAATATCCATCAGCTGCCTCTTGCACACCCCCTACTGGGGATATGCCCGCAACCAAGGTCTATGCCCTTGATTGGAATTGAAGCTGGGACCCTTCAGTCTGCAGTCCGACACTATCCACTGAGCCACCCCGGTTTGGGCACAGCCATTTTCTTTTTAAGAACAGTGTGTGGGAGGAAAAGTCTTCCAGGAATAAGACAGGCACAGAAGACAGAAGGTCCAGTGGGTTCTGGGAAAGAGCACAGGTTATGTGTAACCGGTTTGGAGGGTCAGTGTGCGGAGCAGAACTGGGGTCACGGAGGACCCCCAGGTGCTACTTGGGAAAGGAGGGTTTGCACCTGCAGGAGGCTCCGCCTGAGCTTGTGCGAGCCGGGAATAGATGTCTGAGCTGTGAGGGCAGGTGAGGGACAGCTGAGGGGGAAGGAGAAACCAGACAGATCAGGGCAGGTGAGGGACAGATGAGGGGGAGGAGGGACCAGACAGATCGGGGCAGGTGAGGGACAGATGAGGGGGAGGGGGGACCAGACAGATCGGGGCAGGTGAGGGACAGCTGAGGGGACAGGAGGGACCAGACAGAATGCCACCATCGCCACGGGAGGGCACAGAGGCGCAGCAGCCAGCGATGGCAGGAGGAAGAGAGGGTGTTTGAGCAGGTGGGGGACCAGAGCTAGGAAAGCGAGGACGTGCAGTTGGGGGGCCTGGACAGGAAGGGTGTGAAGGGGCTGAAGGTGAGGCGAAGGCGGGCTCCATGGGTTTGTGATCAGCGTGTTCGTTACACAGTGTCTCTTTTTTAACATTCATTGTGGGCCACAGACTGCACGTGGGCCTCGAGTTTGACATGCTGGGTTTTTTTTTAATATTTTTATTTATTTTTCACAGAGAGGAAGGGAGGGGGATAGAGAGTTAGAAATATCGATGAGAGAGAAACATCCATCAGCTGCCTCCTGCACACACACACACACCCCACTGGGAATGTGCCCGCAACCAAAGTACATGCCCTTGACCGGAATCAAACCCGTCCGCAGGTAGCTCAGATGCGAGACTGATGAGGCTGAGCAGGGATGGGGGAGGGGGGTGGAGACAGAGGGGACTCCGGAGGAGCTGGAGGGAGAGGCGTGGAGCCTGAGTCAGGGCTGGGCTGCACAGAGAAGGGGTGCAGAACAGGAAGTGGCCTTGGCCTCCGAGAGCTCACTGATGACGTAGGGAGGGGAGAGAGGCAGCCTGAGGAGCTGGGGGAGCCAGAGCGGGAGCTCCGCACAGGCCCCGCTGACCGTGACCCTCACACTGCAGGTCAGGGGCACCTTGGATCCTATCTAATAGAAGAGTGATATGCAAATTAGCCATATCTCTGATCAAGCCATGCCCACAGCCATACCCATCAGCCAATCAGGAGCAAATTATGCAAATAAACTCCAACTAAGAGGTTGCAGCCACTGAGAGCAGGAGGGAGGCTTGGGTTTCCCCGGCAATGGAGGAAGCCAAGCTTTCCGCCTGCCCTTGCCGGCCTAGGCCTCCACTTAATGCTACAAAGTTTCAATTATAAAAGATACATAATCCCAACAGAAATAGCGGCAGTCACGGAGTTGGAGAGAGCAGAGGCTAGGGTTGCCCAGGTGATGGAGGAAGCCAAGCTTCTGCAGCCTTGGCCGGCCTAGGCCTCCACTCAATGCTACAAAGTTTCAATTATAGGAGGTGAATAAACCCAAACAGAAATGGCTGTTGGACATCCCTGGAGGGGTCCCAGATTGGAGAGGGTGCAGGCTGGGCTGAGGGACAACTCCCCCCCAACCCCATGCATGAATTTCGTGCACCGGGCCTCTAGTATCTATATAAAAGCCTAAGCCACCAGCCAACCGAATGACCAGTCTCCATGATGTGCACTGGCTCTGGGGTGAAGTTCTCCCTGGCAGCTTCCTGAAGGGGAGCAAGGCGAAGGCTCCAGCCTGTAGTGGGAGCGACAGGAAAGGAGCTCGGATCCTGGGTGCCCGGGAAACCCACAGGTCCCAGCATGAGTCCCCTTTCACTGCCTGTGGTTTCCACGCGACACTGTCGCCCAAAGACACCCCGTGTGCCGAAAGCGTGGTCCAGGCCCTGCCCTGCTCACCGAGTGCACTGTGCACCACGGGGGTCCCGGTCCTCGGTGCACCTGCCTCCTGCTGGTGACTGACACCACACACTGCTGCGTCTGCTGGTGCCTTTCCTCCTCAGCTCGCCCCTTCCTCTCCGCCCCCCGCCCCCTGGCTGTGCAGCAGTAGCTTCAGAAAGGGGTCGGGGATGATGGGACACAGGCTGTTGGGTCAGGGGGACTGTGTCCTTCGGCTGCCGCAGCGCAGAGGCCAGCAGTGACCAGCCACGGTCAGCGCCCATGGAGAGGGGGGCAAACAGCACGTGGAGCTGTGTCTTGAGTGGGGAGCCCAGGGCTGCTCGCGGGCAGGGCTGGAGGTAAAGGGGGCGCTTTCCACAATGCCCTGGCCCCTCCTCTGTGACCTGGGGGCCGGCTGAGGGCTGGAGGGGCAGGAAGGCTGCCTGCCTGGCATGGGGGGAGAGGAAGGGTTGGAGGGGGAGGGTCAGACAATCCCCTTGGAGCTCAGAAGAGTCATGGTGCTGTCACAGAAAGGGGGGGGGTGACAGAGCCCAGCCCAGCACCCAACACCCCCTGTGCCCCTCGGTAGAGGCACGCTCCTATCCCCCCCCCCTTCCAGCACCGAGGAGCTCCGAGGTCACAACTCCCCTTTCCACAGGGCAGGACCCTCTTCCGGGCCTGGAGCCGGGCACCGGCTGTGTCCCTGCAGGTGTCCTGAGAGAGCCGACACCCCCTCTGGGTTTCCTGGGCTCCTCAGACAGCGGCTGGGCCTCACACTGTTTTCAATGGTCCCGATCCCTGTCCACCCTGATGGGGGCTCTCCCGCTGTCCCCCCAGACAGCCAGTTGGGCAAACACAGAGACAAGAGGAAAGGCTCCCTGGACATCAGGAGTGTCACCTCCCGAGCCAGCGTGAGGACGCTCAGCTCCCGAGCCAGCGTGAGGAGTGTCAGCTCCCGAGCCAGCGACCGTAGGTCCCCCACCGGGAGGGGAGCCCCTGGTGCTGCACCGAGGACCTGGTGCCTCCCCGCCTCCCCCACCAGTGACCTGTCACTGCCCTCCCCGCCTCACCCCCTCCAGCGACCTGTCACTCCCCTCCCCGCCTCACCCCCTCCAGCGACCTGTCACTCCCCTCCCCGCCTCACCCCCCCAGCAACCTGTCACTGCCCTCCCCGCCTCACCCCCCCAGCGACCTGTCACTCCCCTCCCCTCTCCACCCCCCTCCCAGCAAATTGTCACTGCCCACACATCCTCACCCCCCTCCCACCGACCTGTCACTTCCCTCCCCTCCTCACCCCCCCAGCGACCTGTCACTGCCCTCCCCTCTTCACTCCCCAGCAACTTGTCACTGTCCTCCCCGCCACACCCCCCAGAGACCTGTCACTGCCACCACTCCTCACCTCCCAGCGACCTGTCACTGCCGTCCACTCCCCACCCCCACAGCGACCTATCACTCCCCTCTCCTCCTCACCCCCCAGCGACCTGTCACTGCCCTCCCCTCCTCACCCCCCAAGCGACCTGTCACCCCTCTCCCCTCCTCACCCCTCCCAGCCACCTGTCACTCCCCTCCCCTCCTCACCCCCCAGCGAAGTTAGACGTGCTGTCGGGCCAAGTGAGCCTTGTGCGTGGACCCGCCGGGGCAGCGCTGGTCGTTAGGATGGGAAGGAAAGAAGCTCAGCGACTGGCAGTCTGCTCCCCCCCCCCACCATGCAGCTGGGCACAGAGGCCTTGGGGAGGGGGCACGGGGAGGACATGGGCCCAAGACAGGCGCCCGAGCTGTGCCGCCCTCACCTCTGCCCATGGCTCTCCCCGCAGTGGCCAGCCAGAGACGCCACTCCTCCCTGGCCCGCATCCATTCCATCACCTTCGAGGCGCCCATCACCAAGGTGAGGAGTCCGCAGTTTCTTCCCGTGAGGACCGGGGGCCGGGGCAGCCACAGCGCCCTCTAGAGCCGGAGCACTGGCTCTGGAGGGCGGACCTGGGTGGGTCCTGGCCGCTGCCCCCCTGTCTGAAGGTTGTCACCTCATGCGTCCCCTTCCCCCGCCGCAGGTGATGAACATCATCAGCGCCGCCCAGGAGAACAGCTCGGTGCCTGTGATGGAAGCCTTAGACCGCGTCCTGGAGATCCTGAGGACCTCGGAGCTGTACTCGCCGCAGTTCCAGAAAAAGGACGAGGACCCTCACGCCAACGACCTCCTTGGGGGCCTGATGTCTGTAAGTCCCAGGGCCGCCTCCGCCCGGGCTGCGTTTCTGCCTAAAGCCCCTGCGAGCAATTTACTTGCCGTGTTTTGCGGCGTAGACGACGACTTTTTAACCCAGGAAAATCTAAAGCCAGGGCGTCTTACACGCCGTGTAAAATACCGCAGCCTGCGGTTAGCATGGGCGCTGCTCACTCCAGACTCTTGCCCGGCACTTGCTCTCTCTCTGTTGTTTGTTATCTCCCCCTCTTGTCATCATCCTTTCCAGTCGCCTCATACGCCGGAAAATACGTTAAATATAATGTAATTGTTTTTAAGGTTTTGAAAACAGGCAGAAAGAAAGAGAAAAGCTTGATGCTACAGAGAAACAGAGGCCCCAGTGGGTGGGCCTGGTTTCCCTCGACTTCCTGCCCAGTCTGGGGGGACTTCCTGCCCAGTCTGGAGGGACTGCCTGCCCAGTCTGGTGGGACTTCCTGCCCAGTCTGGGGGGACTTCCTGTCTGCCCAGTCTGGGGGGACTTCTTGCCCAGTCTGGGGGGACTTCCTGCCCAGTCTGGGGGGACTTCCTGTCTGCCCAGTCTGGGGGGACTTCTTGCCCAGTCTGGGGGGACTTCCTGCCCAGTCTGGGGGGACTTCCTGCCCAGTCTGGAGGGACTGCCTGCCCAGTCTGGGGGGACTTCCTGCCCAGTCTGGGGGGACTTCCTATCTGCCCAGTCTGGGGGGACTTCCTGCCCAGTCTGGAGGGACTGCCTGCCCAGTCTGGTGGGACTTCCTGCCCAGTCTGGGGGGACTTCCTGCCCAGTCTGGGGGGACTTCCTGCCCAGTCTGGGGGGGCTTCCTGCCTGCCCAGTCTGGGGGGACTTCCTGCCCAGTCTGGGGGGGCTTCCTGCCTGCCCAGTCTGGGGGGACTTCCTGCCCAGTCTGGGGGGACTTCCTGCCCAGTCTGGAGGGACTGCCTGCCCAGTCTGGGGGGACTTCCTGCCCAGTCTGGGGGGACTTCCTGCCTGCCCGGTCTGGAGGGACTTCCTGCCCAGTCTGGGGGGACTTCCTGCCCAGTCTGGGGGGACTGCCTGCCCAGTCTGGGGGGACTTCCTGCCCAGTCTGGGGGGACTTCCTGCTTGCCCAGTCTGGGGGGATTGCCTGCCCAGTCTGGGGGGACTTACTGCCCAGTCTGGGGGCGTCCCGGGGAAAGGAACGGCCTGGTGCGGGGGCTCTCCCCCGGCCTGGCTCGGAGAGAGGTGTCACATGGGAAGAATAGCTGTGTTGGAAACAGCTCAGCCCAGCGCTCTGCGATCTGTGTGTTGGTCAGAAATAAAACTCACAGCTCCTGCCTTCTGAAGTCACTTGGACCTTAAACATTAGGCTTTGGGCAGGTTCTGGTAACCGCCCACTGCCCCATTTTTTAAAAAAATATTTTTTAGTGATTTTTTACAGAGAGGAAGGGAGAGGGATAGAGAGTTAGAAACATCGATGAGAGAGAAACACCAATCAGCTGCCTCCTGCACACCCCCACCTGGGGATGTGCCCGCAACCAGGGTACATGCCCTTGACTGGAATCGAACCCAGGACCTTTCAGGCCGACGCTCTACCCACTGAGGCACACCGGTTTTGGCTCCAGCCCCATTTTTATGATGTCAGGACTGCAGAGAGCAAGGTCCCTGTGCTGGGAATGTGTGCTGAGACTGATGTCTAACATGGGCCTAGCCTATTGCCAGAGGCACCCCCTGCCTGTGGGGAGGGGGCCGGGACACAGGATGGGGTGGGAGAGAGGCCCGCAGGATGGGGGCAGGGGGCTGCCACAGGCTCTGCTGGGCTGAGTCAGGTGCTTAGAGGGCCAGAAAGATTCTCGCTTTTTCCAGCGGACACAGAAGCCTGGTGTCTGTTAGGGTGAGGAGGATGAGGACGGGGAAATGGTGGGGAAGAGGGGCGTCGTCCCTCAGAAACCAAACTGCCTGGAGTGCCCACAGGAATGCCGAGTCCGGGGTTTCCCAGGCTGCCCAGTGCCAGGCAGATGGGAGGGACGGGCCGCGGGGGTGCGTGGGGGGTGTCTGCCCCCCGGGAACAGCTGTCTGGGGGCGCCAGGAAGTCAAGAGCAGCTGTGACTTCTCTCTCTCTCTCTCTCTCTCTCTCTTTCCCTTGATTTTTACCAGCGTGGTTTTCGAAGACTGACTGGGGACGAGTACACTCTTCCAGCAAAAAGTGAGTTTTCCTTCTTCCCATCACAGTCACGGTTAAATGATGAAAGTTAGTTTTTGCTGTGGGGCGACTGCCACGGCCAGTTCCAAAGGGCCCGGGGGCGGCTGCGTTGGCGAGAAGCACGGCTCTCCCGAGCCACCGTGCACGCGGGGACCCCACACTACGGCCGCCCGTCCGGGTGCAGCCGTCCCGTCACAGGGTCTGACCCGTACATTTCAATCGTTTTAAAGCCCCAGGCCGGCTCTTGGGGTCGTGTCTGGGACGGGAGGTCGCAGCGGACTGTGAGTGACCCTGCTGCCTGCTCCTTGTCTCTAACTCACCTCCTGCCGGACGGAGCGCGGTCCTGTCTAGCGGAGGCAGATGGGACGGCTCAGCTCCTGTGTCACCAAGTCCACAAGAATTACTCCTTTACGGTTCTGGTCCTCAAATGGATGTATGCGAGTCTTTAGGTCTCGATCTGGAAGCTGAAGTAACTCCCCTATTGTTTTAAGCAAGCAAGCAGGATCAAAATTCAAACAGCAGTTTTATCCGAGATGAAGGCTACCATGTTTCGTTTTTTCCGGTAGCTCTCCTCCTCTGTAAGGCGCTTCTCGGCTTGTCCTAAAAGCCGGAACCACAGCCCTGAGCCGCACAGCACCCGCAGAAGTGGTCGCGCGTACAGCCCCTAACCCGCCCCCCGCCCCCTCTCCCCAGGCCTGCAGCAGGTCCCAAGCAGCCTGGCCACCAGCGTGTCCCTTCACGACATCCCGCCGCGGATCGCTCAGGCCATCGAGAACGAGGACCAGTGGGACTTCGACATCTTTGAGCTGGAGGCTGCCACCCAGAAACGGTGAGCCCACGCGGTGCGCGGTGCTCAGAGCGGGAAAGCCCCGGGGAGCGGGTTTGGCAGAGTGGGTGCCCGTGTCCCTGGGCCCTGCCTCCACGAGGGGTCTGGTCACGACCCCTGAGGAGACAGCAGACTCGGAAGCAGGAGTTGGAGCCGGTGGCCGACTTCTCCAGTAGCAAGTGTTTTTCTGAAAAAATGCAGGCGTTGGTTTCTCCTGTGGGTGGTGATCTGTTGGGGTCCCAGCAGAGACCCCACTCAGAGCCTAGAACCCAAATGACAGATAGACCAGCACACGTGGAGGACAGCCAGCCTGGGCTCGGCTGCTGTGGGGGTGACAGGCATGGTGACTGGTGTGCTGGCAGACTGGAGAGGGGGTCTGCCTGCGCCCCCTGGGAGGGGGCTGTTAACCCCCCGGGTGGACTGGGCACACGGGGGCGGAGGGTCACGCAGCAGGGACTGGCTGGGCCGTCCTGCAGGAGGGGGCAGGGCAGTCAGGAGGTGCCCTCCCTTGAAGACAGCGTCAGGCGGCACCCGATCTGGGGGTGCTGTCCCCAGGGGAGGCATGCTCTCTTGGAGACCCCAGGAGACAGCGTCAGGCGGCACCCGATCTGGGGGTGCTGTCCCCGGGCAGACCCGCCTGCCGGTGCTCACGTTCACTGAAAGGCACCGCGGGTACATCCTCCTCCCATGTCCCCGCCGTGGCTCAGCCCGTGGGGAAGGAAGCCACGCAGACAGCTCTCCAGGCTCCTGGCTGACACTCTAGAGCTGGCTCAGGCAGGTCAGCTCTGGACCTGCCAGCCGATCGCCTCTGGGCGCTGCCTCCACCAAGCCCCGTTTCTTCACCTTCGAACCAAAAGCCGGGTCACGGATCGGCCGTTCCTCTCCTTCTAAGGAGAGCCTCCTCATGTACAGCCTTTGTCCCCCTTCCGAGTGTCCAGACCAGCGGAGGACAGCAACTGTCCGGCTCTTGTGGAGTCACTGGGAACGGTTACACATTCAGGCAGGACACCCAGCCATAAGGGAATGGCAGGTTCACTGCGGCACCCGCTGGGCTGGGCTGCAGACACCTGGTTCTGAGGAGCCGAGGGCAGCAGATATCTGAGCCCCCGCCAGCCTGGGCGGCTCTCAGGAGGCGGCTCTCGGCCTTGCCTCTGCCGTCCAGCTCGGGCTTGCTGTGCGGGGTCCTGCACTGACCGTTTCTCCTTACAGGCCTTTGATCTTCCTCGGTCTCAAGATCTTCGCTCGCTTCGGGGTGTGCGAATTCCTGAAGTGCTCGGAGGAGACGCTGCGGCTGTGGCTGCAGACCATGGAGGCCCATTACCACGCCGACAACCCTTACCACAACTCCACGCACGCCGCCGACGTGCTGCACGCCACTGCCTACTTCCTGTGCCAGGACAGGATCAAGGTGCGTTGTGTGCCGTCCCCCCCGCTCCGTGCGGGGGCTGCTCGGGAGTGACCCGCGTGCAACCCGGCCCGGGAAGGCTGCGGCCACGGGGCCCGCGTGGTGGCCCTGGGCGGTCACCGTGTCTGCCCCGTTCGTGGCCCGGCTGTGCCACAGACATGAGGACGGCTGGTCCCGGGGGAGAGGCAGCAGAGCAGGAGGGGCTGTGATCCACTGCGTTTGGGCAGGTCCTTAGCTCGTGTGACAGTCCAGTAACGTCCCCCAAATGACACGCACAGATACGCCTGTCACAGCAGCGACTGGGAAACCAGGTTTGTCAGCGAGACGCTGTTCTCAGAACCCCGAGCTCCTTCACCTTGGAGGAGGAGGGTGGGAAGAGAACCACACAGAGTCCTCGCTCGGTGCGTTTTCTAAGCGGTCTCTCACGTCAAAACCGCTGGGGCTCAGTGGATAGAGCGTCAGACTGCGGACTAAAGGGTCCCGGGTTCGATTCTGGTCAAGGGCATGGACCTTAGCTGCAGGCACATCTCCAGTGGGGGGTGTGCAGGAGGCAGCTGACGGATGTTTCTCTCTCATCGATGTTTCTGACTTTGTGTCCCTCTCCCTTCCTCTCTGTGAAAAATCAAAAAAAAAATTTTTTTTAAATCCATCAGTAGCCCTGGCCACACAGCTCCGTTGATTGGAGCGTTGTCTGAATCCGCCAAGACTGCAGGTTCAGTCCCTGGCAGGACACATACAAGAGTCAATCAATGAGCCCTGGCTGGTGTTGTTCAGTGGATAGAGCGTCGGCCTGCGGACTGAAAGGTCCCGGGTTCGATTCCGGTCAGGGGCATGTACCCTGGCTGCGGGCACATCCCCAGTGGGGGGGGGGGGGTGCAGGAGGCAGCTGATGGATGTTTCTCTCTCATCCATGTTTCTGGCTCTCCCTCTCCCTTCCTCTCTGTGAAAATCAATAAAGATCGATCAGTAAATGAAAGGTCTCTCACTTCCAGCAAACGCTAGACGTGGTGGACGAGGCCGCCGCCCTCATCGCGGCCACCGTGCACGACCTGGACCACCCGGGCAGGACCAACCCGTTCCTGTGCAACTCGGGCAGCGCGCTGGCCGTGCTCTACAACGACTGCGCCGTGCTGGAGAGCCACCACGCCGCCCTGGCCTTCCAGCTCACCGCCAGCGACAGCAAGACCAACATCTTCAAGAACGTCGAGAGGTGGGCGCCTCTCCGCCCCCTGGAGGGCCGGGTCTCCGTCTGGACATTTTCTTCTCTTTTTAAAAAAACGCATGTTTTTGGCTTTGTTTGTTTGTGTTTTACCGAGAGGAAGGGAGAGGGAGGGAGCCACAGACATCGAGGAGAGAGAAACATCCATCAGCTGCCTCCTGCACCCCTCCCACTGGGGATGTGCCCGCAACCGAGGTCCATGCCCTTGACTGGAATCGAACCCGGGTCCCTTCAGTCCGCAGGCCGATGCTCTATCCACTGAGCCATTCCGGTTTCCGCACTTTTAGGACATTTTCATCCTCTTCTCACAATATCACTCAGCCTGGTCCATTTGGCTTAGTGCACAGAGTGTCGGCCTGTGGACTGAAGGGTCCCGGGTTTGAGTCCAGTCAAGGGCATGTACTTCAGTTGTAGGCTCCTCCTCAGCCCAGGCCTTGATCAGGGTTCATGCTGGAGGCAACCAATTGATGTGTTTCTCTCTCTGTCTTTCCCTCTCTCTCCCATTCACCCTAAAAGTCAATGAGAAAATATTGAATGAGGATTAAAATAAACAAATGAAAATATCACACTCATTAGCAGTTGCTCCTCACTCACCAGCCCTCCAGCCCAAGGCCAATGCTGATGGGTCCCGGCTCCGTGGATCAGCCGGTTGTGGCCAGTCAGTGAACGGAAGCACACACTGCGTGGGCTTTGTGGCTGCTTCTGCCGCTCAGCACAGCCGCTTTGTATCCCGACACTTGACAAGGAAGGAGAAGGCTGACATCTTGGAGCCTTTAGACGTTCAGAGCGCCTGTCCCCTGCCTGGGCCACTCCCTCCTCCAGCCATGTCTCCTGGGTTCGGTCCATGCATTACTTCCCTGGCCCCTCACACTTAGTCCTCAGTCCCAAGTCCCTTTTTGGGCGCTCACCACATTTTTTATTGCTTGTCTGATTCAATTCTTTTTAAAAGTTTTTATTGACTGACTAGATTGAAAATTCATGCACTCGAGGGAAGGGGCGTGCTCAGCCCAACCGCGCCCTCTCACAGGCTGGGAACCTGGCTCCTCACCGCCCGCCTGCTCACTGCTCCTTAGTGCTGCCTCAGAGGCAGGAGAGGCACTTGCCCGGCTCCTGGCTGAGCGGTGCTCCCCGTGGCAACGCAGCTGAGGAGCAGCTCGTGCGTTGAGCAACTGCCCCCTGGTGGTCAGTTCACATCATAGTGACCTGTCCTTCTGCCGTTCGGCCAATTTCCATATTACCCTTTTATTATATAGGACTAGAGACCTGTTGCAGGAAGATTCCTGCAAGAATAGAGCTTCCTACAGCCTGAGCAAAGATCCCTCCATCTCCACTGCCTCGCACCCTCCCTTCTCCCCACCCCCTAACCCCCACCTCCCCGCTTGCTTACTTCTTCGCAGCTTTGCTCCCTTCTGCAGTGCTTGGCTTTCTTCTACACCATCTTGTGTGTGCAGATATGCAAATTAACCTCCATCTTGGTTGGGTTAATTTGCATGCTCGCTCTGATTGGCTTTGTGGGTGTGGCTTGCGGGTGTAGCAACGGTACGGTCAATTTGCATATTACTCCTTTATTATATAGGCTAGGATTTCAGAGAAATATCCATTTGCTCTCCCACTTGCTGATGCACTCGCTGGTTGATTTTACTGATGGGGGAGCAGATCTGAGCCTTGCACCCAGGATGACGCTCTAACGCTGAGCTCCCCGCAGGGCCGAGCGGATGTCTAAGTCCTGTGAGATCAGGGGGCCCCTTGCTGTCTAGTGACAGGGACTGAACAGCAGAGGGAAGAAGGCGAACATATTCTGTCTGAAATACAGGGGTGGGCAAAGTGAGTTTATTCTTGTATTATTGTATTAGTTCCTGCACATGTTCATTTTGGGTTTTTGAGAAAAGATTTAATGCAGGATTTTATTTTTTTAAAAAAAGAGGGCGAGGAGAGGCTCCTAACTGTACTCAACTGCCTTTTGCCACGCTCAGCATTCCAGAGTGGGTTAAAGTGGGTTTTGCTCAGTTACCTGTGTGCACGGGTCCGTCACCCCGGGAACGTCCACGGGCCCCGATGGCCGCCCGCTCGGGGAAAGGAGCAGAGTGACTGGAGGACAGGGGCAGCGTGCGCGTTTCACTTCACACTGCACCGTCTGGGTTTTAATTTATGGTTTGCGTCCTCAAAAAGTAGAAACGTGGAGGTAATTAGAAGCCGGTGCGGGGAAGAGGCGTGCGCGAGTGTGGGCACATCCTTCATAACCACAGGCTCGGGGTTCGCTGAGACCCGGCTCCGCTCATCCCGCTACGTGCTCCCTCTGTTCTGGGCCCCGGGGCCCGCTGGAGGACCACGTCAAGGACGTGCCTCTGGATGGTCTTGCCTTAAGCTTCCGATTTTAGCTTCCGTTGGGGTTTCCCTTGCTAATGATCAGGGTGCTGGCCTGTGACTTGCCCAGCGCTGTCAGTACTCCAGCCCCAGGGGACACGCGTGCGGGTCATAGACCGGTGTCGGGGTCCCTGCTGTCTGGTCTGGGGGTGTGACCGGTAGTGGCCTCTCGTTTGTGTCTGAACCAGGAATGACTACCGGGTGCTGCGCCAGGGCATCATCGACATGGTCTTGGCCACGGAGATGACAAAGCACTTTGAGCATGTCAACAAGTTTGTCACCAGAGTCATCAAGCCCTTGGTGGAGCTGGAGGAGGGTGAGGTGAGGGGGCCGGCTTTCGGGGACCTGGGCGGGGCTCCTCCCGTGTGGTTGGCTCTGTCCTCATGGTGGATGTAGATTTCACAAAAAGCACCGATTCTTTCCTAGATCCTCTCTCTCCAAGCCCCCGTCTGCTCACCGCCTTGCTCTATGCAAAAAGCTACCAGCCTTTCCCACCCAGCACTCCATCCTGTGAGGCCAGGACCCCTCTACCTCTGCGCCCGTTTCTCCGGCTTATTCCCTGCTCACGTCCTGTCGAGGACCCGCTCCCTTCCCCAGTCTCCCTGTCTGTCAGGATGCAGCCGCCCCTGCCCGGCCCCCAGGACAGAGCTGGCTGGGCCTGTACCTGGTCCCCGCCTGCCCCCTGCCGCCTCGGAGAAACCCCAGACGGCGCCTCGTGCCCACAACGGGGCGGGCCGGCTGTGATCGCTCCTAATGTCGCATCCAGGAAAGCAGCCCGGACCCTGACGCCATCCAGACCATGCTGCGGGCCCCGGAGAGCCGGACTCTGATCAAACGGATAATGATCAAGTGCGCGGACGTGTCCAACCCCTGCCGTCCGCTGGAGCAGTGCATCGAGTGGGCCGCGCGCATCACAGAGGAGTACTTCTCCCAGGTCAGCTGTGCCTCTGCACCTCCATGGCCGCTCCCCTGGGGCGGGAGCCGTCTGTGGGGGTGGCACTAGATTCGCTCTCAGCATCAGTCTCAGTGCTGAGAGCACAGGTTACACACACACCCTTTGCTCGGCCACTGGCTTGCCTCCGCACCGGGGAGCCGTCCCTCTGGGGGGCGACACCCTCCTGCTCCCGCTAACGGCGTGAGGGCCTCGCTGTCGGTGTTGAGGCCCCGAGGTCCTGAACAAGGTCCCAGGTCATCAGGACCGACCTTACCTGGTGCCAAGGGCCATGCCACTCCTCATAGGCCTGCGGCCGCTGGGCCCAGCCCAGCCCTGCACTCAGGAAGTATCTTCGGGATGTCCCGGCGTAGAGCGTAAACAACTCCATTTCTCCCAGCAGCTCAGTGCAGGGGAGAGCAGAGAGGGTTCATGGAACAAAAACATCCAAATACTGAGTCCTCAGTTCTACACCCTCTGTGTTAAACCCCCTCTCTTTTAGGAAGAACACAAAATTCCTTAATCTGACCACTGTTCTAGCATGCAACAGCCAAACCACACGGCCGTGCCCGTCCCTGTATTTCTCTGTCCCTCCTGACACTCTGGTCCTCCTGGTCCTCAGGCCCCTCTCCTCCCTCCGGTCAGTGCGCGCTGGTCTCCTCACCCAGGAGCCACTTTCTCCTGATCCAGCCCGTCATCCCATCAGCACCAACAGCTCCGTGTTCTGTCCGGCCCTGGCCTATTCTGTCCGGCCCCGGCCTGTTCTGTCTGACCCTGGCCTGTTCTGTCTGACCCTGGCCTGTTCTGTCTGTCTGACCCTGGCCTGTTCTGTCTGACCCTGGCCTGTTCTGTCCGACCCCAACGTGTTCTGTCTGTCTGACCCTGGCCTGTTCTGTCTGACCCTGGTGAATTCTGTCCGGCCCGGCATGTTCTGTCTGACCCTGGTGAATTCTGTCCGGCTCTGGCCTGTTCTGTCTGTCTGACCCTGGTGAATTCTGTCTGACCCTGGCCTGTTCTGTCCGACCCCAACGTGTTCTGTCTGTCTGACCCTGGCCTGTTCTGTCTGACCCTGGTGAATTCTGTCCGGCCCCGGCCTGTTCTGTCTGTATACCCTGGTGAATTCTGTCCGGCCCTGGCCTGTTCTGTCTGTCTGACCCTGGTGAATTCTGTCCGGCCCTGGCCTGTTCTGTCTGTCTGACCCTGGTGAATTCTATCCGGCCCCAGCCTGTTCTGTCTGACCCTGGTGAATTCTGTCCGGCCCTGGCCTGTTCTGTCTGTCTGACCCTGATGAATTCTGTCCGGCCCCGGCCTGTTCTGTCTGTCTGACCCTGGTGAATTCTGTCCGGCCCTGGCCTGTTCTGTCTGTCTGACCCTGATGAATTCTGTCCGGCCCCGGCCTGTTCTGTCTGTCTGACCCTGGTGAATTCTGTCCGGCCCTAGCCTGTTCTGTCTCTCTGACCCTGGTGAATTCTGTCCGGCCCCGGCCTGTTCTGTCTGTCTGACCCTGGTGAATTCTGTCCGGCCCCGGCCTGTTCTGTCCGGCCCCGGCCTGTTCTGTCTGACCCTGGTGAATTCTGTCCAGCCCCGGTGGCAGGAGCAGGGAAGGACTGATATTGGAAACTGCCGGCCTGTGCAGTGACGCGTAGCCTCCCTCACCGCTCGCCCACAGCAGCACCCAGCCCTGCCAGCTCCGTGCCTGCTAAGCGCCCTGCACAAGGGCACCATTTTGCCTGTCGGAGGGGTGTCAGCGTGGTCTTCCCGCCCGCGTGCTGCCCAGGCTGGCCATGTAGGGGCGCTCTGTGGTGTCCTCCCAAGGACACGTGGCTGCACGGGAGGCGCCTGACCCCGAGCCGACATTCGCTCTGCTTCACTGCACGGATCTCAGGGCGTGCAGAATCTTCCCCAATAAGAGAGCGTGGCCGGAGATGAGACCAGCCCCCAGCCCCTGTGCTGTGAGGGGCTGTCTCTCTCCCCTGTGCCCTGTGGCTGGGGCAGGGGGGCAGCTAGGGGGCGCAGGTGCCATCGGAATCTTCACTGAGGAGCATGGGCAAGAGGCATCCAGGACTGAGAAGGGGGGGGGTGTCCTGAGGCCCCCGTGGCCTGGAGCAGGCCCCGCTGGGAACAGCTGGCAGCTGGTACTCCCAGGGGCTCTCACCACTCGCCCCCTGGGCTCTGGGGGAAGGGGGCAGGCACTGGGATATGTGTTTCCGCTCTGCAGACCGACGAGGAGAAGCAGCTAAACTTGCCTGTGGTGATGCCAGCTTTCGACCGGAACACCTGCAGCATCCCCAAGTCCCAGATCTCCTTCATCGACTACTTCATCACTGACATGTTCGACGCCTGGGACGGTGAGCGCTCCGGGGGCTCGAGACCACACGCTGGGTCCGCGTGTGCCTCCAGTGTGCTCGGGGCTTAGACTGTCCAGAAAGACGAGATGTACAAGCTATCGCCCAGGGCATTTTGTGCACATCCTCGTTAACTGCCCCCCCGGGGGAGGGTAATACCCGTTTCAAAGACTTGAACTGGGGCCACACAGTGCATGGCAGAGAAACAGATTCACCACCACGAACACTGACTCCACCCCCACGGTGCTCCCGGGCTGTGCTCCCAGCCGGGTCCCTGGCAGAGGCACAGCCTTTCCCCAAGGGGGCCCGTTGGGGAGGTTTCGCAGCAAAGAGGACCCACTAAGAACCCCCCCAACCTGGTCCACTCGCCACGGGGCTGACTTGGCGGGGCTGGAGGGCAGGCAGATGTGTCTGCAATGCAAGGAGTGGGAACACCCACGGGAGAGGTACTCACAGCCTGCTGTCTCCTGGCAACGCCATAAGGGGGCTCTCGAAGCTCTGTCCTGACACCCAGCCCCAAAGGTACTGATTAGGGGAGCTAAGCCGAGTTGTCAGAGTTGTCAGCAGAGCAAGGCCTGAGTGCAGGTCCTGCCTTCAGTTCCCCTGGGCTCTGAGCGCTCTGCAGGTGCCAGTCCCAGCCCCTCCCTCCGAGCGCACTCTCCTGAGGGAAGCCCAGACCCCTGCCCCGAGGCTGTGCAACCTCACGCTCCCCTCTCTCCTCAGACTTTGTGGACCTGCAGGAGTTACTGCAGCATCTAGACAGCAACTTCAAATACTGGAAAGAACTCGATGAGAAGAACCTGCGGGGCCTCCGGCCGCCTCCAGAGCCAGAGTAGTAAGTACGTGAGCCCTCTTCCTGGGGTTTTAATGTTTTTATTGATTTCAGGGAGAGAAACATCAATATAAGAGAATATCATGGACCCAATGCCTCCTGCACGCCCCACACTGGGGATCAAGCCCACAACCCAGGCCTGTGCCCGGGAATCGAACCCTGACCTCCTGATTCACAGGTCGATGACCCCTGGGCCACGCAGTGTTACACAGAATAGAAAAGGAGGCAATTGGGTGGTCAGTGTGAGCCACGCTTTGTAGCCAACACTGACCTCAGACTCAGGGTAGGTTTTTAGTTTGCTGTGCAGAGGGTTTCCACGTTCACCCCCTCCCACATCTCTGCCACCTTGATCCTCACTGCTGTCATCAGCAAAGTGTGGGTTAGTGGGGGGGAGGGAGGTCAGGTGCCGAAGGTTGTGGTGAAAAGGGGTGCAGGTGGTAAAGTTGGTTCCGTCAGGATGGAGGTGAAAATGGTGAGTCTCAAGGTGCTAACATCATCGTGAAGGTCAAGTTGAAAGCAGCAAAGGTAAAGGAGATGAGGGGTCAAATGTGGTCAAGGCTGCAATAGTGAAGGAGGTGAGTGATGAAGATCAAGTTGAAAATGGAAAAGTTCAGTTGAGGATGAAAGTGGGGGAGTAAAGGTGGTGAAGTTCAAAATGAGGGCAATATGGTGAATGTGGTGCAGGTCAGGGTGAAGGAAGAAGGCGGTAGTGACGTCGAAAATGAGGCTGAAGGTGGGATGGGTGAAGATACAGGACGTGAATGTGATGTTGGAGGTGGCAGCCGTGGATAAGGTGGTGCAGGTCAAGGCAAAAGAGGCAAAGGAGGTGACTCTCCAGGGGCAGGTGGTGAGGGTGAACTTGGCAGCAGCGAAGGAGGCGGATGAAGGTCTATGAGAAGTGGCCACTGTGAAAATGTGGGGGGTAGAAATGGCAAGGAGAAGGTGGTAAGGTTAAGTTCAAACTGCAGGCAAAAGTGGTGAAAGTCAAGTGCAGCAAAAGTTGCCATGGAGAAGTAACAGTGAAGGCAGTGTCCATAGGAAGGCTGCAGCAGTGAAGGGGGTGAGTGGAAGGGAAGGTGGGGGAGAAGACAGTGAAGATCACACAGCAGGTGGACAAGAAAAAAGGCGTGAATATGAAGTTCAAAGTGAGGATGAAGGTGGTGAAAACAGTAAAATTTGGTGGAAAGTGACGGTGGTGACATGATCCAGGTGGAGAGTGTACTTGGAGGTGAAGGTACAGGTGGCAAAGGCAGGTTGCCACAGGGAAGGAATTCCGTGGAGGTGGTGCTGCTCAGGATGAAAGGTGAATATGTGAAGTTCAAAGGGAGGTGAAGATGCTGAAGGTGAACGTGCTGAAGGGTCAAGTGCAGATGGTAAAATGGTAAGGAAGGTGGTGATGGAGCAGGTGTTGAAAGAGAATGTGGTGAAGTGGATATGCAAAGAGGAAAGCAGTAAAGGAGACAGTGGAAGGAAGGTGAAGGGGATTAGTGGTGCAGTAGGTGGATGAAGGTGGTGCGGATCAGGAGTGCATAAGTTCAGAGTGAGAGTAAGGATGGTGAAGGCATGAACATCAAGGTGAAGATGTGTTGAACGGGCTGAAAGAGAGGAATGTTTCTGTTGAGTGGGGGAAGGCAGGGTGAATGGGTGAAGATGGGTTAAAAGGGAAGAAAGGGAGGAAGGTTTCTGTTGAGTGGGGGAAGGTAAGGTGGTCTGGGTAAAGATGTGTTGCAGGGTATGAAAGGGGGGAATTTTTCTCTTGAGTGTGGGAAGGTACAGTGATCAGGGTAAAGATGTGTTGGAGGGGATGAAAGGGAAGAAGGTAGGAATGTTTCCGATGAGTGGGGTAAGGTTCTGTGATCTGGGTGAAGATGTGTTGAAGGGAATGAAAGGGGGAAATGTGTCTGTTCAGTGGGTGAAGGCACAGTGATCTGGGTGCACATGTGTTGGGGGGGATGAAAGGGAAGAAGGGAGGGAATGTTTCTGTAGAGTGGGGAAAGGAAGGGTAATCTGGGTGAAGATGTGTTGAAAGGGAAGAAGGATGGTATGACTCTGTTGAGTGGGGGAAGGCCCGGTATTCTGGCTGAACTTTTGTAGGTTTAAAGTGGGGAATGTTTCCATTGAGTGTGGGAAGGTAAGGTGGTCTGGGTGAATATGTGTTGGAGGGGATAAACGGGAAGAAGGGAGTGAATATCTCTGTTGAGTGGGAGAAGGTGCAGTGATCTGGGTGAAGATGTGTTAAAGGGGATGAAAGAGGGGAATGTTTCTGTTGACTGTGGGAAGGTTCTCTGATCTGGTTGAAGATGTGTTGGCGGCTATAAAAGGGGGAATGTTTTTGTTGAGTCAGGGAAAGCACGGTGATCTGGATGAAGATGTGTTGGAGGAGATAAAAAGGAAGAAGGGAGTGAATTTTTCTGTTGAGTGATGGAAGGCACGGTGATCAGGGTGAAGATGTGTTGGAGGGGATGAAAGGGAAGAAGGGAGGAATGATTCTGTTGAGTGGGGTAAGGTTCTGTGATCTGGGTGAAGATGTGTTGAAAGGAATGAAAGGGTGAAATGTTTCTGTAGAATGGGAGAAGGCACAGTGACCTCGGTGCAGATGTGTTGGTGGGGCTGAAAGGGGGTATGTTTCTGTTGAGTGGGAGAAGGTACGGTGATCTCGGTGAAGATGTGTTGGAGGCTATGAAAGGGGGAATATTTTTCTTGAGTCGGGAAGGCACGGTGATCTGAGTGAAGATGTGTTGGAGGGGATAAAAGGGAAGAAGGGAGGAATGATTCTGTTGAGTGGGGTAAGGTTCTGTTATCTGGATGAAGATGTGCTGAAGGGAATGTATGGGAGAAATGTTTCTGTTGAATGGGAGAAGGCACAGTGACCTCGGTGCAGATGTGTTGGAGGGGCTGAAAGGGGGTATATTTCTGTTGAGTGGGAGAAGGTACGATGATCTGGGTGAAGATTTGTTGAAAG
This sequence comes from Antrozous pallidus, assembly GCA_027563665.1. Lineage (NCBI taxonomy): Eukaryota > Metazoa > Chordata > Mammalia > Chiroptera > Vespertilionidae > Antrozous > Antrozous pallidus. The sequence goes on along the minus strand of JAOAOB010000057.1, from coordinate 12,455 downwards.
GGAAGAAAGAGGAAATGTTTGTGTTAATTGCGGGAACACCTGGTGTTCTAGGTGAAGATGTGTTGGAGGGGATGAAAGTGAAGAAGGGAGGGAATCTTTCTGTTGAGTGGGGGATGGTGATCTCGGTGAAGATGTGTTGCAGGTGAGGAAAGGGAAAAAGGTGGAAATGTTTCTGTACAATGGGGGAAGGAATGGTGATCTGGGTGAATATGTGTTGAAGGGGATGAAAGAGGGGAATGTCTCTGTTGAGTGGGAGAAGGAGCGGTGATCTGGGTGAATGTGTGTTAAGGGGGATGAAAGAGGGGAATGTTTCTGTTGACTGTGGGAAGGTTCTCTGATCCGGTTGAGTATGTGTTGGAAGCTATGAAAGTGGGAATGTTTTGTTGAGTCGGGGAAGGCACGGTGATCTGAGTGAAGATGTGTTGGAGGGGATGAAATGAGGGATTGTTTCTGTTGAGTAGGGAAGTTACAGTGACCTAGGTGAAGATGTGTTTGAGGGGATGAAAGGGGGAATGTTTTTGTTGAGTGGGGGAGGGGATTGTGATCTTGCTGAGGATGTGTTGGAGGGGATGAAGGGGGGAATGTTTTTCTTGAGTATTGGAAGAAAAGGTGATCTGGGTGAAGATGTGTTGGAGGGGATGAAATGAAAGAATGGAGGGAACGTTTCTGTTGAGTGGGGAAGGTAGCGTGTTCTGGGTGAAGTTGTGTTGAAAGGGAAGAAGGGATGAAAGTTTCTGTTGAGTTGAGAAAGGCACTGTGATCTGGGTGAAGGTGTGTTGCAGGGGAGGAAAGGGAAAAGGGGGGGAATGTTTCTGTTAACTGTGGGAAGGTTCTCTGATCTGGTTGAGTATGTGTTGGAGGCTATGAAAGGGGGAATGTTTTTGTTGAGTGGGGGAAGGCAGGGTGATCTGAGTGAAGATGTGTTGGAGGGGATGAAAGGAGGGATTGTTTCTGTTGAGTAAGGGAAGGGACGGTGATCTTGATGAAGATGTTTTGGAGGGGTTGAAAGGGGGAATGTTTTTGTTGAGTGGGGGAAGGAAGGGTGATCTGGGTGAAGATGTGTTATAGGGGATGAAGTTAAAGAAGGGAGGGAATGTTTCTGTTGAGTAAGGGAAGGGACGGTGATCTTGCTGAAGATGTTTTGGAGTGGTTGAAAGGGGGAATGTTTTTGTTGAGTGGGGAAGGTAGGGTGTTCTGAGTGAAGTTATGTTGAAAGGGAAGAAGGGATGAAAGTTTCTGTTGAGTTGAGGAAGGCACGGTGAACTGGGTGAAGATGTGTTGGAGGGGATAAAAGGGAAGAAGGGAGTGAATTTTTCTGTTGAGTGAGGGAAGGCACGGTGATCAGGGTGAAGATGTCTTGAAGGGAATGAAAGGGGGAAATGTTTCTGTTGAGTGGGGGAAGGCACAGTGATCTGAGTGCAGATGTGTTGGAGGGGCTCAAAAGGGGGTATATTTCTGTTGAGTGGGAGAAGGTACGGTGATCTGGGTGAAGATGTGTTGGAGGGGATGAAATGAAAGAAGGGAGGGAACGTTTCTGTTGAGTGGGGAAGGTAGGGTGTTCTGGGTGAAGTTGTGTTGAAAGGGAAGAAGGGATGAAAGTTTCTGTTGAGTTGAGGAAGGCACGGTGATCTGTGTGAAGATGTGTTGCAGGGGAGGAAAGGAAAAAAGGGGGGAATGTTTCTGTTCAGTGGGGGAAGGCATGGTGATCTGGGTGAAGATGTGTTGCAGGGAATGAAAGGGGGAAATGTTTCTGTTGAGTCGGGGAAGGCACAGTGATCTGGGTGCAGATGTGTTGGAGGGGATGAAAGGGAAGAAGGGAGAGAATGTTTCTGTAGAGTGGGGGAAGGTAGGATAATCTGGGTGAAGATTTGTTGAAAAGGAAGAAGGATGGTATGATTCTGTTGAGTGGGGGAAAGCATGGTGATCTGGCTGAAGTTTTGTTGAAAGGTTTTAAAGGGGGGAATGTTTCCGTTGAGTGTGGGAAGGTAAGGTGGTCTGCGTGAAGATGTGTTGGAGGGGATAAACGGGAAGAAGGGAGGGAATGTCTCTGTTGAGTGGCACAAGGTGAGGTGATCTGGGTGAAGATGTGTTAAAGGGGATGAAAGAAGGGAATGTTTCTGTTGACTGTGGGAAGGTTCTCTGATCTGGTTGAAGATGTGATGGAGGCTATAAAAGGGGGAATGTTTTTGTTGAGTGCTGAAAGGCATGGTTATCTGGGTGAAGATGTGTTGGAGGGGATAAAAGGGAAGGAGGGAGTGAATTTTTCTGTTGAGTGATGGAAGGCACGGTGATCAGGGGGAAGATGTGTTGGAGGGAATGAAAGGGTGAAATGTTTCTGTTGAACGGGAGAAGGCACAGTGACCTCGGTGCAGATGTGTTGGAGGGGCTGAAAGCGGGTATGTTTCTGTTGAGTGGGGTAAGGTTCTGTGATCTGGGTGAAGATGGGTTGAAAGGAATGAAAGGGTGAAATGTTTCTGTAGAATGGGAGAAGGCACAGTGACCTCGGTGCAGATGTGTTGGTGGGGCTGAAAGGGGGTATGTTTCTGTTGAGTGGGAGAAGGTACGGTGATCTCGGTGAAGATGTGTTGGAGGCTATGAAAGGGGGAATATTTTTCTTGAGTCGGGAAGGCACGGTGATCTGAGTGAAGATGTGTTGGAGGGGATAAAAGGGAAGAAGAGTGGAATGATTCTGTTGAGTGGGGTAAGGTTCTGTTATCTGGGTGAAGATGTGTTGAAGGGAATGTATGGGAGAAATGTTTCTGTTGAATGGGAGAAGGCACAGTGACCTCGGTGCAGATGTGTTGGAGGGGCTGAAAGCGGGTATGTTTCTGTTGAGTGGGAGAAGGTACGGTGACCTGGGTGAAGATGTGTTGGAGGGGACGAAAGGGGGAATGTTTTTGTTGAGTTGGGGAGGGGATGGTGATCTGGGTGAAGATGTGTTGGAGGGGATAAAAGGGAAGAAGGGAGTGAATTTTTCTGTTGAGTGAGGGAAGGCACGGTGATCAGGGTGAAGATGTCTTGAAGGGAATGAAAGGGGGAAATGTTTCTGTTGAGTGGGGGAAGGCACAGTGATCTGAGTGCAGATGTGTTGGAGGGGCTCAAAAGGGGGTATATTTCTGTTGAGTGGGAGAAGGTACGGTGATGTGGGTGAAGATGTGTTGGAGGGGATGAAATGAAAGAAGGGAGGGAACGTTTCTGTTGAGTGGGGAAGGTAGGGTGTTCTGGGTGAAGTTGTGTTGAAAGGGAAGAAGGGATGAAAGTTTCTGTTGAGTTGAGGAAGGCACGGTGATCTGTGTGAAGATGTGTTGCAGGGGAGGAAAGGAAAAAAGGGGGGAATGTTTCTGTTCAGTGGGGGAAGGCATGGTGATCTGGGTGAAGATGTGTTGCAGGGAATGAAAGGGGGAAATGTTTCTGTTGAGTCGGGGAAGGCACAGTGATCTGGGTGCAGATGTGTTGGAGGGGATGAAAGGGAAGAAGGGAGAGAATGTTTCTGTAGAGTGGGGTAAGGTAGGATAATCTGGGTGAAGATTTGTTGAAAAGGAAGAAGGATGGTATGATTCTGTTGAGTGGGGGAAAGCATGGTGATCTGGCTGAAGTTTTGTTGAAAGGTTTTAAAGGGGGGAATGTTTCCGTTGAGTGTGGGAAGGTAAGGTGGTCTGCGTGAAGATGTGTTGGAGGGGATAAACGGGAAGAAGGGAGGGAATGTCTCTGTTGAGTGGCACAAGGTGAGGTGATCTGGGTGAAGATGTGTTAAAGGGGATGAAAGAAGGGAATGTTTCTGTTGACTGTGGGAAGGTTCTCTGATCTGGTTGAAGATGTGATGGAGGCTATAAAAGGGGGAATGTTTTTGTTGAGTGCTGAAAGGCATGGTTATCTGGGTGAAGATGTGTTGGAGGGGATAAAAGGGAAGGAGGGAGTGAATTTTTCTGTTGAGTGATGGAAGGCACGGTGATCAGGGTGAAGATGTGTTGGAGGGAATGAAAGGGTGAAATGTTTCTGTTGAACGGGAGAAGGCACAGTGACCTCGGTGCAGATGTGTTGGAGGGGCTGAAAGCGGGTATGTTTCTGTTGAGTGGGGGAAGGTACGGTGATCTGGGTGAAGATTTGTTGAAAGGGAAGAAAGAGGAAATGTTTGTGTTAATTGGGGGAAGGCCAGGTGTTCTAGGTGAAGATGTGTTGGAGGGGATGAAAGTGAAGAAGGGAGGGAATCTTTCTGTTGAGTGGGGGATGGTGGTCTGGGTAAAGATGTGTTGCAGGGTATGAAAGGGGGGGATTTTTCTCTTGAGTGTGGGAAGGTACAGTGATCAGGGTGAAGATGTGTTGGAGGGGATGAAAGGGAAGAAGGTAGGAATGTTTCCGATGAGTGGGGTAAGGTTCTGTGATCTGGGTGAAGATGTGTTGAAGGGAATGAAAGGGGGAAATGTGTCTGTTCAGTGGGTGAAGGCACAGTGATCTGGGTGCACATGTGTTGGGGGGGATGAAAGGGAAGAAGGGAGGGAATGTTTCTGTAGAGTGGGGAAAGGAAGGGTAATCTGGGTGAAGATGTGTTGAAAGGGAAGAAGGATGGTATGACTCTGTTGAGTGGGGGAAGGCCCGGTATTCTGGCTGAACTTTTGTAGGTTTAAAGTGGGGAATGTTTCCATTGAGTGTGGGAAGGTAAGGTGGTCTGGGTGAATATGTGTTGGAGGGGATAAACGGGAAGAAGGGAGTGAATGTCTCTGTTGAGTGGGAGAAGGTGCAGTGATCTGGGTGAAGATGTGTTAAAGGGGATGAAAGAGGGGAATGTTTCTGTTGACTGTGCTAAGGTTCTCTGATCTGGTTGAAGATGTGTTGGCGGCTATAAAAGGGGGAATGTTTTTGTTGAGTCAGGGAAAGCACGGTGATCTGGATGAAGATGTGTTGGAGGAGATAAAAAGGAAGAAGGGAGTGAATTTTTCTGTTGAGTGATGGAAGGCTCGGTGATCAGGGTGAAGATGTGTTGAAGGGGATGAAATGGAAGAAGGGAGTAATGATTCTGTTCAGTGGGGTAAGGTTCTGTGATCTGGGTGAAGATGTGTTGAAGGGAATGAAAGGGTGAGATGTTTCTGTTCAATGGGAGAAGGCACAGTGACCTCGGTGCAGATGTGTTGGAGGGGCTGAAAGGGGGAATGTTTCTGTTGAGTGGGAGAAGGTACGGGGATCTGGGTGAAGATGTGTTGGAGGGGATGAAAGGGGGAATGTTTCTGTTGAGTGGGAGAAGTTACGGGGATCTGGGTGAAGATGTGTTGGAGGGGATGAAAGGGGGAATGTTTTTGTTGAGTGGGTGAAAGAAGGGTGATCTGGGTGAAGATGTGTTGGAGGGGATGAAAGGGAAGAAGGGAGGAATGATTCTGTTGAGTGGAGTAAGGTTCTGTGATCTGGGTGAAGATGTGTTGAAGGGAATGAAAGGGGGAAATGTGTCTGTTCAGTGGGTGAAGGCACAGTGATCTGGGTGCACATGTGTTGGGGGGGGATGAAAGGGAAGAAGGGAGGGAATATTTCTGTAGAGTGGGGGAAGGGAAGGTAATCTGGGTGAAGATGTGTTGAAAGGGAAGAAGGATGGTATGATTCTGTTGAGTGGGGGAAGGTCCGGTAATCTGGCTGAACTTTTGTAGAAGGGGTTTAAAGGGGGGAATGTTTCCATTGAGTGTGGGAAGGTAAGGTGGTCTGGGTGAATATGTGTAGGAGGGGATAAACGGGAAGAAGGGAGTGAATGTCTCTGTTGAGTGGGAGAAGGTGCGGTGATCTGGGTGAAGATGTGTTAACGGGGATGAAAGAGGGGAATGTTTCTGTTGACTGTGGGACGGTTCTCTGATCTTGTTGAAGATGTGTTGGAGGCTATGACAGGGGGAATGTTTTTGTTGAGTGGAGGAAGGCAGGGTGATCTGGGTGAAGATGTGTTGGAGACGATGAAAGGAGAGATTGTTTCTGTTGAGTAGGGGAAGGTACAGTGAGCTGGGTGAAGATGTGCTGGAGGGGACGAAAGAGGGAAAGTTTTTGTTGAGTGGGAGAAGGAAGGGTGATCTTGGTGAAAATGTGTTGGAGGAGATGAAAAGAAAGAAGGGAGGGAACGTTTCTGTTGAGTGGGGAGGTAGGGTGTTCTGGGTGAAGTTATGTTGAAAGGGAAGAAGGGATGAAAGTTTCTGTTGAGTTGAGGAAGGCACGGTGATCTGGGTGAAGATGTGTTGCAGGGGAGGAACGGGAAAAGGGGGGAATGTTTCTGTTCAGTGGAGGAAGGCATTGTGATCTTGGTGAAGATGTGTTGCAGGGGATGGAAGGGGGGAATGTTTCTGTTGAGTGTGGGAAGGCACAGTGATCTGGGTGCAGATGTGTTGAAGGGATGAAAGAGGGGAATGTTTTTGTTGAGTGCGGTAAGGAAGGGTGATCTGGCTAAAGATGTGTTGGAGGGGCTGAAAGGGGATGCGTTTCTGTTGAGTGGGAGAAGGTACGGTGGTCTGGGTGAAGATGTGCTGGAGGGGCTAAAAGGGGGTATGTTTCTGTTGAATAGGGGAGGGGATGGTGATCTGGATGTAGATGTGTTGGAGGAGATAAAAGGAAAGAAGGGAGTGAATTTTTCTGTTGAGTGATGGAAGGCACGGTGATCAGGGTGAAGATGTGTTGGAGGGGATGAAAGGGAAGAAGGGAGGAATGATTCTGTTGAGTGGGGTAAGGTTCTGTGATCTGGGTGAAGATGTGTTGAAGGGAATGAAAGGGTGAAATGGTTCTGTTGAATCAGGGAAGGCACAGTGACCTCGGTGCAGATGTGTTGGAGGGGCTGAAAGGGGGAATGTTTCTGTTGAGTGGGAGAAGGTACGGGGATCTGGGTGAAGTTGTGTCGGAGCGGACGAATGGGGGAATATTTTTGTTGAGTGGGGTAAGAAAGGGTGATCTGGGTGAACATGTGTTGGAGGGGATGAAATGAAAGAAGGGAGGGAACGTTTCTGTTGAGTGGGGAAGGTAGGGTGTTCTGAATGAAGTTGTGTTGAAAGGGAAGAAGGGATGAAAGTTTCTGTTGAGTTGAGGAAGGTACGGTGATCTCGGTGAAGATGTGTTGGAGGCTATGAAAGGGGGAATATTTTTCTTGAGTCGGGAAGGCACGGTGATCTGAGTGAAGATGTGTTGGAGGGGATAAAAGGGAAGAAGGGAGGAATGATTCTGTTGAGTGGGGTAAGGTTCTGTTATCTGGGTGAAGATGTGCTGAAGGGAATGTATGGGAGAAATGTTTCTGTTGAATGGGAGAAGGCACAGTGACCTCGGTGCAGATGTGTTGGAGGGGCTGAAAGGGGGTATATTTCTGTTGAGTGGGAGAAGGTACGATGATCTGGGTGAAGATTTGTTGAAAGGGAAGAAAGAGGAAATGTTTGTGTTAATTGCGGGAAGGCCAGGTGTTCTAGGTGAAGATGTGTTGGAGGGGATGAAAGTGAAGAAGGGACAGAATCTTTCTGTTGAGTGGGGAAGGCACGGTGATCTGGGTGAAGATGTGTTGCAGGGGAGAAAAGGGAAAAAGGGGGAAATGTTTCTGTTCAGTGGGGGAAGGAATGGTGATCTGGGTGAAGATGTGTTGCAGGGGATGAAAGTGAAGAAGGGAGGGAATCTTTCTGTTGAGTGGGGGATGGTGATCTCGGTGAAGATGTGTTGCAGGTGAGGAAAGGGAAAAAGGTGGAAATGTTTCTGTACAATGGGGGAAGGAATGGTGATCTGGGTGAATATGTGTTGAAGGGGATGAAAGAGGGGAATGTCTCTGTTGAGTGGGAGAAGGAGCGGTGATCTGGGTGAATGTGTGTTAAAGGGGATGAAAGAGGGGAATGTTTCTGTTGACTGTGGGAAGGTTCTCTGATCCGGTTGAGTATGTGTTGGAAGCTATGAAAGTGGGAATGTTTTGTTGAGTCGGGGAAGGCACGGTGATCTGAGTGAAGATGTGTTGGAGGGGATGAAATGAGGGATTGTTTCTGTTGAGTAGGGAAGTTACAGTGACCTAGGTGAAGATGTGTTTGAGGGGATGAAAGGGGGAATGTTTTTGTTGAGTGGGGGAGGGGATTGTGATCTTGCTGAGGATGTGTTGGAGGGGATGAAGGGGGGAATGTTTTTCTTGAGTATTGGAAGAAAAGGTGATCTGGGTGAAGATGTGTTGGAGGGGATGAAATGAAAGAAGGGAGGGAACGTTTCTGTTGAGTGGGGAAGGTAGGGTGTTCTGGGCGAAGTTGTGTTGAAAGGGAAGAAGGGATGAAAGTTTCTGTTGAGTTGAGGAAGGCACGGTGATCTGGGTGAAGATGTGTTGCAGGGGTGGAAAGGGAAAAAGGGGGGAATGTTTCTGTTGACTGTGGGAAGGTTCTCTGATCCGGTTGAGTATGTGTTGGAAGCTATGAAAGGGGGAATGTTTTTGTTGAGTGGGGGAAGGCAGGGTGATCTGAGTGAAGATGTGTTGGAGGGGATGAAAGGAGGGATTGTTTCTGTTGAGTAAGGGAAGGGACGGTGATCTTGATGAAGATGTTTTGGAGGGGTTGAAAGGGGGAATGTTTTTGTTGAGTGGGGGAAGGAAGGGTGATCTGGGTGAAGATGTGTTATAGGGGATGAAGTTAAAGAAGGGAGGGAATGTTTCTGTTGAGTAAGGGAAGGGACGGTGATCTTGCTGAAGATGTTTTGGAGTGGTTGAAAGGGGGAATGTTTTTGTTGAGTGGGGAAGGTAGGGTGTTCTGAGTGAAGTTATGTTGAAAGCGAAGAAGGGATGAAAGTTTCTGTTGAGTTGAGGAAGGCACGGTGAACTGGGTGAAGATGTGTTGCAGGGGGAGGAAAGGAACAAAGGGGGGAATGTTTCTGTTCAGTGGGGGAAAGTACAGTGACCTGGGTGAAGATGTGTTGGAGGAGATGAAAGGGGGAATGTTTTTGTTTTGTGGGGGAAAGGACTGTGATCTTGCTGAAGATGTGTTGGAGGAGAGGAAAGGGGAATGTTTTTGTTGAGTGGGGTAAGGAAGGGTGATCTGAGTGAAGATGTGTTGGAGGGGATGAAATGAAAGAAGGGAGGGAATGTTGCTGTTGATTTGAGAAAGTAGGGTCCTCTGGGTGAACTTCTGTAGAAAGGGACGAAGGAATGAAAGTTTCTATTGTGTTGAGGAAGGCACGGTGATCTGGGTGAAGATGTATTGGAGGAGATAAAAGGGAAGAAGGCAGTGAATTTTTCTGTTGAGTGATGGAAGGCACGGTGATCAGGGTGAAGATGTGTTGGAGGTGATGAAAGGGAAGAAGGGAGGAATGATTCTGTTGAGTGGGGTAAGGTTCTGTGATCTGGGTGAAGATGGGTTGAAAGGAATGAAAGGGTGAAATGTTTCTGTTGAATGGGAGAAGGCACAGTGACCTCGGTGCAGATGTGTTGGTGGGGCTGAAAGGGGGTATGTTTCTGTTGAGTGGGAGAAGGTATGGTGATCTCGGTGAAGATGTGTTGGAGGCTATGAAAGGGGGAATATTTTTCTTGAGTCGGGAAGGCACGGTGATCTGAGTGAAGATGTGTTGGAGGGGATAAAAGGGAAGAAGAGTGGAATGATTCTGTTGAGTGGGGTAAGGTTCTGTGATCTGGGTGAAGATGGGTTGAAAGGAATGAAAGGGTGAAATGTTTCTGTTGAATGGGAGAAGGCACAGTGACCTCGGTGCAGATGTGTTGGTGGGGCTGAAAGGGGGTATGTTTCTGTTGAGTGGGAGAAGGTACAGTGATCTTGGTGAAGATGTGTTGGAGGCTATGAAAGGGGGAATATTTTTCTTGAGTCGGGAAGGCACGGTGATCTGAGTGAAGATGTGTTGGAGGGGATAAAAGGGAAGAAGAGTGGAATGATTCTGTTGAGTGGGGTAAGGTTCTGTTATCTGGGTGAAGATGTGTTGAAGGGAATGTATGGGAGAAATGTTTCTGTTGAATGGGAGAAGGCACAGTGACCTCGGTGCAGATGTGTTGGAGGGGCTGAAAGCGGGTATGTTTCTGTTGAGTGGGAGAAGGTACGGTGACCTGGGTGAAGATGTGTTGGAGGGGACGAAAGGGGGAATGTTTTTGTTGAGTTGGGGAGGGGATGGTGATCTGGGTGAAGATGTGTTGGAGGGGATAAAAGGGAAGAAGGGAGTGAATTTTTCTGTTGAGTGAGGGAAGGCACGGTGATCAGGGTGAAGATGTCTTGAAGGGAATGAAAGGGGGAAATGTTTCAGTTGAGTGGGGGAAGGCACAGTGATCTGAGTGCAGATGTGTTGGAGGGGCTCAAAAGGGGGTATATTTCTGTTGAGTGGGAGAAGGTACGGTGATCTGGGTGAAGATGTGTTGGAGGGGATGAAATGAAAGAAGGGAGGGAACGTTTCTGTTGAGTGCGGAAGGTAGGGTGTTCTGGAAGAAGTTGTGTTGAAAGGGAAGAAGGGATGAAAGTTTCTGTTGAGTTGAGAAAGGCACGGTGATCTGGGTGAAGGTGTGTTGCAGGGGAGGAAAGGGAAAAGGGGGGGAATGTTTCTGTTAACTGTGGGAAGGTTCTCTGATCTGGTTGAGTATGTGTTGGAGGCTATGAAAGGGGGAATGTTTTTGTTGAGTGGGGGAAGGTAGGGTGATCTGAGTGAAGATGTGTTGGAGGGGATGAAAGGAGGGATTGTTTCTGTTGAGTAAGGGAAGGGACGGTGATCTTGATGAAGATGTTTTGGAGGGGTTGAAAGGGGGATGTTTTTGTTGAGTGGGGAAGCAAGGGTGATCTGGGTGAAGATGTGTTATAGGGGATGAAGTTAAAGAAGGGAGGGAATGTTTCTGTTGAGTAAGGGAAGGGACGGTGATCTTGCTGAAGATGTTTTGGAGTGGTTGAAAGGGGGAATGTTTTTGTTGAGTGGGGAAGGTAGGGTGTTCTGAGTGAAGTTATGTTGAAAGGGAAGAAGGGATGAAAGTTTCTGTTGAGTTGAGGAAGGCACGGTGAACTGGGTGAAGATGTGTTGCAGGGGGAGGAAAGGAACAAAGGGGGGAATGTTTCTGTTCAGTGGGGGAAAGTACAGTGACCTGGGTGAAGATGTGTTGGAGGAGATGAAAGGGGGAATGTTTTTGTTTTGTGGGGGAAAGGACTGTGATCTTGCTGAAGATGTGTTGGAGGAGATGAAAGGGGAATGTTTTTGTTGAGTGGGGTAAGGAAGGGTGATCTGGGTGAAGATGTGTTGGAGGGGATGAAATGAAAGAAGGGAGGGAATGTTTCTGTTGATTTGAGAAAGTAGGGTCCTCTGGGTGAACTTCTGTTGAAAGGGACGAAGGAATGAAAGTTTCTATTGTGTTGAGGAAGGCACGGTGATCTGGGTGAAGATGTGTTGGAGGAGATAAAAGGGAAGAAGGAGTGAATTTTTCTGTTGAGTGATGGAAGGCACGGTGATCAGGGTGAAGATGTGTTGGAGGGGATGAAAGGGAAGAAGGGAGGAATGATTCTGTTGAGTGGGGTAAGGTTCTGTGATCTGGGTGAAGATGGGTTGAAAGGAATGAAAGGGTGAAATGTTTCTGTTGAATGGGAGAAGGCACAGTGACCTCGGTGCAGATGTGTTGGTGGGGCTGAAAGGGGGTATGTTTCTGTTGAGTGGGAGAAGGTACGGTGATCTCGGTGAAGATGTGTTGGAGGCTATGAAAGGGGGAATATTTTTCTTGAGTCGGGAAGGCACGGTGATCTGAGTGAAGATGTGTTGGAGGGGATAAAGGGAAGAAGAGTGGAATGATTCTGTTGAGTGGGGTAAGGTTCTGTTATCTGGGTGAAGATGTGTTGAAGGGAATGTATGGGAGAAATGTTTCTGTTGAATGGGAGAAGGCACAGTGACCTCGGTGCAGATGTGTTGGAGGGGCTGAAAGCGGGTATGTTTCTGTTGAGTGGGAGAAGGTACGGTGACCTGGGTGAAGATGTGTTGGAGGGGACGAAAGGGGGAATGTTTTTGTTGAGTTGGTGAGGGGATGGTGATCTGGGTGAAGATGTGTTGGAGGGGATAAAAGGGAAGAAGGGAGTGAATTTTTCTGTTGAGTGAGGGAAGGCACGGTGATCAGGGTGAAGATGTCTTGAAGGGAATGAAAGGGGGAAATGTTTCTGTTGAGAGGGGGAAGGCACAGTGATCTGAGTGCAGATGTGTTGGAGGGGCTCAAAAGGGGGTATATTTCTGTTGAGTGGGAGAAGGTACGGTGATCTGGGTGAAGATGTGTTGGAGGGGATGAAATGAAAGAAGGGAGGGAACGTTTCTGTTGAGTGCGGAAGGTAGGGTGTTCTGGGTGAAGTTGTGTTGAAAGGGAAGAAGGGATGAAAGTTTCTGTTGAGTTGAGAAAGGCACGGTGATCTGAGTGAAGGTGTGTTGCAGGGGAGGAAAGGGAAAAGGGGGGGAATGTTTCTGTTAACTGTGGGAAGGTTCTCTGATCTGGTTGAGTATGTGTTGGAGGCTATGAAAGGGGGAATGTTTTTGTTGAGTGGGGT